>OZ029928.1:16898310-17130748 GCA_964023275.1 Norana najaformis
TTAATTGACCTCTCACCTCCCACTCTGCTCTTACCCACCGCCAATAAAAGCTATGCCGTGTTAATGTTGCCAACAGCAGTTAGATTATTATCGGTAAATACAGCATTCTCTGAACTGATGGCAATGATGATATGATGGTCGTGTATGTGTGTATGTATGTATGAATGCATGTATGAATGCATGCATGTATGTATGTATGTATGTGTGTATGTATGTATGAATGCATGTATAAATGCATGTATGTATGTATGTATGTATGTATGTATGCATGTATGTATGAATGTATGAATGCATGTATGTATGTATGTATGCATGTATGTATGCATGCATGTATGTATGTATGTATGTATGTATGAATGCATGTATGTATGTACATGTACGTATGTATGTATATATGTATCTAGGAATGCATCTGGCTATTTGCATAGCATCTGGTAGTGGTGATGCTGATATGGTCGTGGTGGTGGTAGTGGTAATGATGATGATGATAAGAAGGATGATGACAACGATGATGATGACGATGAAGATGAAGATGATGAAGATGATGATGATGATGACGACGATGATGATGATGATGACTGATGATAAAGATGATGAATATCTAGATTCACAATCTGAATAACGATGATGATGATGGTGGTGTTGGTGACGACGATGATGACGATGATCAAACAGCACTCAACAACATCACCATTATTAATTTTAACAACAACTAAAATAACGACAACATCACCGTTATTTCTGGACAAAAACAAAACTGATGATTACAACGACGACATCAACCGTGCAACTACTACTGATGTAACCTGGCCATCAACAGACGACAACAACGCTCCCCTAACCGCCAACATACCCTAACTCAACCACAGGCATTCAGACAATCCCATTCCATTCCAGCACTGCATAATTCATCCATTACGAAGAAAAATATGAGAATTAATTTAATAGTCATTTGTTATACATTCAACAACTGGGCAGGACTACAGTCTGTGAGCGAAACAAATCCATATCCATACTGCGCCAAGACCCGATAAAAAGGCGCTAAACAAATGAGCAGAAACACAGGTCCGTCGGTCCCAATTTATTCTGCTGCACAGCACGTGAGGCGCTTTTCCGATAGGGCGCTATAAAATGTCATAAAAATTCATCCACATTCAAATACATGCTCATGCATATTCAAATATCCGTATGCATATTCATGCGCATTTATGCATCATTAACGAGCTGTGAACAGCTTGATAACTGCTTTGTCAACAAAACATGACTCGTTTATCAATCAGCGGTTTACTTTTGTTCTGCACAGTTCTGCAGGTAGATGGCAGGTAAGTTGCGAGTAGGTAGCTAGGTGATTAGACCAGAGCCAGGTATACAGGTAGGCAGTAATACAGGCAATAAAGTGAGTAGGTAGGTCCCAGGTAGGAAGCTAGGTAATTAGATCATAGAGAAGTACACTTCTCCTCCTTCTCCTTTTTCTCCTCATTCTCTTCCTCATGCTGCTCCTGCTCCTTCTCCTGTTCCTTCTCTTTCCTCTCCTCCTTCGCCTCCTCCTTCTCCTCCTCTCCCTCCTCCTCCTTCTCCTTCTCCTCCTCCTCCTCCTCCTCTCCCTCCTCCTCCTCCTCTCCCTCCTCCTCCTCCTTCCCCTCCTCCTCCTCCTCCTTCGTTTCAACGAAAGAACCGTTTAAAAAACAACACCAACAGCGAGCTTGAGTACCTTGCGTTCTCGATGTTCTTCTCCATTTCGTTGAGGATCTTGACGAGACCAGCGGCCGGTTCGAAGGTCTTGCTGACCTTCTGAAGGAGTGCCGTCGTCGTGCTGTTTTTGAAGAGACCGAGGGCCCTCTTGCGCAGTCCGTGCTGGAGGCACGCCTCCACCGCCCCTACAACACAACCACACACGTACACGGTAACCACAGGGCGCTACATAAAGGCCCAGTTACAACAATCAACGGCTTGGAACATTTGATTAATATCGGCAGATGAAACCGTTGAGAAAGAATTTAATCGGATAAAGATGGATCACTGTAGTTTTCCGTGGGAAGGATCTGGTTTTCTCGGCTTCGGCCGTAGTATGGTGCTCTATAAATCGTCGTCGTCATCATCATCATTATCATCATCATCATCATCATCAATCATCGTCGTCGTCGTCCTCCTCTTCCTACTCCTCCTCTTCCTCCTCCACCTGCTCCTCCTTCTCCTCCTCCTCCTCCTCTTCTTTCTCCTCCTCCTTCGCGTGGTAATCACGACTTGCATGCAGAAAGGGGACGACGCCACCGGTCCCCCCAGCGTATCCAACTCCTCCATGACAAAAGATTCAAGAAGAACTGCCAGAAGACTGAACAACGGACTGTTGCAAAATCGATTAAAGTCGTTGAAAGCAGCTGCCACAGAAGTGGCCCAAGAATGAAGATGGAACGAGCGAGAAAAAGAAAAAGATAAGGAGGAGGAGGAGAAGAAGGAAGAGGAGAAGGAGGTGGAGAAGGAAGATGAGGGGAGGAGCAGGAGGAGATGAGGAGGAGAAGGAGGGAAAGGAGGAGGAAGAAAGAGGAGGAGGAAAAGGAGGGAAGACGAAGAGGAGGGCGAAAAGGAGAAGGAGGAAGGAGGAAACGGAAGAGAGAAGAGACAGAGAAAAGGAGGATGGAATAGGATGAGAGAAAACGAGGAATGAGGGATAAATGGAGGACGTGGAAAGAGGAAGAGGGCAGGAAGGAGGATGGAAGCTGAGGAGGAAGGGTAGGAAGTGGAAGAGGAAGAGGAAGACAAAGCATGAGGAGAGAGGGGGAGAAGAGGAAGAGGGAAAGGAGGATGAAGACGAGCAAGAGGTAAAGAAAGATTAGGAAAAAGTAAGATGATGTAACACAGGGAGGAGGAATAAGCGAGGAAGAAAACTGGGAAGTGGATTAGAAACAGGTGGACAATGAGAGAGAGAGAGAGAGAAAGAGAGCGAGAGAGAGAAAGACAGACAGACAGAGACAGAGAGAGACAGAGAGAGACAGAGAGAGACAGAGAGAAAGAGAGAGACATAGTGAGAGAGAGAGGCAAAGTGAGAGAGAAAGAGAGAGAGAGAGAGAGAGAGGAAGAGGAGGAGCAAAAGAAGTGGGAGGAGGATGAAGCGATGGACGAGGCGTGTAGTCAATGGTTGGACGCCTAAGAAGGCTTCAGCAAAGACCTGGAAATCCATCCAAGATGCCTGTCATCTCCATAGTAACTATTAAGCTGCTGGAGGAACACAGGAAAGCCATCGAGAGGCAGCAGGATGCAAACGAGGATGTAGCCACTTGTGGATGTAACACACAAACACACACATACGCACAAATATACACACACACACGCTCACGCACACGCAACTCTATCATGACACCCCTTCTTCCTCTTATCTCTCTCTCCTCTCCAACCCCAAACACCACCTCCCCATAGCTGCTACGCTGTCTCTCCGTCTGACTTTTGGATCTTGACCTGGAACCGAACCGTTTTGCCTATCGATTTTGTTTTGTCTGAGCGCCTGTGAATAAGCTGGTCCCCGCGACGTGGCTTTCGTTGGGCGCTGTAGAAATCTCGGAATTACGATTACGATTCGGCTTCTCCAACGGTACATGATTTTTGCTTGCGATTTTGACTGCGATTATAAGTTAAGCGACCATTGATTGATGCCTTGAGCATTATGATAACAGCGCTACAGAAGTCATTAGATTCGATTGTTATCCCGCATCTGGTTCAAGTCCAGCTAGCTGCCTTTTTCAATGCATAAAATGGATCCAATTGCATATGGCTGCACAGAAGAAACTGGAAGATGTTCTTCTCTTGAACTTGCTTCAACCTGACTGGAATCACAGCGAGAATATCCACCCGTAAGGTTAGATTCGACTCCGAGTCATAAAGAAGTTAATACACGCAACCGTAAAACCTCCCTCGGGGATTTTCGGCGCAGACTCGCAACGGGAACTAATCGTATAGTTACCGTAAACGTAAATTTAATTAGCACACCTATGCGCGGAATGGATCGACGTCACAGTTTCCGCTCAAGAAAGTCCGCGTTCCCGGAAAGATGCCATTAAATGGCATCCTTGTGTGTGTGTGTATGTGTGTGTGCATGCGTGTGTTTGTGTATGTGTGCGTGCGTGTATGTGTATGTGCGCGCGTGTGTTTGTGTATGTGTGCGTGCGTGTGTATGTGTACTTGTGTATGTGTGTGCGTGCATGTATGTGTGCATGCGTGCGTGTATGTGTGTGTACATGTGTGTGCGTGCACGTGTGTGTATGTGTACTTGTGTATGTGTTTGTGTATGTGTACTTGTGTATGTGTTTGTGTGCATGCGTGCTTGTATGTGTCCGTGCGTGTATGTACATGTGTGTGTGCATGCATGTGTGTGTACTTGTGTTTGTGTATGTGTACTTGTGTATGTGTTTGTGTGTGCATGCGTGCTCGTATGTGTCCGTGCGTGTATGTACATGTGTGTGTGCGTGCATGTGTGTGTACTTGTGTTTATGTGTGTATGTGTGCGTGCATGTGTTTGTGTATGCGTTTGTGCCTGTGTGTGTGTGTGTGTGTGTGGCTGTTTGTCCACATAAACACAGAAATCCCATTTCGCCCGTAGCGACGGCAAAGACGACTTACATTAAAGCCTAGCATTTGATTATGGAAAAGAGCTGATGTAAAAACATTCGCCGAGATCTGTATGAATGACCAAGATTCCTCGGTCAGTGAATTACGAACAGCTACGCATGCAGCTGCTGTCTGATTAAATATCCGAGTGGTGATGTGCGTGCCTGAAAGCAGTCTCTGATAACAAGAGACACTACTGCAGTCATACTGCTCATATACATCGGTTGTCTGGATGATAATAAAGGCCTGTGTATCTATCACGCAGACAGACACGCAGACATGTAGACACGGCTATACACACATACAGTCGAACAAACACGTAGACACTCTGCAAAACATACAGACATACACAGACAGAGAGATAGACAGACAGACAGAAAGAGAGAGAGACAGAGACAGAGATGGAGATAGAGAGAGGGAGGGAGGAAGAGCGAGCGAGCGAGAAAGCTAGAAAGATATAGATAGATGGATGGATGGATGGATGGATGGATGGACGGACGGACGGACGGAAGAACGGACGGATAGACAGACAGACAGACAGACAGACAGACAGATAGACAGACAGACAGACAGACAGACAGACAGATAGATAGACAGATAGACAGATCAGATATAGATAGATAGATAGATAGATAGACAGAGAGAGAGACAGAGAGATAGAGTCAGAGAGATAGAGTCAGAGAGACAGAAAGACAGAGAGAGAGACAGAAACAGAGACAGACAGAGACAGAGACAGAGAGGAACTGGCGAAATCGTGAATCCTCCTGAAGCATCCATCTTGGGAAATTGCCCATCGTAGCAGAGAGAGAGAGAGAGACCAGATGTCCAGAAGCCGAGCGCAGGTCATAAAATATCCGGCGAACAACACGCAACACCGACTGCGCCGGCTAATAACACCTCCACGATTGAGGAAAAGGCCCCCATTTGTTGCAGTGGCTGTCGATGGTGATCGGGGTGACTGTGGTGATGATGATGATGGTGGTGGTGATGATGATGATATTGGTGATGATGATGATGGTGATGATGATGATGAGAATGACGATGATGATGAGATGATGGTGGTGGTGGTGACGATGATGATGGTGATGATGATGGTGGTGGTGATGAAGATGATGATGGCGACGATGATGATGATGGTGGTGATGATGATGATGAGAATGATGATGATGAGATGATGATGATGCCTATGATGATGATAGTGGCGATGATAATGGTGGTGATGATGGCGGTGATGATGATGATGATGATGATGATGATGATGATGATGATGATGATGATGATGATTATGATGATGGGGAGCGGATCGCAGTTGAAAGCGAGTAATCGCGTCCAAGAAATAATGCATTTATAGTCCGGTTCCCGAAGACTCTGGAAAAATACGTTTAAGACAGACAGACAGACAGACAGACAGACAGACAGACAGACAGACAGACAGACAGACAGACAGACAGACAGACACACAGACACGTAAAGACACGCAATCAGATACATACACAAAGGCACAGCTAGACAGACACAGTCTAACGGACACACAGACAGACAGAGACGGGCAAGCATACAGACACAGACGGACACACAGAAAGAGACTTCTACAGGCCCATATACACGCAGACAAACAAACGGTCGTGCCAAGGAGCGGACTAAAGATTTTATGAGCCGCTGAATTATTCCAAGGTTTCGCATCTACGTGCGTCCGTTTTCTCCATTCATGAGCAATCTTTCATTTGCCCCCCCCCCCCCCCCCCATTCAGTGCCTCAACCACAAAACTCCCCTCATCCACGAGGGTTCTAGCTTTGAATGCGTCCGGTTTTGAAACTACTCAACAAAAGGCGTCTCTGTGCG
Organism: Norana najaformis; assembly: GCA_964023275.1. Taxonomy (NCBI): domain Eukaryota; kingdom Metazoa; phylum Annelida; class Clitellata; order Crassiclitellata; family Hormogastridae; genus Norana; species Norana najaformis. The sequence goes on from OZ029928.1 coordinate 16,904,753, forward strand.
CGAGGATGCCGGTTTACATACCGATAAAGGCTTATTGCAGAGATTTTAATCTCGGCCTAGCACGGTCCGTACCTTAAATGGTGTGGTGCCCATTCAAATGGGGAGCGGTGGTGAAGGATCTCACCCGATGAATACATTGAAAAAGTAGCAGGGTCGAGGCCATACGGTCGCTATAGAAAACCGTGTACATTAACATTTACACTACACATATTAGGTTCTGCTTAGACACCTTTTAATCGCGTTTTAACTAAGCTATATATACTTCGAGTTAGCGTGGTACGCCTTACTTTGGGTATCACACTGAATGCTTTAGTTACTAGCACGGTCCTTACACAGGGACTTCAAATGGCGTGGCAACCGTTCAAACGGGCTGGGGTGGTGAAGGATCTCACCCGATTAATTCATTGAAAAATGAGCAGGGTCAAGGCCATACGGTCCCTTTCGAAAACCGTGTGCATTTATATTTAACAAGGTACGAAGCTTTTTAAGCGCGTCCAACGAAAAACCCAGTGGATAGTCTTCAAGAACGAGAGTAGCTCTTGAAGCGAGTCCTTTCGACCAGGTACAGCGAACGAGCAAGTTCCCATCGCCGATTATTTACTCAAGCTGTGCCATTTATCTGCTGTCCCTTTTCGCGACCAGCACGCTCGAAAAATCGATAGGCATTCGAAGACTCCGCAGTCTACACGCAAAATACAGCGTCCGCAAAACCTTGACGATGACTCCAGCGACGACGTAAATACTAGATTCCCATCCGCGCGCTGACGTCACTAATTTATGGCTCCCGATTGCGCCATCTATCCGTTGCCGGGAGATTAGTTGGAAGCTACGAGGCATATACATGTCCCTCGAGACTCACTGGAAGGTTATAGACCGAGACATTTTCGACATGTAAGGTCAGACAGGCTTCGTCGTAAAGGTCAACGAGCTGTAAAATCCGGTGCCTGATTCCGACAACGTATAAAGTGATTTTAATCCAGTTATGTCGGAAAATATGATGGAGAAAGATGTCCTAGTAATGTGGACGTGAGCAGAATTACACGAATAGGTAAGGTAAGGTTAGGCAAGGTATGGGAAGAGTAATTTTAGGTAACGGAAAGAATGAGGTAATCAATGTAAAAATGCAAGGCAGGTATAAGATTCAGGTGTACTCCGCGCCTCAGATTCAGGTGTACTGACATTGTGCGCGTTAAAATAAATAAATAAATAAATAAATAAATAAATAAATAAGTAAGGTAAAGTAAGGGGTAAAGTAAGAAAAGGTATAGGTAAGGTACCGATTAAAAAAGGTAGGATAACGGGTAAGTTAATGCAAGAAATTATTATTTTATTACAATTAACACATGCCTCTTTTAACAACAGTCATAAGGTTCTGGGGTTGAAGGATGTTTTGACAACTGTGATTCATAGAGTACACACTCCACTGCCTTTAGTGGGGTAGTGCCAGTCCCAAGCCTGGATAAAGGAGGAGGGCGACGTCAACGGCCTTTAATGCCTTAAGATGTCGTTAAACATTGGAACTACTACTACTACTCCACACTAAGATACAACACTCAGTTCGTCCTAATGTCCAAGGCCCTTGCTTAATAAAATGTCAGACACACGGTGGCGCTGCAATCGACAAAGTTGTGGGCCAATCAGCGAGGTCGTATTATTTAAAAGCCGCCAATGAACGTGGCTGTAACATCTGACCCTGATCTTAATCATACCATACGCTAGCACTAGGTGGCAGCGCTGTTCCACCCTGTTGACCACCACACACGCGAGTTAAAGAGCAAAGATAAGAACCGCCATATCTTAGTACACTATACGATCTTTGGGGAAAGGAAGTACAGGCAGAATGGATGAATTATATGCAATCTGTAGGAGGACTGTCCAAACAATGTCTAATTGTTTCAACAGTCCACATTAACTGTACGGCTCTCCCTCTCTCCCTTTCTCCCCTCTCTCCTTCCCCTCCCTCCTCTTGTCTCTGTCTGTCTGTCTGTGCCTCTCTCTCTCTCCAAATATATAAAACAGAGAAATAGTATATATATAACCAAAAAGAGAAATATATACAAACATATATATATTATTTCTTTTTGTTTTTGTGCCACCATTGGTTGACGATGTAAAGCTTGAGATATAAAGGCCACAAAGACTCTACTTCATAAACCGGGAACCCGATGCCTGTAGCATGCTGAACAAATTAGCCAGTGCGGTTTCTATATTTTTTCTAGTAAAAAAATTATTTTAACGACTGTATATACATATATATATAGAGAGAGAGACACACAGAGAGAGAGAGAGACACAGAGAGACAGAGAGAGACAGAGAGAGACAGAGAGAACCAAGCGTTGCTTTTAAGCTAACATTCTCAGTCAATGCACGCACCAAACGGGCAAGGCCATCATTAGAATTGACAGCCTGCTTAACTGTGATGAACGCCGAGCGGCTAAGTCTGAACCAGCGGCGGACTGCAGCCGAGTCTAACCATCCAGCGGCTAAGCACTAAGACACAGCCTAGGAGAAAGTTCCCGGATGAGGTTTATTCGTACCCGTGGGTGTAATCGACTACAGAAATCTAACATCGACGCCCAGTGACATCCAGATAAGCCTCAGCGATTATGACCCACGAAGGAATCTGAACGCACCCAAACACAATAGGGCAAAACAATGGGAAGACTGCAACTCGAGATTTCTACAGCGCCCAACAAAAGCTAAGTCACGGGAACCACTTATTCTCAGGCGCTCAGTCAAAACAAAAACCAATAGACAAGAATGGTTCGGTTCCAGGTCAAGATCCAATAGTCAGGCAGGCAAGCAATCAGACGGATAGGCCGAAAAAGGCGGTATACAAATATTCATACACAAAAGCCCTGCCAGCATGCCCACATCAGGCTCACTAGGGACCCATACTCCTACGTGTGACCCGTATGGGTTCCATCACACATTTATGGGAATATGGCATGGAGGAGTTTGCACCTAAAAACGCCAGACAAGTCTTCAAAATTTAATAACAATTTCTGTTCGGTCTGCTGAAACTGTGTCAATTTTCGGCGACGGAAGCGAGACAGAGTTCTCTAGTAACAGCCGAAACGAAACATCCTCTGGGACGCGCAGGTCCATATAACGAAGAGGAGCGATGGAAGCAAGAGGAAAGCGCACCCGCCTCAAGCGCTCAAGCGCCGCCCAGCGACAGACAATTTCGTTTAATGGGAAAACAGCGACGCTGGGACAGCTGCACGAGACGGTTTCCATGGCAACTGGGACGGCGTTTTCGTGAAATTTGTACAACCGCCGGCAAAACAAATACCGTCCAACGACGTCAGTGGCAATCACCATAACAAGGCGGGAAGCCTTGCATGGTAAGTTAATGTAAGGTAAAGTAATGCAAGACAAGGCAAGGCAAGATAAGGCAAGATAAGGTAAAGTAAGGGTAAGGTTAGATAAGATGAGGTAAAGCAAGATAAGATAAAGCAAGATAAGTTAAGTCATGATAAGGTAAGTAAGGTAAGGTGAGGTAAGGTATTGTAAGGTAAGGTAAATAATGTTAAGGCAAGGTAAAATAAGGCAAGATAAGATGAGGTAAAGCAAGATAAGATAAGGCAAGATAAGGTAAGGCATCATAAGGTAAGGTAACGAAAGGTAAGGTAAGGTATTGTAAGGTAAGATAAATAATGTTAAAGCAAGGTAAACTAAGGCAAGAAAAGGTAAGGCAAGAAAGGCAAGCGAGGTAAGGTAAGATATGGTAAGTTTAGGTATTGGAACGTAAGGTAAGTAAAGGTAAGGTAAGACAAGGTAAAATAAGGTAACTCAAGATAAACTGCAACTCCATAAATTCCCAGAGGTCCACATCAGCTGACCATATCTGGCCCGCAATGCGCCACGGGGGACAGAATGGGGAGCAACGAACACTGCTGTGAGAGGAAATATTTTGGATTTTGCACCTGTATCCACATATCAGCTATTCTGTTTTATTTGTCCACTCATATTCTTGCAGGAAATCGCTGTCGGTCAGCAGATGGAAATTTATACTAGTAACTGGAGGCCCTTGTACAGCTCAGAAAAACCTGTCTCCCCTGTATTCCACCCACTGATACCTCCTCGACCCAATCCTGAATGAATGAAACTTCGTTTGAGATGATATGTACTGCTACTCAATAATACTTGTCGAGTTTGAGTTGAAAACAATACAGTGCCAGGAATCGTTTCCGTGGCAACACAACGCACAGCTTAAACGGATAGAACAATCGTTGCCACGGCAACTCAACCAACAGCTTAAACAATAGAACAATCGTCGCCATGGCAACACAACGTACAGCTTAAACAAACTGGTTAAAAAACAATTGTTGCTACGACAACACAAAGTACAGCTTAAACAAAATTATAGAAGAACAATCGTTGCCACGACAACAGAACGTACAGCTTAAACAAACGGATAGAACAATCGTTGCCATGACAACACAACGCACAGCTTAAACAAACGGGCAAAAGAACAATCGTTGCCATGACAACACAATGTACAGCTTAAACAAACGGATGAAAGAGCAATCGTTGCCATGACAACACATGGTACAGCTTACCAAGACAACATAACGTAGAGCTTAAACAAACGGGCAAAAGACCAATCGTTGCCATGGCAACACAATCGTACAGCTTAAACAAACGAATAAAAGAACAATCGTTGCCACGACAACAGGAGAAAGCCGAAAACATACCGCAGAGTGACGTGACGACGCTGCTCTCTTCGTGGACAAACTTCCTCGTAACGGCCTCCTCCATTATCTGTTTCACCTGAAAACATCATTCAGACAATTCCCGTCAGAACCATTCACCACATCATTCAGACAATTCCCGTCAGAACCATTCACTGTCACGATTCAAACGCAACGTGACTCCATCTCCTCCTCTAAAGAAGTCATTTGCCGAATTCAATTTGCCCTTATTCACGCCGTCCAGATGATTCGGTTTCTCCCTTCTACCATCTGTAAATCGAGCCGACGACTGAATCGCTCTTCCACGCTCTTAATTTCGTTTACTCTTGCTGAACAAATCTACCACTTCTACCGCTTCGCTCATTTTGCAAATTTGTAAAATTCTGCACCTACTAATGTTGTTTACTTATGAAATTTTTACATTTTCCACCGATTTAATTTCCCAGTCCGTTAATTCAGCCTCGAAAATTCTAAATTGCCAGGATTTATGAAAATCTGGACCACATTATCCTTTTATCATTATCGATAGTATTTGAGTTCAAAGGATTTGGCAGCACGAGAGCGAATAAAAGTTTCCTTTGTGGTATAGATGTTGAAATCGGAAAACGATACGAATCCAGTCGGTTAAACACAACGCCACTGACAGACAGACAGACAGGCAGACAAACACACAGACACACAGACAGACACACACACAGACACACACATAGACAGACACACACACAGACGGACACACACACAGACAGACACACACACAGACAGACACACAGATAGATAGGCACAAAGACAAATATCTACAAGGGCAGAAACAAAGAGGTACAGATACATAGACAGATTAAGACAGACACAAAAACACAGGCAAACAGACAGACACAGACAAAGACGGGCAAGGCAAACATACACACAGATAGCTTAAGAAAGACAGAAAAGCACAAATACACACACAGACAGAGTCCCACAAGAGCAAACACAGACAGACAACGAAAAACACATAAATAAACACAGACAAAACAGGCCACTAAACACGTTCCACAACAGTAAAACGACCAGTTAGAAACACATAAACAATCACACAGACACAAACACATACACAGAAAGCCATTGAGTAACACTTTCAGGCAGACAGGGAGTGGCACCGCGAAACCTACTGTCCGCCTGCCTTGAACAAAGCACAGACCTAACATGCAAAAACATAGTCACAGTTTTCCTCTAGTATTGTATTTCACGCCGGGAGCCTCCTGCAGGCCGCTCTCTCTCTCTCTCTCTCTCTCTCTCTCTCTCTCTCTCTCTCTCTCTCTCTCTCTCTCTCTCTCTCTCTCTCTCCTCTCTCTCCCCTCTCTCTCTCTCTTTCTGTCTGTCTGTCTGTCTCTCTCCTCTCTCTCTCCTCTCTCTCTCTCACTCTCTCTGTCTGTCTGTCTCTCTCTCTTCTCTCTCTCCTCTCTCTCTCTCACTCTCTCTGTCTGTCTGCCTGTCTCTCTCTCCTCTCTCTCTCCCCTCTCTCTCTCTTTCTGTCTGTCTGTCTGTCTCTCTCTCTCTCCTCTCTCTCTCTCTCTCTGTCTGTCTCTCTCCTCTCTCTCCCCTCTCTCTCTCTCTCTTTCTGTCTGTCTGTCTCTCTCTCTCTCTCTGTTATCGGCCACGATATTCATCATTTACATTTATAAACAACGCGGCTTTCCTGAACTTCCGCCTGCCTTTTACTTATCACAAAGAAAACCTGCCTTCGCTCAACAACAAACGCCAGATAAATTCCGAATAATGAAAAAACTGTTCTGAGAAAAAGTCAACTCGTGGACTGCGTCAAGCCTTGCGAAATTTGAACAGACGCAGTCCGAGATTAACTCGAAACCTTAACAAATACACTACTGCAATTCGATTCTGGTCTATTCTGGAAACGTCTGTGGTAATTGTAATCGTAAACTCGAGATTTGTACAGCGCCCAACGAAAGCCAAGCCGCGGGAACCCGATTATTCACAGACGCTCAGTCGAAACAAAATCGATAGGCAAGGGTTCGGTTCCAGGTCCAAGAGTCTGGCAGAAAGGCAGTCAGACGGCTATGGTGGGTGGTGTTTGGAGTTGGATCTGCAGAATAAATACGGGAGAGAAGAAGAATCAGGGTAGGATTTGTGGAAGAGGAGGAACTGTAGTTGTAATTGTAAATTGAGATTTATAAAGCGCCTGTTAGAGGATAAACTCAATAGAGGTGCTTCCGACCCGAGAAAGTAAAATCACTGTTGAACAGTGCAGTCTTCAGGCGCCTACGGAACACTGAGAGGGGGAGAGAAAGGAGCTCAAGTCGCAGATCTCAAGAGAGATATGCTGGAGACTTTCTACCTATCTGAGTGCTAACTGATAAACTTATTATTATTATTATTATCATTATTATTATTATTATTATTATTATTGTAATTGTAGTTTGAGATTTATAAAGCGCCTCTTAGAGGATAAACTCAACAGAGGTGCTTCCGACCCGAGAAAGTAAAATCACTGTTGAACAGTACAGTCTGCAGGCGCCTGCGGAACACTGAGAGGGGGAGAGAAAGGAGCTAAAGTCGCAATTCTCGAGGGAGACGAGCCCAGCAAGTAGGACCAACGTAGCAGTGTTTTTAGTTCTGAGCAGAAGACTTGCGCAGAGGTTGCAAGGGATGAAGTGATGGTTGAGTTCGTATGATGGATCAGATGATTGTCGTAATTCTGGTGGGAGTTAATTCCAGATGGGTGGAGTTATCACACGCACAAAATCATCAATCGATAGTCACTTCTACGCAAAGCTGCACTCCAAAATCACAAACCATTGGTAAGAACCACAAGTGTGAGTATGCCACGATGGGAAAAATATGACACGTCTCTCAAACAAACAAGTATGCCATGATGGAAAAAGTATGACACTTCTCTCAAACAAGTATGCCATGATGGAAAAAGTATGACACTTCTCTCAAACGGACGAGTATGCCATGATGGAAAAAGTATGACACTTCTCTCAAACAAACAAGTATGCCATGATGGAAAAAGTATGACACTTCTCTCAAACAAACAAGTATGCCACGATGGAAAAAGTATGACACTTCTCTCAAACAAACAAGTATGCCACGATGGAAAAAGTATGACACTTCTCTCAAACAAACAAGTATGCCATGATGGAAAAAGTATGACACTTCTCTCAAACGGACGAGTATTTCAAGATGGAAAAGTATGTAAATTTCTTCAAATGAACGAATATGCCATGAGCTCCGACTTTGCAGAATGTCGCAACTAAGATACACGTCCAACATTCAGACAAGAAGAGGAAAACTCCCGTGGAGCGGAAGAGGATTGAATGACGGCAATTGGGTGAATACAGACTAATGAAAAGCCATTTCTGTAGAGAGGCGATGACGAATGTGCGGCATTGTGAAGGTGAATAGCTGACAAAATTCCTAGACGATGTGAAAGCTTGGACAGAATTGCCAGAGGATAAAATCATATATTTCTCAGTCTAGTCGCGTTCCAGATCTTTGTGAAACGTCTTGTGCACAAAAATGATAAGACCTTGTTAGGTGGTCGAAATCTGCATTTCACCATTCGCTCTGGGTTTCAATTCCTGGTACGTTGTGTGAAATCGAATGTTGGTTGCGTTGGACATCACATTTTCGCCAGGCTTCTCCAACTGATAACTATTTTTGATTTTGATTACGATTTTGCTTGAAGCAACCATCGATTGATGTCTAGTGTGTTATGTGAAAGACATCGATTGATGTCTAGCATGTTATGTGAAAGACATCGATTGATGTCTAGCGTGTTATGTGAAAGACAGTGTTAATGGTGCTACTGAAACTATTAGATTATATTGTTTGAAACTGAAAGTTGATTTTGAGTTTATCCTGTATTCTGAAAGGAAGATTTCTCTTCTTTTTTCATTAGTTATTACATCTTAGTTTTTAGTTACTGAGGAAATCAGAAGTTTTGTTGGACCTGGAATTTGTGCATGACTGGTTTGCATTTACAACATGCACATATTTGAACCAATGCACATATTTCAACCAATGCACATATCTCATCTATGCATATAATTATTTCAATTAATTCAGATATTTCAACTAATGCACACATTTCAACTAATGCACACATTTCAACTACAGCACACATTTCAATTAAAATCAACAAAATTAAAGTACAAAATAAACACAATATCACACGGAATTTGCAAAACTCCTCTAGGCAACCAAGCACTATGAGAGACAAGATCTAAAATTTTCCTGAAGCCACTGTAATCGTAATCGTCATTCCGAGATTTCTACAGCGCCCAATGAAAGCCACGTCACGGAGACCAGCTTATTCGCAGGCGCTCAGTCAAAACAAAATCGATAAGCAAAAGGGTTCGGTTCCAGGTCAAGATCCAAAAGTCAGACAGAGAGACAGTGTGGCAGCTATGGCGGGTGATGTTTGGGATTGGAGCGGAGAGATAAGAGGAAGAAGAGGTGTCAGGATAGGATCTGCAAAAGACTAATGTTTTCAGTTTTGAGTGAAATTTTCCTGCAGCCACTGTTACCCCATGACAGTCAAGTTCACGGGGCCAACACCAGCCCACAGCGTGCTACTGGTTGTCAGCGTTGGCCCAAGGAACGTGACCGTCCGCTGACACCAGGCTGTTCTGGGCCAGGTCCCTCCAACGCCTTGCAGCCTACCTACGCTTACTGTACAATCACTGAACCAGCGATGGCCCTATATTAAACAAGAACATCGATGTGGAGGTGATATGGGCCACAGCGAGACAGACATAAACGTCAATCAGCTATGAAGGAGCTGTCAGCTCGTGCTGCTGTAAGAAGCCGTCCATATTTAATTGATTTTTAAGGAGTGCAGAAAAGTACAGAAGAAAGGTACAGCAGTGGAAAAGTCCTTAAAATAATAAATGGGCCTGATTTTCAACCCAGACGTGTCAACAGTTCTATCGCTCAAAACTGGAAACATTGCTCTTCCACAAATCTTATCCTGATTTTTCCCCTTATCTCACTTTCTGGTTCATCTCCAAACACCATCCACCATAGTCGCCTGCCTGCCTGCCTCTTGGATCTTGACTGGAACCGAACCCTTCCTGCCTATCGAATTTGTTATGACTGAGTGGCTTTGAATAAGCTGGTCCCCATGACTTAGCTTTCGTTGGGCGCTGTAGAAATCTCGCGCTTATGATTATGATCCAACGTGTTGCAATCTTTTAAAATGTTACATTTATTAGTTCTTTGGAATGTTACAATCCACAACAGGGACGTCAATCATGGGTGGCCCTCATGGCTGGAGGCCCCGGCAATATTTTCAGAAGGGGACCTAGGCACTGGTCAGGCCCTGACAATATTTCTGCTGCAAAAATCGATAAAGAAACATACACATAAACACAGAATATCACTTTACATTATCAATCCAGCTCAGCGCTGTTGTATATATATATATATATATATATATATATATATATATATATATATATATATATATATATATATATATATATATATATATATATATATATATATATATATATATATATATATATGAACAACATCGTTAATATATATATATATATATTAACACATCAGATAAACCTATCTATTTCAGACGAAAACATCTAATGGCATGCTACTGACATCTAGCTGTGCACGATAGAGGTGAACAAATACTTTTAGTCTTCCTACCTCTTTCTTCACAGCCTTAAGCAATTTCTCTCGGGTTTCAGCTTCTGCAAACAGCAACAGAAATGTGGTCAAATGTAATGTCTTGTCATCATCAGACAAATGTTTTCCACAATTATTGCTGCAAACAACATCTTTACAACACATGAGAAATTCCCGCAGTAATTTTTCATCGTTCTTTACAAGAACATTCCTCGTCAAGTTCTCTGTCCTCGGTTCACGAGTTCAATGGCACCACTCCTCACGGTGTTCTTCCTCTTCCTCAACTACGATTCCTCTCTCAGTCGATGGGCTTTTGTAATTGTAATTGTAACTGTAATCACGACAACTTATACACCATCGTCAGTAGCAAGTAGCTACCTCAAGGGTGCTTTACAATGTAAAATATCGGCATGCACAAGAGTCCAACAATAAATGATAAATGGATGATGTACAAAATCAGAATCAAATGCTGATACTAGGCAGCAAACACACAATTTTAACTGTCAGTAGATAATATATGGACATATAGTGTATTACCTACTTGCTTACTTATTTACTTACTGTATCCATCCGTCATCGTTTGGTCCTGTCACATCCATCTTGGGCTTCATATTGTTTTCTGCCCTACGTTCAATAATCCATCTCCAATCCCAAACACCACCCACCGTAGCTGCCACGCTGTCTCTCTGCCTAACTCTTGGATCTTGACCTGGAACCGAACACTTTCTACCTATCGATTTTGTTTTGACTACGCGCCTGTGAATAAGCATGTCCCCGTGACGTGGCTTTTGTTGGGCGCTGTGGAAATCTTCGGATTACGATTACGAATAGTCTATTCTTCTCTGACGATGGTCACTACTAGAATCATTCTAAATGACCAGTGATTAGGAGGACTTGTGGTATAAGGCAAAAGCACCACTGAAATCCACAGATTACATCTGATTAGATTAACATTTCTAACTCCTACCGATAATGGAACTATGGTCAATGCTGAGTAAAGTGAAAGGCAAAGCAACAGTCTGGAGTCAGCCTAGTGAAACCAACACTGCAATCAATACAGGCCACGATATCAACAGGGAAATATATAGAGACAGGTAAATCAGACCAGTAGGGCAATCTATAAAGACAGAGATATCAGCAGGGCAACCCACAGGGACAGAGATATCAGCATGGCAACCCACAGGGACAGAGATATCAGCAGGGCAAACCATGAGGACAAAGATATCAGCAGGGCAAACCATGGGGACAAAGATATCAGCAGGGCAAACCAAAGGGACAAAGATATCAGCAGGGCAAACCACAGGGACAGAGATATCAGCAGGGCAAACCACAGGGACAGAGATATCAGCAGGGCAAACCACGGGGACAGAGATATCAGCAGGGCAAACCACAGGGACAGAGATATCAGCAGGGCAAACCACGGGAAAAAAGATATCAGCAGGGCAAACCACAGGGACAGAGATATCAGCAGGGCAAACCAAAGGGACAGAGATATCAGCAGGGCAAACCATGGGGACAAAGATATCAGCAGGGCAAACCACGGGGACAGAGATATCAGCAGGGCAAACCACAGGGACAGAGATATCAGCAGGGCAAACCACGGGAAAAGAGATATCAGCAGGGCAAACCACAGGGACAGAGATATCAGCAGGGCAAACCATAGGGACAGAGATATCAGCAGGGCAACCCACAGGGACAGAGATATCAGCATGGCAACCCACAGGGACAGAGATATCAGCATGGCAACCCACAGGGACAGAGATATCAGCAGGGCAAACCATGAGGACAAAGATATCAGCAGGGCAAACCATGGGGACAAAGATATCAGCAGGGCAAACCAAAGGGACAAAGATATCAGCAGGGCAAACCACAGGGACAGAGATATCAGCAGGGCAAACCACAGGGACAGAGATATCAGCAGGGCAAACCACGGGGACAGAGATATCAGCAGGGCAAACCACAGGGACAGAGATATCAGCAGGGCAAACCACGGGAAAAGAGATATCAGCAGGGCAAACCACAGGGACAGAGATATCAGCAGGGCAAACCAAAGGGACAGAGATATCAGCAGGGCAAACCATGGGGACAAAGATATCTGCAGGGCAAACCACAGGGACAGAGATATCTGCAGGGGAAACCATAGGAGCAGGGAAGTCAGTATGGCAAGCCATAGGGACAAGGAAATCTGTAGGGCAATCCATAAGGACAGAGATATATCATTAGGGCAATTCATAGGAAATCAGGAGTTTCGAACATTGTGCAGTGATATGACCTGGACTAAATATTTAAAAGCCGGACTACATAAACTAACTACATTGCGTTGAGAAACATAATAGCTTAGAAATCTTGAATTATTTCAAATTACAGTACGTTACATGACCTAGCCTTACGGATCCAGAATTGCGCTAAACAAATGCTCTAGACTGATACACGTTGCAGTCTGGACACGATGCACGGTACAAGCGAAACCAAAATGTTCAACTTTATTTCCAAAAGCTAATAAAACCAGACTGACGCAAATATTTCCATCACATTCACCTACCAGCGACGGTGTTTCCATTTGAAGTTGCCATGCCGTCCGATGGTCCAAAATTCCGTTTAAAGCAGCTGAAATAAACTCATCCAACCACCCTGGAAACGGTCAAACCCCGATACGCCGCACTAACTAGTTCTACAGAATATTAGACGGGATGACACGCCTCTGGGACAATTTATTGTGCGCTTTGTTTAACTTTTACACGTCCACTCTTGCCCACTTCGTCCCACGATGACCAACCCCAAAGCCTAAGCATTACCTCCATACGTGAGCATCCGTGTCACTACTTCATCAGCATAACAATAATAATAATAACACAGACGTCCATCATTTAAGGCCGTTCGACAGGATTCAACACTCAGCCAATGACGTCACATTATTGGAAACTAGCGCCATCTGACAAATTGACTATTTTGCACTAACATGTTCTGCCCTCAAAGGAGACGCCATGAAGGGACAAATGTCCTGCGAACGACAATAATAGCAATGCTAAATAAGTTAATTAAGCTCCTGTAAAACGCCCCCGAGTGGAACGTAGAAGAGGCGCTCATTTCCTGCTTCTGCCGGCAACGAATGGATGCAAAAATAGTCCTACATGTATAAAATATAAACTAATACAATTTAAATGTTATAAAATAAGTAGAATAAGGCAGTCGTCGGCTTACGTTCCATACACGGGGACCTTAGATCAAAGCTATTCGAATACAATCACAACTACTCGAATATCTTTGCTTAAATGGCGTGGCATCTGTTCAAAGTGCCAGAGGTGATGAAGGAACTCACCCGATAAATTCATTGAATTCATTCAGGGTCGAGGTCACACGGTCGCCATAGACATTTACATTTATTTATCAACAGAAGTTTTGCCACAGTTAAGACAGTAGGGTTGAAACTGTAGGGGTGTAAAAAGTCACCTTTTGAAAAGACAAAAATTAAGATCTTGGGTTTTTAGTTTATTAGATTGTCTGTTTCATTATTTTTCAGACATCAACAGAATCGTATGGCCTATATATAATGTATTTTATTTAACTTTAAGTAACAGATTTTGTTGGTGAACGCCACAACGCAACATGATCTGCTTAAACATCGCAGCTAATATCGTAATCGTAAACTCGAAATTTCTAAAGCGCTACTTAAAAGCTAAGCGCAGGCACCACCTTATTGACGAGCGCTGCGTCAAGTCTGTGGTTGTTCAAACATGGACATATCGATGTTGTGCCCCTCTGTGGAGTGTTGACGTTTCCACAGAAGTATGTTGCCAACAATATTATTTTTTATAATTTCTGCATTAACCAGGTGCCACTATCTAATGACTAATAATCAATCGATGGCGCTGAGCAACGGTGAGTGAAGGATTTGCTCACCCTCTCAGCGGAGGAGGAGGAGGAGGAGGAAGAGGAGGAGGAGAGGAGGAGGAGGAGGCTCGAACCCGTACTCTCGAACCCGTACTCTGGAACCCGTCTAATATTGAATCCGTCTACTCTCGAACCCGTACTCTGGAACCCGTCTAATATTGAATCCATCTACTCTCGAACCCGTACTCTCCGCTTTACAAGCCAAGTGCTCTAACCAACTGGCTACGGTGCCCCACCCTGGGCTCGTTATGCTGTACATGAACCACAATTAACAAACGATAAATAAGATTTTGTTCATTTGCAAACAACTGGATCTTAAGAGGCTAACACTTCGAGTATCTTCAAGTCCAATCTGAATAATCACGTCACGCAGTCGACATTCTGTTGGCCAGTGTCTACTTATTTCTTACACTACTGTGCACGTAATTAACGCCCACTGAATAAATAAATGTCTGACAGCAGTGGGAAGTCACTGCGGCCTACAGCTAGACAGTTACCTAATGACTTATATAGCGCTTTTATAGGAATGCACAGACAACAACAAATGACAGCTTCAAGTGAGACCGTAGTAAAAATTATAATCCAGAAGTCAGGATGCGGTGCATCAGCAAGTTGCAACAGAGAATAATAGTAAAAACAACAGCAACAGCAGCAGCAACAACAACAACACTGGTAACAACCACAACCACAACAGCAACAACGACAACAACAAGGAGAAGAAGGTGAAGGAGAAGAAGGAGGAGGAGGAGAAGAAGAAGAAGAAAAAGAAGAAGTACAACAAGAACAACAGTAACAACCACAACATCAACCACAACAACAACAACAACAAGAAGGATGAAAAGAAGATGAAGAAGAAGAAGAACAACAATAATAATCTGAGGACTTCTATAGCGCCACTGTAATAACGCTCAAGGCACCTATCGATAGTCGCTGCTAAGCTAAGTCGTTGTGCAAGCCAAATTCCAGGGCGAGTCCAATCGGAAGCGAAGAAGGGAATCCAAGCAGACGTGAAACATCCTAAAGAAGAAACGAGTTCTGGAAGAGATGCGATCTAAAGGCCAACACAAACTTTTACCGGAAGAGAGTTTCAAGAACGTCCACCAAGAGATGTACTTGTTCTCGGTGTAGTCAGAATAAGACAATTACACGACCTGGCAAAGTCCGGCCTTCAGACGAGTCTTAAGTTTAGACTTTCATGCAAGGGGAACTAAATAGCGCTGCTACGTGTGGACCCCACAATATTTCATCTTGACGGTCTCCAATTTTCTTTGGCGAACATGACAAGCTTTCGTGCGTCGATCTGGTCCATCTTGAAGCTCTCGACGAGCATCGGTTCCGTCACGGTAACAAGAACGGCTCCGTCGACGACACGCTCCTTGAACTTCCGCGCATACTTCCTCAGCTTCAGCAGCTCGAGACAGTGCGCCACTTCGTCGACGGTCAGCGAAGCCACGTCCACATCTCGCGGGATCTCAGACGCATCCTTCCACTTGCGACGCTTCTCTGGAAGGACGCCGCTGTTGCGAGGATCCATCAGTTGTACGTACTGGTGGTCTCCTGTCCGGGCATGTCTGATATCTTCGTACAACTGCTCAGCCGGTGGGGTTTTGTCCTTTTTCTTCCGACGCAGGCCAGTCCCTGATTTCGGTTTCACCGGCTTCGGTTTCGCCCGGGTGTCGGCGGAAGGAGTTCGCGGATCTGGCAGTGGCGGTCTCGGGACTTTGTTCTTGGCAGCGGGGACGGCGGCAGCAAAGTCGGCGGGGTTCTTTGTCTTGGATTCTGCTGAGAATTGTAGCGACGCTTGGAACTGTTCGCTGATCTCTCGGATCGAGTCATACCCGCCGTCTTCGCCGTTACTCCAGTCGTTGCCTGCGGTTGAAGGAGGTGGGTCGGCTGGGCTGCGGGGTTCATGGTCGATGTCTAAGACGTTACCCATGGACCGGGTATGAGTCCGGGTCATCGGATAACCTGCCTCCGAGGCTGGAAAACAGTCATCCAGGAGGAATTCCTGCGACAGGGACCGGGTCTTCTTCTGTGTTCGGAAGTTGCAAACCGAAGGCGGAAGGTCAGCAACCCTCTCTGAAAGTGTTCTCGACGGAAGACCCTGCAGTACTCTCTGAGCGCTTCTCGCGTTGTCTCCACCACTCGGACCGGACTTTTCGAACCTTTTTCGAATACTTTCGACGTCGAGGCGATTGTTCGGAGCTTTTTGTTCCATAGCTGCAGTCGAGCCGACGTTTCCAGGTGAGCTGTTGTCGCTCGATTCCAGGTGAGGTGTTACCTGCGAAAGGTGATCGCTCTTGGCATCGGTGCTGTCTTTTCTGATAACGTAGAGGAGACTTGAATGCTGACTACCGTCGGAGTCGCAGAGCAGAACGATGTCTACAAGTTAAAATAGTATGACTCTTGGGCTCATTATGCATGCATTAAAGATTTTCCTCATTGGCTGAATGTCTTGAATAAATTAATAAATTAATCGTAATCATAATCCCGAGATTTCTACAGCGCCCAACGAAAGCCACCTCACGGGGACCAGCTTATTCACAGGCGCTCAGTCAAAACAAAATCGATAGGCAAAAGTGTTGGGTTCCAGGTCAAGATCCAAAAGTCAGGCAGAGAGACAGCGTGGCAGGTACGGTGAGTGATGTTTGGGATTGGAGCGGAAAGAGGGATAAGAGGAAGAAGGGGAGTGAGGATAGGATCTGTGAAAGAGGAATGTTTTCAGTTTTGAGTGAATGGTCGATGCAGAAAACTAATGAATGAGTGAATGAATTTACAAATACCAAACAAAATATAGCATAGTAAAACCTAAACTAATAAATAAATAAACAGATTTACCATAAACCAATTTTTAAACAATAAGTTAACACGTTAACAGATAATCAAACAATTCATTAACTGATTGATTCATTTATTAATTATCTACAAAACGAAACTGACTAAACGCGCAAGTAAGTAAGAAAATAGCAAATAAATAAACAAATAAGTAAGGAAGTAAATAAATAAGTAAATAAATAAATGAAATGAATAGCCAGTCGGTGCCCATATACTGACCGGAAGATGATGGTGGTGCCGTCAGGAGAACAGGCGACGGATGGATCTGCTGTTGGCGCAGAGCGTCTGTCCACTGTCGGAAATAGCTGGACGATCTCTTCCGAATTCCGACGACCAAGTCCAGAAGCAAAGGAGCTTTCGTCGAAATGAGTGTCAACCTCGACTCTAAGGTTGATCCTACGTAAGCAAACAAGCAAGCAAGTAAGTAAGTAGATAAGTAGGTAGGTAGGTAGATAGGTAGGAAGGAAGGTAGGTAAGTAAGTAAGCTAGCTAGCTAGCAAGCAAGCAAGCAGGTAGGTTGGTAGGTAGGTAGGTTGGTAGGTAGGTAGGTAGGTAGGTAGGTAGGTAGGTAGGTAGGTAGGTAGGTAGGTAGGTAGGTATGTTGGTAGGTAGGTAGGTAGGTAGGTAGGTAGGTAGGTAGGTAGGTAGGTAGGTAGGTAGGTAGGTAGGTAGGTAGGTAGGTAGGTAGGTAGGTAGATAGGTAGGTAGGTAGGTAGGTAGGTAGGTAGGTAGGTAGGTAGGTAGGTAGGTAGGTAGGTAGGTATGTTGGTAGGTAGGTAGGTAGGTAGGTAGGTAGGTCGGTAGGTAGGTAGGTAGGTAGGTAGGTAGGTAGGTAGGTAGGTAGGTAGGTAGGTAGGTAGGTAGGTAGGTAGGTAGGTAGGTAGGTAGGTAGGTAGGTAGGTAGGTAGGTAGGTAGGTAGGTAGGTTGGTCGGTAGGTTGGTCGGTAGGTTGGTCGGTAGGTAGGTATGTTGGTAGGTAGGTAGGTTGGTAGGTAGGTATATAGGTTGGTAGGTAGGTAGGTAGGTAGGTAAGCAAGTAAATAAGCAAGCAATAAAGTAGGTTTGGTAAGTAAGTAAGCAAGTAGGTAAGTAAGTAAGTAAATAAGTAAGTAGTAATTAATAGCACGAAACAAACGACCGGGCTTTCCAAACAACAATGCGTACGGTTAAAAAGAAAGTGCAATGTCTGTAAAATGAAGCAGTTTTACTCCACAAGAGGATCCACTCTTGGATCTTGACCCGGAACCGAACCCTTTTGCCTATCGATTTTGTTTTGACTGAGCGCCTGTGAATAAGCTGGTCACCGCGGCGCGGCTTTCGTTGGGCGCTGTAGAAATCTTGGGATTACGATTACGATTACAGTCTGACGTTGTAAACGTCTGTAACGTTTACATGATTACACCGTATTCACAGCGTGGCTACATCGCAGAAAGTTTCACCACTGCAGGCACCCTAACTGGTCCACACCGTGCCCCTGTTGTCAGCTGGTAGATGTAGCCGGATGTAAGCTTGCGCAGGACTCATCGGGTTGCAAATTGATTTGCATCTACCATTTTTCATAGCTTTAAGTAATTAATTAGGCCTAGTTGTGAAAATGATAGAAAAAAACAGGCACTGTTTTTGTAGATAAGTTTGTCCACAGATCTTTTTCACTAGGTGCACTAAAAGGTATAGACACGTATGTATATGCATTTGTTTTCAAAACGTAAATGGGAAACGTCGACATGCTCTTGATATATACCTTTTCCTTGTAAGTCATTAGGATGCCCGACTTGTGAAAACGATAGGAAAAACGTGACTGTTTTTGTAAATGTATTTGATTAAAGATCTTTTTCACTAGCTGTCCTGACAGATAGACACATACATATGCATATACATAAGTTTTCAGAACGTAAATGGGAAACGACGACATGCTCTTGATATAGACCTGTCCCTGTAACTCATTAGGAATCTATATGAGTTCATGCAACGGTTCTCAAACTTTCTGGTGCGAGGATCTCTTTACTCTCTTAAAAATTATCGAGGACCCTAAAGAGCTTTAATTTAAGTGGGTTATATCTGTCGATATTTACCGTATTAGAAATTAAAACTAAGAAATTAATGTATTAATTCCTTACAAAGTAACAATAATAAACCCATTACATATTCGTATAAACGACATCTTTTTTAATGAAAATTGGCTGTATTTTCCAAGTATTTTTTTAGTATTACTATGAAAATAGTTTAGACCTCGCGGACCCCTGAAATGGTCTTGGGGACCACCACGGGTCCCCAGGGCTGGTGGTCCCCTGGGTCCTCGTACCACACTTTGAGAACCGCTGAGCTAAAAGTCATCTTTATCAACACTTCATACCATGGCTGCCTCTCAGAACAGGATGACCGCTCATCATCCTTTTCTTTTTCTAGTCTAGTCAGCTTATACAGAACTTAAATTTGATGCACGTATAACCACCAGTAAATAAGTAATTAAAGTAATACTTGCCCAGTTAGCTACATCGGTAAGTGCGTACGCCAAGGAGCCTCTGTGCGTGAGGATCCCAGGTTCGCGTCCCGGTCGTGGCTTATTTCAGAGATTTAAATCTCGGGCTAGTACGGTCCGTGCACGGGGAACTCAAATGGCGTAGCATCCATTCAAACGGACAGCGGTGGTGAAGGATCTCACCCGATAAATTCATTGCAAAATGAGCAGGGTCGAGGCCATACGGTCGCTATATAAAACTTATACATTTACATTTACATTTAATACATTTGTTAACATGCCATATGTCCATCGACTGAGCGAGGAATCGTAGGCGTATCATAACTTCACCCCTTGCAATTTCTGCGCAGGTCTTCCACTGAAAAGTGAAAATACCCCTCTTCCGCAGATCATATCCGGATTCGTCTTCTTCCCCTTATCTATCCTGCAGATCCATTTCCAAACACCACCCACCGTAGCCATCCTGACTGCCTGACTCTCGGATTGACCTGGAACCGAACCCTTGGATTCGAATCTCGGGCTAGCACGGTCCGTACGCGGGAACCTTAAATGGCGTGTCGCCCGTTCAAACGGGAAGGTGAAGGATCTCACCCGATCAATTCATTGAAAAATCAATGAGCAGAGTCGAGGTCATACGATCGCTGTGTAAAACCGTGCACATTTTACATTTACATTCTTGCCTATCGATTTTGTTTTGACTGAGCGTCTGTGAATAAGCCGGATAACGCGACTTAGCTTTCGTTGGGCGCTGTTGAAATCTCGACCTTATGATTACGAGAACTACTTCCTGGTTCGTTGGGAGGTTCACTTGTTCTTTCAGTGGGAAGGGGGTTGCCTTTCAGCTGATCTACATCTTTCGCTTTTCGTTTCTATTCTACTGATGACTTTACATCGTCATCCATCTCTCCTCCCGGGATTTATTATCATGTGATATACTCTGGCATACTGATGCTAGTAAGCATGATGTTGATGTTGTTGTTGTTGTTCATGATGATGGTTGTGGTGGCGGCGATGATGATGACGACGATGATGATTATGAAGAACAGCAAGAGGATGAGGAAAACAAACAACAACCAGAAGAAGAAGAACAAGAACAAGAAGGAGGTGGTGATGGTGGTGGCAGTAATAGTAGTGTTTATATTATTATTATTATTATTATTATTATTTTTTTTTTTTTTTTACCAAGGTAAGTATAATCCCTTGGTTGTTCAAAAATTTATTGTTGTTGTTACTGTTGTTGTTATTATTGTTGTTGTTGTTATCTATATTGTTGTTGTTGTTGTTGTTATTATTATTATTATTATTATTATTATTATTATTATTATTATTATTATTATTATTATTATTATTATTATTATTATTATTATTATTGTAACTAATGGTTATAACATTGTGAGTCTATTCCACGAGGACTGAATTCATTTAAAATAACTTGTATGGGCGCCTTCCAATTCTTGATAGGGGCGCGATCAGAGACCATGCCAAGCAAAGCGATTCAGAACAAGCCTTAAGTTCAAAATGGCGAATATTCAGTGGAATAAAAGTGCAAATTTTATTTCCCATTTGGTCCTTTTGCAACAGTTTTTGCTGCAGTGCAGATAATGAAAATGCAGGAAACTGTCTATTTTATATTCAAAAAGAAAAACAGATTAAATAATAAATTATTAAAAACGACGGACATACCATTAATTGCTTGGCCAACAAGGCACGTCTCTTCAATCATGGCGACCGCTGTAAGTTCTCCATAGGCAACGGCGTTTGTTAGGTCAGGTCGGATGCTAAGCATGACGTCAGGGTCGTCGTCAAGGGCAACTTTTACGTCACCAACGTTGCGAGTATTCTTGAACAGTTCCTTAAGAGTCGAAGGAGGACCTGCTACAATTTAAGTTTCTTTTCATGAGTTCCCTGCCCGAAGGAGGTGCTGATGGTGGTGACAGTAATAGTAGTTGTGATATTATTATTATTGTTGTTGTTATTGTTATTGTTGTCGTTGTTATTATTATTATTATTACTAATTGACTTTATGCCTTTCGGGGATGAGATGAGTGGGGTGGATTCCCGTTACCTTCCTCACAGACAATTGTGGGTGAGCAGCTTGCCCAAGGTTGCTACGCAGAAGGCCCGGTAAGAAGTAATACATTCGTTCTATATAATCCGTGGTCCATTTAGTACAGTTAGGTTAGATAAGGCGAAAAAACGTGAATAAAGCAATTTCTAAATAACTAGAATCTCTCTCTAAGGGTTCGTGGATCTTCTCCAAATGGAATGGCGCATGAATGATGATGATGATGATGATGATGATGATGATGATGATGATGATGATGATGATGATGAGTTCTCTGCCCAAAGGCAGGTCCGTTGGCTTTATGCCATCCGGGGATGAGATGAGTGAGTTGGTTTCCCGTTGCCTTCCTCACAGACAGTTGTGGGTGAGCAACTTGTCCAAGATCGCTACGCAGTGGCTTGAGGCAGATTCGAACCCGCGACCCTCCGGTTACAAGGCACAGACCATACCACTACTGGATGAGGCGTGTGAAATGCAAGGTGCTGCCACCTACCGGCGTGACGATAGACTACGTGAAACTTCGCCGGCGAATCCAGAGAAATTGAGATATATCGGTCGTTCTTTGAATGGAACAGAACCCTCTTTTGTCGATGTTTGTCATACACCCAGATTTGCTGTACAGCCAAAACAGCATAGGTTAATCTAATCTAATCTAATCTAATATCACATGATCTAATCTAATCTAATATCACATGATCTAATTTAATCTAATATCACATGATCTAATCTAATCTAATATCACATGATTTAATCTAATATCACATGATTTAATCTAATCTAATATCACATGATCTAATCTAATCTAATATCACATGATCTAATCTAATATCACATGATTTAATCTAATCTAATATCACATGATCTAATCTAATCTAATATCAGATGATCTGATCTAATCTAATATCACATGATCTAATCGTGCTGCATAAGGCATATAAAGCAGCGTACAAGTCGATTCACATACGCTCAGTCAAACTAAATCGGTGGGCAGGTAATTCAAGATCAGGTTCGGTTCCAAATCGAAATCGAAGGGTGAGGCAGACAGCTACCGCGGATGGTGTTTAGCATATGGGCTTGGTGGAAGTGACAAAGTCCACCATGGGTTAACCCACTTTATACACTCCTTTATATGCCTTGTGCGGCACAGTGGTCTGTCGGTAACGCGTTTGGTGAATAATCATGCGGTTGCGGGTTCGACTCCGCGAAACGATCCTGGGCAAGTTGTTTGGCATAAAGAAAAAGAGATGAGCGTCTCCCCTGCGTCTCACTTTTGTGATATGGGATACTTTACTTGTTATTCCATTCTGCTGCCTGCTACTTACTGCATTCCTGGTCAACTACTTACTGTATTCCTGGCCAACTACTTACTGTATTCCTGGCCAACTACTTATTGTATTCCTGGCCAACTACTTATTGTATTCCTGGCCAACTACTTACTGTATTCCTGGCCAACTACTTACTGTATTCCTGGCCAACTACTTACTGTATTCCTGGCCAACTACTTACTGTATTCCTGGCCAACTACTTACTGTATTCCTGTCCAACTACTTACTGTATTCCTCGCCAACTACTTACTGTATTCCTGGCCAACTACTTACTGTATTCCTGGCCAACTACTTACTGTATTCCTGGCCAACTACTTACTGTATTCCTGGCCAACTACTTACTGTATTCCTGGCCAACTACTTACTGTATTCCTGGCCAACTACTTACTGTATTCCTCGCCAACTACTTACTGTATTCCTGGCCAACTACTTACTGTATTCCTGGCCAACTACTTACTGTATTCCTGTCCAACTACTTACTGTATTCCTGGCCAACTACTTACTGTATTCCTGGCCAACTACTTACTGTATTCCTGGCCAACTACTTACTGTATTCCTGGCCAACTACTTACTGTATTCCTCGCCAACTACTTACTGTATTCCTGGCCAACTACTTACTGTATTCCTCGCCAACTACTTACTGTATTCCTGGCCAACTACTTACTGTATTCCTGGCCAACTACTTACTGTATTCCTGGCCAACTACTTACTGTATTCCTGGCCAACTACTTACTGTATTCCTGGCCAACTACTTACTGTATTCCTGGCCAACTACTTACTGTATTCCTGGCCAACTACTTACTGTATTCCTCGCCAACTACTTACTGTATTCCTGGCCAACTACTTACTGTATTCCTGGCCAACTACTTACTGTATTCCTGGCCAACTACTTACTGTATTCCTGGCCAACTACTTACTGTATTCCTGGCCAACTACTTACTGTATTCCTGGCCAACTACTTATTGTATTCCTGGCCAACTACTTACTGTATTCCTCGCCAACTACTTACTGTATTCCTGGCCAACTACTTACTGTATTCCTGGCCAACTACTTACTGTATTCCTGGCCAACTACTTACTGTATTCCTGGCCAACTACTTACTGTATTCCTGGCCAACTACTTACTGTATTCCTGTCCAACTACTTACTGTATTCCTGGCCAACTACTTACTGTATTCCTGGCCAACTACTTACTGTATTCCTGGCCAACTACTTACTGTATTCCTGGCCAACTACTTACTGTATTCCTCGCCAACTACTTACTGTATTCCTGGCCAACTACTTACTGTATTCCTCGCCAACTACTTACTGTATTCCTGGCCAACTACTTACTGTATTCCTGGCCAACTACTTACTGTATTCCTGGCCAACTACTTACTGTATTCCTGGCCAACTACTTACTGTATTCCTGGCCAACTACTTACTGTATTCCTGGCCAACTACTTACTGTATTCCTGGCCAACTACTTACTGTATTCCTCGCCAACTACTTACTGTATTCCTGGCCAACTACTTACTGTATTCCTGGCCAACTACTTACTGTATTCCTGGCCAACTACTTACTGTATTCCTGGCCAACTACTTACTGTATTCCTGGCCAACTACTTACTGTATTCCTGGCCAACTACTTATTGTATTCCTGGCCAACTACTTACTGTATTCCTCGCCAACTACTTACTGTATTCCTGGCCAACTACTTACTGTATTCCTGGCCAACTACTTACTGTATTCCTGGCCAACCACTTACTGTATTCCTGGCCAACTACTTACTGTATTCCTGGCCAACCACTTACTGTATTCCTGGCCAACTGTGGGGCCGACAGTTCATAGTCGCCGGCGACCTGAACAATTCGTACGATGCAAGGGTCAGTGACATGGTCGAAGAACTGACGAGCTGATAGTTGCTTGTCCGCCAGAACGAAATCGCCGAGCTGCATCGCTGCAAACATCTTCACTCATGCGGAACGACCGATTTTCGAACTTACCCTGAAATAGATGAAACGGAAAATATTGCTAAATGCTCAGAGAGTCATTGATGATGATGATGATGATGATGATGATGCTGCTGCTGCTGATGATGATGATGAGTTCTCTGCCCGAAGGCAGGTCGTTTGCTTTATGCAACTTGTCCAAGGTCGATACCCAGTGGCTTGAGGCAGATTCGAACCCGCGATCCTCCGTACCACTACACCATTGCGTCCCACAGACAGTCAATACATATTATTATTTCTGAATTTATTAAGCGCCACTATCTGATGACTAACCCATCAATCGATGGCGCTGAGGAATTGTGAGTGAAGGACTTGCTCAAGGTCCCTATACGTAACCGTCTCAAGAAAGAAGGCTCGAACCCCTGTTGTGGAGCCCATACTCTCAAAACCATAATTTCGAACCCTTAATGTCAAGTCCTTAGTCTCCAAATCGTACTCTCGAAAGCATACTCTCGAACCCGTACTCTCCGCGTTAGAAGCCGAAATTTCTAACCAGGCGGCTACTGTGCTTCATATTATAAAGGCTTACATGTTATAAAGAATGGTTTAAAATACTAAAAAAAGACAGGGTGGCATATCTGTGAGAAAGGCAACGGGAAACCACCTTACTCATCTCACCCCCGAGTGGCATAAAGCCAATGGACCTGCCTTCAGGCAGAGAACTCATCATCATCATCAGCAGCAGCATATACATATGTATATATATAAAGGAAGCCTAAGTAGTTCATATATATATATATATATATACATATGTGTGTGTGTGTGTGTCCTTCCTTAGTCTTCCTCTACAGGCGTGAAAGCAAGTCCGTTTCAGACGGTATTTGCCCTCGTACTGTTTCCTGCTTATGCGGTTATTAATCTTGATTTCGACAAGTTTCGTTTATAAGAGAGACCATCGACTGTTGCATTGGCGCTATAGAAATCGTGAGATCACAGATCGATCGGATCGTGATGATATAAAGGATATCTTATATCCGAAGCGTAAATGCCACCACATTAATCCGATAGCAGGGTATTTATTCGGCGTCCAACTTAGTGGCGATTGCAGGTTTTTGATCTCTCTGCATAACGTGACTTGTCGTAAATTAGCCACCATAAATATGTCATCCTCTTCCGGCTTAGTCATCTACATCACGTTCTTTGACCCTGTCTCTGTCTGTCTGTCTCTCTTTCTATGTCTCTCTCTTCCTCTGTCTGTCTGTTTGTCTGTCATCTATCTATCTATCTATCTATCTATCTATCTATCTATCTATCTATCTATCTATCTATCTATCTATCTATCTATCTATCTATCTATCTATCTACCTACCTACCTACCTACCTACCTACCTACCTACCTACCTACCTACCTACCTACCTACCTACCTACCTACCTACCTACCTACCTACCTACCTACCTACCTACCTACCTACCTACCTACCTACCTACCTACCTACCTACCTACCTACCTACCTGCCTATCTGTCAATGTCTCTCTGTCTTTGTCTCTCCTCTCCTCTCCTCTCCACTTCTCTGCTCGCTTCTCCTCTCCTCTCCTCTTTCTCTCTGTATTTCTCTCTCTCTCTCTCTCTCTGTATTTCTATCTCTCTCTCGCTCTCTCTGTATCTCTCTCTCTTTCTTTCTTTCTCTCTCTCTCTCTCTGTCTGTCTCTTTCTGTATGTCTGTCTGTCTGTCTCTCTCTCTCTCTTTATTTCTCTGTTTCACACAGCTAGTCATCTCAGAGGTCGAAAGGTCAAATTCGCGGCCCTAGCGACCTCAACTACAAAATGAATACATCGACCGTACACTGCCGGCTTGAAGATCAGGCGACGTGGGAGAGCACTAGCCACCCGCCTTCATCTACCGAAGCTAAAAACTGAAGTTGCTAAAAACTCTCACCATAAACCCTCTCGGGATTTGCTTAAAGGACTATTCATGTCCTCTTTCTCTATGCCCTGGGTGGGTGAAGCATTGTTAAATGGTCAAACCGTTCAATCCCACATGCGTAATAAATTTAATTGATAATAGATAATAAATGAATAAATTAATTAATACAAACATTCATAATGAATTTAAATAATATATAAATAAATAAATAATTACAAACATGCATAATGAATTTAATTGATGATAAATGAATAAATAAATTAATACAAACATGCATAATGAATTTAATTGATAATTAATTAATAAATTAATTAATACAAACATGCATAATGAATTTAATTGATAATTAATAAATAAATAAATTAGTTAATACAAACGCCGTACTTTTTCGTGCACTGGACGTTCACCCGGTAAAAAACACGCGCTGCTCAGGATGTCTTCCGTTGCACCTCTTAACATCAGTTAAACAGCCATCTTTTGGCACCTTTGTTATTCAATAAATCAATAACATCAATAAACAATGTTCAATGCTCAATATAAAAGCGCTCTATGGTATCTAGACACATGCTTCTTCTTCTTCTTCCTCTTCCTCTTCTTCTTTGCGTTCTTCTTCGCGTTCTTCTTCGCGTTCTTCTTCGCGTTCTTCTTCGCGTTCTTCTTCGCGTTCTTCTTCGCGTTCTTCTTCGCGTTCTTCTTCGCGTTCTTCTTCGCGTTCTTCTTCCCGTTCTTCTCGTACTACTTCCTTCCGGCTGAAATTAATCACTCCTGGGGAGGGGTCAGGCTCATGAATCCTTCTTTTCCCTTTGTTTCTATCTCCATTATCTTCAGACTGAAGAAAGAAGATATTGGAGATAGAAACAAAATGTATCTTGGCATATGCTTAAAATCAGTAAAAACTAATATTTTAAAAATACTGCGTATACTTTTACCAGTATATTATAAACTTCTGTCTTGAATTTCTGTATGTATACGATACTTAATGGAGCCCCTAGCATATCAGTTAAACAGCTATCTTTTGGTCCATTTATGATTCGTTTAAAGGCTCTATATCAATGCTTAAAATCATCAAAAATTAATATTATGAAAATACTGCGTATATTCTTATCAGTAAATTATAAATTTCGGTCTCGAATTTTTATATGTATACGATAATATTGGAGTGGAGCTCATATAACAGACCTTGTAATCCTGTGTAGTCAAGCTGTATAGTTAAGTCCTGTATATGTAAGTTAAGCCCGATATCCTCATAGCGATCGGTGTCACACCCGCATATATTATCCTCAACCTTAATAGTTCCTGAACGGCCTAACTGTCCAAAGGGACAGCAACACTGGCCTATAATGTAGGCCAACCGACTTTTTTAATATCACTAGGCCCATTTGAATAATTATATAATATGGGGCAGCCTCATCACTCAAGTCCTTTCACTTTTACCGGCAGAATGACACACATAAATACATGCATATATACATACATACATACAAATGTATTATATACAAACATGCATACATACATACATACATACATACATTCTTACATACGTACATACTTACATACTTACACTTGTGCATATATACACCATACATACATTCATGCATACATATATACGTACATGCATACATACATTCATACATAAATACATACTTATATACGTACAAACATGCATACGTACATACATACATAAATAAACACATACATACATACACTGATTACGTCATACAGATATACCTGCGTATTCATATCGTATCGTATTTGATGATTTATATAGCGCTTCTTACAGAACGAACTACTCAGAAGCGCTTCCAGCATGAGAACCCGGGGGAATAAGAAGGTCTATAAACAACGAGCTGACTCAGGTCTGTTTCCAGCAGAGACCTTTGCAGAAATAGAAGGCGGAAGTCCATTCCATGGAAATGGGCCAATAACAGCAAAAGCCCTTTGCTGCGACATGGAGGACTTAAACGTATCGTAATCGTAATCCCGAGATTTCTACAGCGCCCAACGAAAGCCACGTCACGGGGACCAGCTTATTCACAGGCGCTCAGTCAAAACAAAATCGATAGGCAAAAGAGGTTTGGTTCCAAGCCCAGATCCAAAAGTCAGGCAGAGAGACAGCGTGGCAGCTACGAAGGGTGATGTTTGGGATTGGAGAGGAAAGAGAGATAAGAAGAGGAAGAGGAGCGATTATAGGATCTGTGAAAGAGGAATGTTTTCAGTTTTGAGTGAAAGGCCAGCGCAGAAATTGCAAGCGGTGGATCATAAAATGAGTTCGTATGATTGGTCAGTCAACTGTCACAGTTCTGGCGTGAGTTTGTAAATGTCAAGACACACACAAACACCACACACAACATACACGAATAACACTGTTTTTTCTTCTTCCCGTTTACACGGACTCGAGTGTAAAATGCTATAGTAGGCTGCATTATAGGAAATTACAACCATACTCTCGAACCCCTGTGGGGTTTCCATATTGTTATATACTGTGCATTCTGCCTCTGTCACTGCTAGCCATACTCGCCTGATTGGCCAGAAATTGTACAGCTGGTCATTTCCTTCAGTTAGGGAATCCCCAGCTTAAAGTTGATGGCTAAGTCATAAATTGTAATCATTTAGAGAAGGCCGTTACAGTTCATTTGGCTCAAGAAAACCAGAAGTTAGGCTCTACGATGGGTTTAAATTGGATTCTTTGGATGGGCAACCAGTATAATGGAGGTTAAATGGGTGCAATACACTGAACGTGTATACAACTCTGGTAGGCTCGTAATCGTAATCTCGAGACTTCAGCGAACCAACTTATTCACAGGCACTCAATCAAAACAAAACCGATAGACAGGAAGGGTTCGGTTCCGGGTCAAGAGTCAGGCAGGCTGACAGGTAGACGGCTGTGGCGTTTGGAATTGACCCGGAAAGTGAGATAAGGGGAAAAGGAAGAATCAGGATGGGATTTGTGGAAGAGGAGTGTTTTCAGTTGTGATATTGTTATTAGGATGGGTAGCCAACCAACCGTTCATGGAATGGCAGGCCATCGAGGCCAACTCAGCCTTCCATCCTTCAAATACTTACGTACGAAGGCTGGTTGCAATGTTAAAATATGGTGTCTTGTCGTTGAGTTGCTGTGGCTGTTTGGGTCTCAAATTGCGACCTTACCTCAAATATCTAGTTAGCTTTAAATCGCAATAAAGTTAGCTTTAAATCGCAATAATTTATTGCCTTTATGGCCTTTTCTATTATAATACGGGTATTCTCACGATGGTTTCATTTTGCTTCAAGTATTATTGCGATCAGTGCTTTTCTCGGAAAAAAGGTCCCGGCACTGAACAATTATGGAATTTTGTGCTAAAATATCATTATTTTCATCAATCAATAAACACTGAAAACAGTGTAAAATTGCAAACACTGAAATTGAACTAAAATGTTACATTATATTACATGATTAAAATAACTTAGTAACACAACTCTTATTAAAAACTAAATTATTTTTGATTAGCTGAAAAAGATACCGGAACGCCGTTTGAAAAAAGCACCGATTAAGATAAATGTGACCTTTCATGTACGAAATGAATGATTACTAGCTCACTTACTAGCCTCAGTGTGGCGACACCTTGCGATATGATGCAGTATCATACTTAGAATAACGCTGACGGATAAACATTGAAATGTCATTATCTCGTACAGTTTCATTTTCCAAAAAAAATTGCCTTTTGCTGCACAAAAAGAAAACAGTTAGACGCTGAAAATGACTCGGATAAAAATAAATTTGTAAAAGCGAAAACTGATCGTAAACACATTTTTAGGTGTAATTTGACGTAATAATACACGGTACGAACGACTCTTACCTGTAAAAAATCGTCTGGTCTTTTCTGGTGTTAAGTAAATAAGTAAGTAATGTTTAGTAAGCATATAAACACAGTGGCATACATACATACATAAATATTTACATGCATACATTCATATACATACATGCATGCATACATACCACATACACATATACATTCATGCATGCATGCATATATACATACGCACATTCATACATAAATACATACATACATGCATACATACATACATAAATACTTACATGCATACATTCATATACATACATGCACGCATACATACCACATACACACATACATTCATGCATGCATACATATATACATACGCACATTCATACATAAATACATACATACATAAATAAATACACACATTCATGCATGCATGCATACATACGCACATTCATACATACATACATACATACATAAATACATGCATACATTCATATGCATACACATAACATAACATAACATTCTTTTTATTGATCCAAAAAGAGAAATATAACAGCGAAAAGCATAATATTCACAATTGTTGTAGGAAACAAAAGGAGAACCCAGAAGGGACCAAAGTCCCGCTTATTAGGGTCCCCCCTGTACCAACAGCTATTGCTAAATGACGAGTGATTGACAGCATCATTAACTGAAAAAAACATAGTAGAATCTGAACGAGTTGTAATACAAAAAAAATGAACCAAACAAGAATAAACCTTAACTAGTGAAAAACTAAAAAACAAAAACATATTTTTTATTTATTTAGATCATTAAGGTACTCGCGCATTGCTTTCTTGAACAATATCAAATTAGGCTCAGAACGAATATCGTGCGATATATTATTCCAAACAGAAGGACCAGCACATTTGATAGAAAACAGTCGAGTGTTGGTACGGGCAAAACTTGCACGGAAATCACCCCGAGATCTAGTAAGATGTGCATGGAGCTCAGATATACTGGAGAAGTAACCAATGAAAGCAGAGGGAAGTAGGTTATGAGCAAAACGATACATAAATTCACTAATTTGCAGTATATTAATCTGCTCAATTTGTAAAATATTGTAGTCGTAAAAGAGTTTATCAGAAGAAGAATATGGTGGGTTTCCCGTGATGATGCGAATAGCTCTTTTTTGAAGTACAATTAATCTCCTAAGCCGGGAATGGTAAGTTGATGCCCAAACAATATTACAGTATGCCAGGTATGGGTAAATAAATGAATAATACAGATTAATAAGAATATAACGAGGTAATAAATAACTAATACGAGACAATATTCCTATATTTTTAGCAATTTTAGTAGATATGTTCTTAATATGATCTTTCCATGTCAAGTGCTCATCAACATAAACACCAAGAAATTTAGAAGTTTTAACTTGCGAAAGTGTTATGTTATCGATAGAGACTACTATATTCTGATTAAGAATTAATTTTTTATGAGAACGAAACAGGATATAATTAGTTTTCGACAAATTAAGCGATAATTTATTAGCCTTAAACCAGTCAGCAACAACTATAAGTTCGGTATTCACATGCTCTAGCAATGAATCCAAAGATTTATGAGATAAAGAAACATTCGTATCATCAGCAAATAAAATAAAGTGCAGTGAAGATGATGAATTAGGAAGGTCATTGATGTAAAGTAAGAACAGCAAGGGTCCCAGATTGGAACCCTGAGGAACACCACATCGACTAGTTCTTATCTGGGATAAGGTACTATTACACATAACCAGTTGTTGTCTATTACCGAGATAATTGGTAAACCAGCGAAGTGTAATATCACGTATACCATAATTTTCAAGTTTTCCCAACAGAATTTGATGATCAACAGTATCAAACACTTTAGCCAAATCAAAAAAAAATGCCAATAGAGAATTCATTATGATCAATAGCATACGAAATTTTGTCATGCATATTTAGTAATGACATTGATGTAGAATGACCGGATTGAAACCCATGCTGTAGAGGGTACAGAATATTCATACTACAAACATAATTATACAGTCTCTCATACATCAGTTTTTCCAATGCTTTAGGAAACAATGGTAAGATAGAAATTGGCCTGTAGTTAGTGACATCTTCTTTATTTCCTTGTTTGAATATAGGCACAACTTTAGCAATTTTTAAGACAGATGGTACAATTCCGGTTGAAAACGAACAGTATATACATAAATATATACATGCATACATACCACACATACACACATACATTTATGCCTCCTCACTAGGACTGCCAACCGCCCCGGATTCGCCTGGACAGTCCCGGAATCGGCCTTGTGCGTCCCGTGTCCCGGAATGATCCCAAATTGTCCAGGAACTTGGTCTAAATATCCACTTCACCAAATGTTCTTCTTCTTTTCGCACATTAAACTCGAACAGCCGGCCGTAAATAAGTTTTACAGAGCGACCATAAAATAGAGTGTAATTAGGTTGGTAGACCCAATAAATGAAAACTGCATGCAGTATGCATGTATATATGAACTTCACTCGTTCGAGGCCCTGAAGCCTGGTAGGTTACTGGAATTTATAAAACGTTTTGCTCTTGAAGTTGATTCGGATTCTATACATAGGCCACTTGTCTCTTGATGATTTGAGTCAAATCATTTGACTGAAGGGGCCTAATTTTTAACGACTATTTGCAGTAGATCCTACATTAGGCTGACGCAACATTCGCTACATACCGTGATGTGGAGAGGGTAAATTGGTACTCGCATATCGAGTGACTAAGCGGGCGTCCCGGAGTGGCGGAATGAAAAGTTTGAAGCCTTAATATACATACACAGACATATATGCATGCATACATACCACACACACACATTCATGCATGCATACATATATACATACGCACATTCATACATACTAACATACATACATAAATACTTACATGCATACATTCATATACATACACACATACATAACATACATGCATGCATGCATACACACGCACATTCATACATAAACATACATACATACACATAATTACATAAATAAATACATGCGTACAGTCATGTATACATTCATATACATACACATACATACATACATACATACATACATGCCTGCATACATACCATACATACATACATACATACATACATGCCTGCATACATACCATACATACATACATACATACATACATACAAACGCACATCCATACTTAAATACATACATACATAAATACTTACATGCATACGTTCATGCATACATGCGTATGCATACACATACATACATATATACATGCATACATATCACACATACACAGATACATTCGTGCATGCACGCATGCATACATACATACATAAATACTTCCACGCATACATTCATGCATATATTCATATACATACACTCATACATGCATACATACATACAAACACGCATACACACATGCATACATACATACATACATACATGCATATATACATACAAACACGCATACACACATGCATACATACCTACATACATACATACATACATACATACATACATACAAACACGCATACACACATGCATACATACATACATGCATACATACATACATACACACATGCATACATACATACATACAAACACGCATACATATATACATACATACATACATACATACATACATACACACATGCATACATACATACATACAAACACGCATACATATATACATACATACATACATGCATACATACATACATACACACATGCATACATACATACATACAAACACGCATACATATATACATACATACATACATACATACATACATACACACACACATACACACATACATACATGAGCTTTCCAGTTGTCTCATACCAAATGCAACGTTTGCAATTAAAAAGGGTTTATCGGCCCACGTGGATAGCTACAACGGTGATATATGTCCCAAGGCTTCAGCACGCAACAGCAGAACGAAAATAAGCGCTACATAAATTGCTTACTGTCACCAACCTGAGGGCCTAAATCCAAATAATCTCGAGGCAGAAAATGAAATTTTCCGCGGAGTTAGAACTCACGATTGATGTCAGAACCAATTTACCGACTCACTGCAAGCTCTTTGAAATTCTTCAACAAACTCATACATACATGCTTAAATGTACCGTATATATTATTATGTAGACAGACAGACAGACAGACAGACAGACAGACAGACAGACAGACAGACAGACAGACAGACAGACAGACAGACAGACAGACAGACAGACAGACGCATAGACAGACGCATAGACAGACAGGCAGGCAGACAGACAGACATACGCATAGACAGACAGACAGACAGACAGACAGGCAGGCAGACAGACAGACAGTATAGGAACGAATATAAAGTGAACTGCGGATACATCTCCTGGTGAAAATACGAGGTAAAATCGAGCTCAGACAGACCGACAGACAGACAGAAAGAAAGACAGACAGACAAACAGACAGACAGACAGAAATGACAGACAGACAGAGACAAACTGTATGGGCACGAATATGAAAGTGAGCCGTGGAGACATCCACCGACCCCTGGTGAAAATAAGAGGAAATATCGCATTCAGACAGACAGACAGACAGACAGACAGACAGACAGACAGCATTTGCTGTGCCGGTCATAGTCTGCTTTTTGCTTCATTGAGTGTTCTGTCTACGCTGCTGTCTGTAGCTATTGCTAGCTACTCATAGTAGCTATGACCAGCCTCTCTGATAGTATCCTAAATCGCATTAGTTAGGGCCTGTGAACCCGTCTTTAAAATTGCATGCTCTTCTACCTATTCACGAATCCGGCCGTCCAAGGATAGTCCCTTAGTTATGATCATTTCATCTTTTTTCTTCCTCCGGTTCCCCCCTCTTTTCCTCGCCGCATTGAATGATGGATTTCACAACTCCGTTTCCAGACGTGGAATAAGGTATCACGGGGAGCCGCGAACTGTACACTTTAAACTTAATGTGGCCAGTACGCTGTCGGCATTTAGTGTCTGGTAGGCCTACCGTTGTTGCCCGATATTCGTGTTGCTGTTTGGGATCTAAGTCCACGCAGACTGTCTGGATGCTGGACACAGCAGCTGAGTTGTTATTTCTGCATTTATTTTGCGCCACTGGATAATGACAAAACATCAGTTGATTGCGCTGAGCAATTGTGAGTGAAGGACTTGCTTAAGGTCTCTACACAGTAACCGTCTCAGAGGAGGAGATTCGAACTCTTATTTTCAAACACCTACTCTCGAACCCATAGTCTAGAATCCGTACTGTCGAAACTATTCTCTCGAACTCGTACTCTCGAAGCCGTTCTTTCGAATCCGT
Source organism: Norana najaformis (assembly GCA_964023275.1). Lineage (NCBI taxonomy): Eukaryota > Metazoa > Annelida > Clitellata > Crassiclitellata > Hormogastridae > Norana > Norana najaformis. The sequence goes on from OZ029928.1 coordinate 16,940,629, forward strand.
CTACTCTCTAACCCGTCTACTCTCGAACCCGTTTACTCTCGAATACTTCTACTCTCGAACCCGTACTCTCGAAGCCGTTCTTTCCAGAGCCTTCTATTCTAAAATAGAAGGCTCTGGTTCTTTCGAACCCGTCTACTCTCCAATCCTTCTACTCTCGAACCCGTACTCTCAAAGCAATTCTTTCGAACTCGTCTACTCTCGAACCCGTTCTCTTCGCGTTACAGGCCGAACGCTCCAACCCATCGGCTACCGTGAGTTTTTGCTACCAGACAACGTGAGTCCTGTCTACACTGGTGTCTGTTCTCAGTAGACGTGGCTCTGAAGGTCGTAATGCTTTGGTGTAACGAGAGAAGAGTGCGTGTATCGGCCTGAAAACCCTGTGAAAATGATAGATGGGAATGTGGGGATAATCTATTAGCGCCTTTTCTCCCCCATGAGCAACTGGCACTTGCGGACAGAGAGGCAGAGAGACAGAGAGGCAGGGAGGGAGAGAGGCAGGGAGGGAGAGAGGCAGGGAGACAGAGAGGCAGGGAGGGAGAGAGGCAGGGAGGGAGAGAGGCAGGGAGGGAGAGAGGCAGGGAGACAGAGAGGCAGGGAGGGAGAGAGGCAGGGAGGGAGAGAGGCAGGGAGACAGAGAGGCAGGGAGGGAGAGAGGCAGGAAGGGAGAGAGGCAGGGAGGGAGAGAGGCAGGGAGACAGAGAGGCAGGGAGGGAGAGAGGCAGGGAGACAGAGAGGCAGAGAGGGAGAGACAGACACCTGCCACGGTAATCGTAATCGTAGTCGTAAACTCGAGATTTCTAGTTCTACAGCGCCCAACGAAAGCAGGTGCTCAGTCAAAGCAAAATCTTCTCCTCTATGAGCAACTGGCACTTGCGGTCTCTGGCGAAGGGAGGAAAGGAAGGAGGGAGGGACACATGCCATGGTAATCGTAATCGTAAACTCGAGATTTCTACAGCGCCCAACGAAAGCTAAGTCGCGGGAATCAGCTTATTCACAGGCGCTCAGTCAGAAGAAAATCGATAGGCAGGATGGGTTCGGTTCCAGATCGAGATCCTAGAATCAGTCAGGCAGACATTGAAACGGTTACGGTGGGTGGTGTTTGGAACTGGATCTGGAGGATAGATATGACGAAGAAGAGGAATGTATATATGCAGGGCCGTCTTATCCATTAGGCACAGTAGGCACTGTGCCTATGGCCTACGAACTTTATAGGGGCCTACGATAGTCAAAAATGAGATATTGAAAAAAATGAATTTATTGATTGACCCGAAAATAGAAAAAGGAAGTACAAATTTAATAACCTTAAAGTTTGTACTGAAACAGTTTAAGTTAACCTGTGCTACATCACGTTAACTTTGCGGCTCTTTGCACTAGAAAAATCACATATACTGTCCTCAAATGTCGTTTCCCGCATTAAATCGTTTTCAATTGAAAGTAGTGCAAGGGAAGATAGACGTCAAGAAATTATGAGTGTGTTTAGCTCTAATGCAGAGTTGGCAGTTGGGGCCTACGAATGCGAGAGTGCCTAGGGCCTACGACGACCTTAAAACGGCCCTGTATGTAGGCATCAATAAACTATATAGTGCATTATAAAAACGTCACAAAGGCGCAGCACCCAATAGAAGGAAAACTATTTTGCCTTTAAAATGGGAACATGAATTCGACAGGTTACCTATCAATCACATATCAACCCTTCCTGTCTTTCGATTTTGTTTTGACTGAGCGCCTATGAATAAGCTGGTTCCCGCGACATAGCTTTCGATGGGCGCTGTAGAAATCTCAAGCTTACGATTACGATCGCAAATTAGAAAAAAACAAACTTAAAATAGCGCAGCAAGAAATCAACAAAGCATCATTAACTAACGCTTAAAATAGGCCAATTATTAAAAAAATATAAATAGCGTTGCAAGCAATCGATATAAATATACTGTGAATCATTGAAAATCAGGTTTAAAATTTTAAATAACGACACAAGACATAGATCGATATAATCAATATAATGTCAATCGTCTAAAACTAGCGAAAAGCCGAGAATAGCACTACAGAAAATCGATAAAAAACTACCGGTGATCATTGACAGGAGCACGTTCGAGGTGTAATACCGACCTGTTCGAAAGGGGTTGATATTGATACCGAATTACCCTCCCAGCTGGCCCGTTGCGTGGAGTGCAACTGGCCCAGGGTGGATAGGCCTACGCGCTAGCCTGCCGGGTTCGTAGTAAACAACGCCTTGCATCGAGTTTCGACCGAATATTGATAACGATAGCATAGTAAGGGAAACTCAGTTCTCGTCCATTAGACCTAATATATTATTCATATGCGCGTCACTGATGACGTATTGGCCCCAACAACGATTACTGATGACAAAGATGCCGCCATCTTGCCTAACGTTTGGTGTAGTATATATATATTTATATACATACATATATACATATATATATAGAACAAGAAATATATGGGCTGCATATACTTAGAGAATATACAGTCCAAAGTTTTACATGTAGGCCTAGTCGGATAAATAACCTATGTATATTTTTGCAAATATATATGCATACATATACGTTATTTATATACATATTTAACTTGCCTACAAACAGATAGGATCCATAAAGAAATCTTGAACATCCCAAACCATGTCTTACATCACCGACTCCCGCCACTGAAAACCCTCAGTTATTCCCTACTGCCCCACACCCTTGACAGTAATATTCCTCCCGCTGACAGTTTAACTCGTAAACGTTTTATTATTAGGATGTTGTATGCATATTACGTTTTCTTGGGTTCTTAAATGCTAGTAAACCGATGTGCAATTAGCTATTGATTAATATACTTACTTACTTACTTAATTGTATATACGAACAGAGCAAATAAATTACGACAAAAAACACTCGTTATACGCATATACATATGACACATTATACATGTATATATATATACAACAATAATACATAGACATAACACACATACATTTAATGCATACATACATATATACATCCATACCTAAATTTAATGCATACATACGTATATACATCCATACCTACATATAATGCATACATACATATATACATCCATACCTACATTTAATGCATACATACATATATACATCCATACCTACATTTAATGCATACATACATATATACATCCATACCTACATATAATGCATACATACATATATACATCCATACCTACATTTAATGCATACATACATATATACATCCATACCTACATTTAATGCATACATACATATATACATCCATACCTACATTTAATGCATACATACATATATACATCCATACCTACATTTAATTCATACATATATACATCCATACGTACATTTAATGCATACATACATACACATATACATCCATACCTACATTTAATACATACACACATACACATATATATTCATACCTACATTTAATGCATACATACATACACGTATATATTCATACCTACATTTAATACATACATACATATATGCTTACATGCAAATACGTGCATACACATATACCCATACACACAAATCACCATCTTGCTTGTATCATATATGGAACACAAACAAATGTAGAATTTACATATTCATATAAATTAAATATACATAGATCACTAGGGCCTATATTGTAAGATATGTGTATATATATACATATACATATATACGGTCAATGATTTGTGATGCGCGTGTCAGCTTGAAGCGGCCGCCATAGCTCACAGTTGCTTTGTTCTTCAGACTTGTGCGGAGTGATGGAGTGGAGTTGGACGCATTCTGGTTTCAGCTTTCGTTAATATCTCACACCACTTAGACGTCAGACCGGCTTTCCGGCATTTAGGCCTTTCGGACATTAAGGCTCTTTGGGCATTTGGGTCTTCCGGGCATTTAGGCCTTTCGGACATTAAGGTCCTTTGAGCATTTGGGTCTTCCGGGCATTTAGATCTTTCGGACATTAAGGCTCTTTGGGCATTTGGGTCTTCCGGGCATTTAGGCCTTTCGGACATTAAGGCTCTTTGGGCATTTGGGTCTTCCGGGCATTTAGGCCTTTCGGACATTAAGGCTCTTTGGGCATTTGGGTCTTCCGGGCATTTAGGTCTTTCGGACATTAAGTCTCTTTAGGCATTTAGGTCTTCCGGGTATTTTGACCTTCAGGCATTCGACATTTCGGACATTTCGGTGTTTTGGGCATTGGGTCTTTCGAGCGTATAGGTCTATCCTGCATTTCTGGAATTTAATTTCGGGCATATGGGCCTTTTGGGCATTTAGGTCTTTGGATGTTAGGCCTTTGGGCGATAGGCCTTTTGGCGTTTAGACTTTTTGGCGTTAGGCCTTCGAGCGTTAGGCCTTTGAGGATGTATGATCACTGCTATCACAATTAATAGCTTCATTTAAACATGGAAAGCGTGACAGGTGACAGGATTCCGCGACATTCGTGTTTTCACAGCGGAAATGAAGGAGCTACATAATTACAATTATGAGTATATCGGCTCATGAAATGAAATCGAGGATCTAAGGTGCCGTCGTTCGTTAGTCGCTTCGCCTTAACATCTCGCCTCTTCTACAGGTAACGTTAACAGTTTAATCTAACAGAAAAGCTTCTATTGCGCTGTTATCATAATGTCCAAGGCATCAGTCGATGGTCGCTTCATGTCAAAATCGCAGTCAAAAATCATAAACCGTTGGAGAAGCCGGGTCGAATTCCGTTAGGTCGGAGAAACCGGAAGCCATGCTACGGTGGGTAAGCGAGTTGAAAGAGATGTGTCTTTAGTTTTGACCTAGTTGAAACGGCAAAGCTACAGACAGAGGCAGGCCACAAATGATGACACTGACCAGTAGTGGTAGTTCTAATGTTTAACGACATCTTATGGCATCAAAGGCCGTTGACGTCGCTCTCCTCCATTATTCAGGCTTGGGACTGGCACTACTCCCAAACAAGGCAGTGGCGGATTTCAGTTATGCGCCATTGATGCAAATATAGCATCAGGTGTAGACGTTTTAAAGGTGTCCTGATAGGTCATTTTATTTGGTAGTAGTAGTTCCAATGTTTAGCGACATCTTACGGCATCAAAGGCCGTTGACGTCGCCCTCCTCCTTTATCCAGGCTTCGGACTGGCACTACCCCCAAACATGGCAGTGGCGGAGTTATAATGACCAGACGAAGAAACCAACGAGGCAGAGAACCTTCTGGGAAAAGCCGGCGCACATGATAGGTGACCACCGGCTGAGAGAAAAAATCCTTTGAGCGTGCGCTATGTAAATAAATGAGGTTAGCACTTGTGGTCGGCTGGACTCCTCTGGGGAAATGGTCTTCAGAAGGCAATGGCGATTAACAGGAACAAGGCCGAGCACGATCTCGAAATCTGATTAGGAGACACTGATGTTCTCAGGGGCAAAGAAAGGAGGTTAAAAAAGAGGAAGAACTAGAGGGAGAGAGGGAGGGAAGGACAGAGGGAAGGAGGTAAGATGAGATGGATGGAGATAAGAAATGAGGAGGGAGGGAAGGAAGGAAGAAGGGCGGGAGTAAGGGAGGGAGGGGGAACTGGAGTTAAGGAGAGAGGGGTGAAGGTAAGATGGGAGGAATGGAAATAAGAAATGAGGAGAGAGGGAGAGAGGGAAGGAGATCTGGAGGCAAGGAGAAAGAAGGATGGAGGTAAGATGGGAGGGAGGGAAATAAGAAATGAGGAGGGAGGGAGTGAGGGAGGGGAAGAAGGAGAGAAAAGGCAGACTAATAGGCTGGAGGAATGAGGGTTAATAGTTGAGGGACGGACGGAGGAAGACGGCGACAAGGGAAAAGTTGCATCAGTTTAACGACAGCTTATGGCATCAAAGGCCGTTGACGTCGCCCTCCTCCTTCATCCAGGCTTGGGACTGGCACCACCCCCAAACAAGGCAGTGGCGGCGTTATGTGCCAAGGGGAAAGGAGTCTAGGAGACTTTATAAAGGAAGGGAGGGAGGCCTGGCGAGAGGTGAGAAGCAGAGTAGCAACGGGCAGGCATCTACGGACAAAGGAAAAGACAATCGTTTGGCTGCGAGGTGTTTTATTGGCGTCGACTTTCGCGACCAGAGCGACTTAATTGGCCATTAATATTGCAACAATGTGTGAGTGAAGGAGCGAGCGAGTGAATGTGCGAGTGAGCAAGTGAATGAGACAGACAGACAGAGACAGACAGGCAGACAACGCCAAGGAGACAGAAAAGAGAGCAATATTAAAAAACAGCAAAATACATGCTGAATTTCAAATTCGCAAATGGTATCTTGTACGGTAAAAACATTGAGCTCGTCTCGAGAAGGGGGGGGATAGGAAACGCAAGCAGAACAAGGACAAGCGTCGAACGAGGTGAAATTCCTGTTGCAATATTAATGGCCAATTAAGCCGCCCTTGTCTCCCCGACTCCGCCGAGAAAACACCTCACAGACAAACAATGGATGGTGAATAATGTATGCATCGGTAACCACATCAAACTACCTGTTAAGTGTACGTTATGCCATATATATATATATATATATATATATATATATATATATATATATATATATATATATATATATATATATATATATATATATATATATATATAAACACATACACACTAAACATACATCTCTGTCATCTCTGTGGAATGAACTTCCGCTATCGTTTCGTGCAAGGGTCTCTGTAGGAAATAGAGCTGAGTCAGCTCGTTGTTTAAAGACGTTCTTATTTTCCCGGAGTTCTCATGCTGGAAGCGCCTCTGAGTAATTTGTTCTGTACGAAGCGCTATATAAGTTATCAAATACAATACAATACAACACACACGCACACACACACCATATATATATATATATATATATATATTATATATATATATATATATATATATATATATATATATATATATATATATGGTATCTTATACGGTAAACACATTGATATATATTATCGCCGACATCTAGTGCTATGACGCAGTAATAATCTTAAGTTCTTAACTCTTATACGTAATTGTCTCTTTGGCTCTGATCCATTATGTCTTAAAGACTTCTGCACTTTGGTTTCTGCGGTCCCATGCCGTGGCTCTCTCTGGTCGGCTGCCCATGGGTGCCTCACTGTCCCGCGTATGTGTACCTCTACGGCCCAGCGCAGAAGCTTTGCCTATGTTGGACCTACCACCTAGAATCGATTCCTGACTGTCCCTCGTATGCGCACTGCTACAGCTCAGTCTAGAAGCTCTGCCTATGTTGGACCTAATAGCTGGATCGCCTTTCCCGAGAGCTGCGGCTTGAGTTCCTCAGTTTGTCCCTTCCGCAGTTTCGCAAGAGCCTGAGTTCTGCCTTATTTGACAGTGGTCTCACTGGTTCGGGTGGGGAGCGGCCCTGATGAGTTTCGAAGTGGCGTTTTATAAATGTCAAATTACAATTACAAGTAGGTAAGTAAGTAAGACGTCTGTTTACACGCCATGTGTCCATCGGCTGAGCAAAGAAATGGTGGGCGTCATTTTGGGTACGTTGAAAAGTCAACACTAATCCGTCCGTCCGTCCGTTCATCCATCCACCCATCCATCCATTCATCCATCCATCCATCCACGCATCAATCCATCTATCCATCGATTCACTCAATCAACTCAACTATCCATCCATCCAAGCATCTATCCATCGATTCATTCAATCAACCCAACTATCCATCCACCCGCGCATCAATCCATCTATCCATCCATCCATATAGCGCAACTATAGATGTTTTCTGGCAAGCTGTAAACGTGTGAGCACCAAGAATCATTGCTACGCGGGAATCGTGCCTGATGGACGGTCGCCGTTGGACTCGACCTAGTTTACTCGACGGGTCAATGCTTAGCCAATGATTGCCACTGAAACCAGAGACCGCATGTGGGATGGCGCTCAAGAGTCCCGGCTGCTGATGCTGGAGAAGCCTAAGTGGCTCCTGCAGAGATGCAAATGCGAAGGTTTACCTAGCAGAAAGGCATAACCATCAGAGCGTAACCGGCGAAGCGTGACAGGCAGAGGAATTGCGCGGCGCGCTTGAGTGCACTGGGCGAAGCGATGTTTGCCTTCGCTTTTAATGTAATGTCACGTGATTGGATATTTTTGTAGCGCTAGTGTTTGTGATGTCGGTGGATATACGTCTTGAGCTGTTGCACAGGAGAACAGAGGTTTACTAGCAGAGGCTGCGCCGGGTGAAAAGACCAATGTTAGAGACTGCATAAATTATGGCTTATTTGCATAAATTATGATACATTTGCATAAATTATAATATAAATCTCATGCGTATAAAATTTCGAAGTTCCGAGGGTTTAAGGTATGTAACGCAAAATGACTTATGAAGTTAATCAGCCCCGGATAAAACCTCTCCTTGAAGACGGCTGTAAATCTAATCTAATCTAATACAATCTAACCCAATCTCATCTAGTCTAATCCGATCAAATCCAATCTAATCATTAGGTTATATTAGATTACAAGGCTCTAAAGGAAATAAAATCAAATCCTCAAGTGCAATGTTTGTTCAGTCCAATTCAGTCTCTCTTCTGGGTCCAGGTGGCGCTGTTTCTCGGGGTTTATGTACGTGTATATATATATATATATATATATATATATATATATATATTATAGATATTTAAACGAGTATATATATGCATATATGTATTTATACGAGTATATATATGCACACACATTTTTATGCGTGCATATATATGTATATATATTTATACGTATATATGTATGTATATATACATATATGCAATATATATTTTATAGTATTTTGGAGGAATTTCACTTAAGACGATAGCGATCGACTTCTTATTGAATCGGCGAAGCTGTTGCGTGCATGCGTGTATCAATGCGCGCCGTGCTTCGGTCGTTGCGGACTATTTACGCGCATGGCTCTGAGAACAATGAAGGCGCGGAGGAAGCGTTTGAAAGCTCTCAGCAGCTGAGGAGACAGAGACAGAGGAAGATGCGTAGAGATGGCATCGATCGAAAACTCGAGAGGGTCTTGGAAACGGAAGAACACGTAGATTGAATCGAATTTGCGAAGACTTGATTGGGGGAATTGAAGGAGAGTGAAGGAAAAAAACGATGTCACGCATTGAACGGAAAGACTGTTGTTTCGTGCTTGCAAGAGGAAATTAAGAGGTAATCGTAATCGTAAACTGTAAATTTCTAAAGTGCTACTTAAAAGCTAAGCGCAGGGCACCAGCTTATTCACTAGCGCTGCGTCAAGTCAGTGGGATTGTCCAAGGATGCCATGTCAAGAACCAAGTCCGGTTGCCAGAAGACCAGAGAGAGAGAAGGGGAGGGAGGTAAGTACGCGTTCGAAGTAATGTAATGTAATAATGGTTCTTTGCATAGCGCCTGTTTACGATATCTACTTAGAAACCCAACGGAAGAACATGCATATTGTTCATATATGTATATATGTCTGAAGATTTCTATAGCGCCTTTTAAAAAGCCTCGCCTATATCAGGTAAGCTTCCCGATCGTGGCTTATTTTAGAGATTTCAATCTCGGGCTAGCACGGTCCATACACGGGGACCTTAAATGGTGTGGCACCCATTCAAACGGGCAGCGGTGGTGAAGGATCTCACCCGATAAATTCATTGCAAAATGAGCAGAGTCGAGGCCATACGCTTGGTATATAAAACCGTGTACATTTGCACTTACATTTCCAAGTCCATGTTTTGGCATTTTCTCACTCGCCACTCTTAAGCTTTTTTAAATTAATCGAAAAATCACGTTTCTTTGAACTTTGCTTACTTACTAACTTACTTATTTAGTTACTGTAATCATGGTCGTTTCTGTCTTTTGCAGAACCACGGTTTTTCGAAACACCAGGTTGTGCGCTGCGTTCCCCCATACATCGCCATCTTTCTCGCATGGACCCACACATCCGATCCTTGCGATTTTCAACACGGTTTGAGCGATTGCCGCCCAATTATAAACATTGCCGTTTCAACACAACCACTGTTCTCTGAAAGCAAGGTTGTGCCGTAAACAGTTATCTATCTCGCGCAGGTCCTAAATTTTTAACTGGGGCGACCGCTGCCTGACGACCAAAGACACAGGGATGGCCTTCAGCGCCAGCATGGTCCGTCAATCAGTTGTTGCCAAGGGAGCCTTTGGCCCAACGTATCGACCGCTCGACAGACCGTTAACAACGAGCCTACTAGAGGTGATTCACGTCAGCCGACACCCGGCAGAGCTCCCCGTGGGGGCGGACGGTCTAGGGGCCGCAGCCGCTGGGTCCTCGGGAGCCCAGGGGGCAGCCTCGGTCGCCGCAACTGCTGCGGGTCTGTCGATGGCCGTGCTGTTACTAATCATCGTCGCTTCGCTGACGGTCGTCGTTGGAGCTATCTATCTACTCATCTACTTCAAAAGCATTAAACCGATGTCGGCCAGGTCTCGCAGCTACATGGAACAGGGTGGAAAGGCCCACCAGGATGACGATGGTGCAAGGGGTCGATCCGCCCACCCATTTTTCAGACGGTCGTGAGATGTGCACGTGTGCGTTTTCGCAACAGTCATCCCCCGCCGTCAATTCCGCGATTATTAAAATTAAACATCGTTAATAATTGTTCATATTGGAGCTATTGTCCAGTGCAACACTCTACTGTATATCGGATGTAATTGTTGCGTGATTGATCTTCAGTCGATTGCTTTTTCCTCACCCACTTCTTTCTCCGAGGGGTAGTCCAAGAAGCACGTCCGCACAAAATGACCTATTTTGACCCCCTCTCTCCCTCTTCCCGCATTTGTCATTACCTCCCTTTTGTCCTCATTTGGGTTACCCTCCTCCTTTCACATTGAAGACACCCTTTATGACGACCCATACAGATATTTCTCTCCTACTGCTGTTCTCTCTTCTTTCTTCTGCTAATCCTGCTTCTCTTACTGTTCTTCCTTCTTCTCCTTTTATTTTTCCTTCTCCTGCTCCTTCTCCTTTTTCTTCCCCTTCCCTTCTCCTCCTTTTCCTCCTCCTCTTCCTTCTCCTCCTCCTTGTCATACTCCTGCTTCTCCTCCTCCTTTTCCGTCTATTTTCTTCCTCTATTTCCGTCATCAAATTCAGGTCAACTTAGGTAAATGAACAATAAGAGCAACGTTCTTTTGACTAATTCTAAAGTTAGAACATTTCAACGTTGGAAAAACACTTTGCCAACGAATTCTGAAGTTAGAACAACGATACACCAACGTTACGAATTCCGAAGCAGGGAAAACCGCTAGCAGTTCATAAGAAAGAACAACGTTTGTCTGACAAATTCTGAAGCGGCAAAGACATTGATTCCAAAGCTGGAAAAGTCTAGACGAGTAATTTCTGGAGTTGGAATAAAGACGAACAGAGGGATTGTCAGATTAACATCTGTGAATCTTTGTCATTACTGCATCATCATCATCATCATCACCACCACCACCACCACCACCGTCATCATCATCTTCTTCTTCACCATCATTGTCGTCGTTCTCGTCATTATCATCATCAGTAGCAGCAACATCGTCATCGACACCCCCTTTTGTAAGCATTATCCTCTCATTCATCAGTTTCTGCCATTTGTACCCAGGTCCTTTATTTTAATTACCATTGTTGCTGTTGTTCTAAATGTTGGCACAATTCTCATTATTTACTTACTTACTTTTCAGCAGGCATGTTTACGTGAAGCTGACTGCTAAGCCTCTTTGATTTATTTATAGTCAGGGAGATTATTTTCGCATCATCTTCGTCCGGTCTTTCTGGACCAGCTGTTGTCGTTGCCCGTGTTTTGCAATTAATCAGAGTTTCAGGGTTTCAAATCCCCCACCAGGTCATTAGGCTGCCACGTATTGGGCTTTTGCAACCATGCCTTCCTCGTGCTATCATGCACGCATTCATACTCCCATACAAGCCAGGTATTTCTTAATACTGATAATGACGACTACTACGATGATGATGATGAAAATAATGATTATGATGATGATGACGACCACAACAATGACGATAAAAACAATGATGATGACGACGACGACGATTATGACAGTGCTGATGATCACAGTGACAGTGATGATGACGATGATGCTTATGATGATGATGCAGTAACCAATACCACTGTCTTTCTACTCGTTGGTGATCAATAGTATTTACACAGCCATAGGAAATTGTCCGTTGATTGTCCATCAGTCCTTTCAATACTGTCCGGAAATTGTCGAAATACATCGCCATTTCCAGCGGACACCTTAGTGCGCTACAGACTTTGTCGAGTACAACACGCACGCCATACACATGCACAGATACAGATATACATACAAACTTATATATGTATATGTATTTATGCACGCATGTATGCGTGCATGGTTGTTCTAGGCTCATTATTTTATAAAGGCTATAGGCCAGCCTCATTCATCATAGAAACTTCACTCTCGCATTTATAGGAATAATACCAGCAGCAGCAGCAGCAGCAGCAGCAGCAGCAGCAGCAGCAGCAGCAGCAGCAGCAGCAACAACAACAACAACAACAACAACAGTTAACAACAAACCTTACGCCTTGGACAGAACTTGATAGTAACCATAAGCTACTAAATGGCTTTTCAAGCTTGCAAGTACAGATGGAAAAGTTTCAACCTCGCTACCTTGTTTTAATCAGGAACTATTCCAGTATTCTTCGAAAACATTTCCGCTTATTGCTCACCAAATTTATTATTGGAGCTTTAGGGTAGAAATCTTGGAATTACGATCAGGGACGACGGAAAACACATATTCTAGAACATTCGAGAAGATGTCGTATTTTCAAGGATGTTTGAACTCAAGGCGGGAAACTTTTGTAGCGCAATTCTTTCAATCTTACTCTTATCGTAATCGTAATCTCGAGATTTCTACAGCGCCCAACGAAAGCTAAGTCGCGGGAACCAGCTTATTCACAGGCGCTCAGTCTTACACGATTTGGGCCAGTTTTCGCAGTTCTCAATTGAACGCAACTGAAACCATCAAATCAAAAATATGTCAACAAGATAAACGATGTCTCTCCATCTAACTTTTGGATCTTGACCTGGAACCGAACAATTTTTTGCCTATCGATTCTGTTTTGACTGAGCGCCTGTGAATAAGCTGAGATGAAAAATTTTGAGAACCACTGGTGTGGCTGAAAAAAACATGAGATAGAGGAGACTATAACAGTAGAGTTACCAGCAAGAGGAGGCTGAGCGTCTGGCGATGGCGAATGCTCCATTGGAACTATGACGGAGAAGTGGACTGCGTCATAGGCCTACGTCAGCAGAACAGGGGTCGAATAGCAGTCAATTGGATCGCACTGGAGCGGAAGGTAGATTCCGCCGAACGAGGTCGGCGCCAGAGCGTCTCCGTTAAAGTCCTCGAGGATCGAGTCTGCAATGATCAGCCATGACAGATATGACTACATCTCGTCTTATATTCGTGACGCTCTTCACTGGCTCCCCATCCAGCAGCGTGGACACTTTAAGATCCTCTCCCTCATGCTCCCCTTTACCTCATTGACTTCTGCACGTTGGTCTCGTTCCCGGGCCGTACCACCCTTCGCTCGGCCACTCAGGATCTCCTGTTTGTCCCTCGAATGCGCACCGCTACTGTCAAGTCCAGAAGCTTCGCCTACGTTGCTCCGACTTGCTGGAATCGTCTCCCTCCTTTCTCTCCCCCTCTCAGGCGCCTGGAGACTGTACTGTTTAACCCTCACCCACATTGGTCATGAAAGTCACGTTTTTGCATACCTGGGGTCCGTCTGTACCCGAACGGTTAAAATGCGAGCTTTGAGTGATATTTGCATTCCGACATCGAAACAGCCTAAGTTCTGCTTTACACATAGTAACACGTAATAATTTTCATTAAGTAAGTCCTAATTGTCATGGAAAGAATATTTTTATTACACAAATCGGGTACCCGGCAAATGTTATACAGTGAACGTAACATGTTATGCTCATCAAAGCAAACTGTTCAATTTAAGCTTAGTTTAATTCAAGAATTTCAACTGAATGAAGAAAGTTATTAAGCTAAGCACAAATCCTGGTTTAACGTGACTTTCGTGACCACCCCGGCCACGTGCTGTACCACGAGTTGATGTTCTGCTACGAACTTGCGCTGCAGGAAGTGCAGGTTTTTCAGCAGGCTCAAAGTCATCATTGTCAGATTCTTCTTCGTCAGAAACGAGATCAATTTCATCTTCTTCTTCAACCATCTCATTGCTGCTTTCTTCGTTGCTCTGGACGTCATCTTCTTCATCATCGAGTAGTATCTTCAGCACTTCTGCAACAGTTTAACTAGCACGTCTTTGAGCCATTTTATATTGAAATGCCTAAGAACAGTTGCCAAACATTTAAGTGCTCCATCATTTCCTTAAAATGGGCGCCTAAGTAATTTTATTTACATTTTTCAATATATTTTCATTTGTGGGGACCAACTGTACCCCAGGGGTCTCTCTGGACCCCAAATGAAATTTTAAAATATTTCCTTTTTGAAATAATTTGCTGACCTATAAATTCATGCAGCTGTTGATCGATGAAGGGCTGACAATTACGTAAAATAATAGTGCTATGCCATCAAGGGAACAAAAGTTACACATGTTCTAAAATGGCTGGGGTCCGCTTGGACTCCAGGTATGTGGATGAGGGTTAACAGTGATTTTACTCCTTCGGGTCGGAAGCACCTCTGTTGAGTTTATCATCTAAGAGGCGCTTTATAAATCTCAAATTACAATTACAATTACATTGGGTCGGAAGCACCTCTGTTGAGTTTATCGCCTAAGAGGCGCTTTATAAATCTCAAATTACAATTACAATTAAATTGGGTCGGAAGCACCTCTGTTGAGTTTATCATCTAAGAGGCGCTTTATAAATCTCAAATTACAATTACAATTACATTGGGTCGGAAGCACCTCTGTTGAGTTTATCGCCTAAGAGGCGCTTTATAAATCTCAAATTACAATTACAATTAAATTGGGTCGGAAGCACCTCTGTTGAGTTTATCCTCTAAGAGGCGCTTTATAAATCTCAAATTACAATTACAATTACAAAATGATGATGATCGGGCGACAGACCTGAGCCAGGACTAAGAGGTGTGAAGCTCCTCCAGACCCTCGTAGAAAACAGAGCGAACAGATTATAATGAAAGTTCCAAAATTTAGGTCCAGCAGACAGACAGGCAGGCAGGCAGACAAGCAGACACAAACATACACTCACAAACACACAAAGATACACACAGACACATACAGATACACACACAGACACACAGACACATGGAAAGATAAACAGATACACACACACTGACAGACGAACGCACAGACTGACAAATATACAGAAATACTGACGAACGAACAACAGACGAAGAGAAAAACAGACAAACAAAAAATATACACACAAAGGCAGGCAGGCAGACAACCAACCAACCAACCAGCTAGACAGACAGACAGACAGAGACAGACAGACAGACAGTTTCTGTTAACTTTGACCTCGGTGCAGTAGCTCCAGAAGCAGAAGTTCATCTCCGCTGTTGAAAGCCTTAATTGCGTTTCATTGTCATCGCTGCTGCTGCTCTTAGTGATGCTGCTGCTGAGCTTGTGTTCCTCTCAGAAGATGCTCCGCGGTTTGTCCTCCCCTCCTTTTGAACCGGAAATCGAGTAAGAGGGAAAAGCTGTTCTCTCTCTTCAAAGGAACTTCTTTCCTCGTAGCTTCAGCATTCAGTGAACGAAGCCTGAGCTTTCTCAATGCCTGAAAGTACACCGTGCGCCGTAAATGTGGATTCAGATACCAGATATGTTTCATTCGTTTGCACCAAAATCAGCATATCTTAAGACTTTTGTTCTTGAATAATTAGCAAATGGCGTTATTCATCACTTAGGTAACCCATTAATTGCATAACTTGTTGCGATTATCTTTAGCATGCCACTTTCTTCTTCGTTCTTTCTTCTTCTTCTTCTTCTTCTTCTTCTTCTTCTTCTTCTTCTTCTTCTTCTTCTTCTTCTTCTTCTTCTTCTTCTTCTTCTTCTTCTTCCTCCTCCTCTTCTGCTTCTGCTTCTGCTTCTGCTTCTTCTTCTTCTTCTGCTTCTGCTTCTGCTTCTTCTGCTGCTGCTGCTGCTGCTTCTTCTTCGCCTTCTTCTTCGTCTTCATCATCTTCTTTCTTTTGTGTGTCTTTTGCCTCCCGTTCTCATTCTCTCTCATTTCTCTCTCTCTCTCTCGTTCTCTCTCTACCTCTCTCTCTCTCTCTCTCTCTCTCTCTCTCTCTCTCTCTCTCTCTTTCTCTCTCACTCTCTCTTTCTCTCAGTACCAAAAAGATCAAAAAGATGGTTGTTATTTTATGGATTCACTGTGTATAACATAGAGAAGATCACTGGGTTTATCATTCGCGATGCTAAGAAATAGAGCCGTGTCGGCAAAATCGCCATAGAATGTGAATAAACGGTTTCGCGAAGCCTGCGGTATCACATTTACTCTCAGTTACTTACTTACTCTATCAACTTACTCTACTCAACTTTTCATTGCGCCTCGTTGTTTATAGATTGCTTACTTGCTCAAACGTTGTGGTGCAAACAGTGAAGTTCTGGATTCAAAACCAGGCTATGGGCGTCTGGAAGACTTGTTGTTTAGAAACCTAGGAAAGCGAGGTAAGCTTCGTCATAGGACCTCAATTATGAGACAGCAGCTCTTAATCACTGAATCGTGTTACTAGGAATTTATCATGGAATGATAAATGACTCGCTATAGGCACGTGATCTTTAGGTAGCTATAGTGCGGTACGGTGGTCTGTCGGTAACGCGTTTGGTCAATGATCATGTGGTTGAAGGTTCGACTCCGTGTAAAGAACCACGGGCAAGTTGTTTACGCACACCGTGCCTCTGTCGCCAAGCAGTAGAATTTGGTACTGGTGTTAGCTAGGAAGTAAACTGTAAGTCCTGCGATGCAATGGCCCCCGTGTCCAAGACCTTGGGATTCGTCCATTGCGGGCTCAGGGGAGAAGGAGATGAGCACCTCCCTTACGTCTCACTTATGGGATATGGGATACTTTACTTTACATAAGCTGGGAAGTAAACGGCAAGTCTTGCGATGCCCTGGCCCTGTGTCCAGGACCTTGGGATTCGTCCATTGCGGGCTCAGGGGAGAAGGAGATGAGCACCTCCCTTACGTCTCACTTATGGGATATGGGATACTTTACTTTACATAAGCTGGGAAGTAAACGGCAAGTCTTGCGATGCCCTGGCCCTGTGTCCAGGACCTTGGGATTCGTCCATTGCGGGCTCAGGGGAGAAGGAGATGAGCACCTCCCTTACGTCTCACTTATGGGATATGGGATACTTTACTTTACATAAGCTGGGAAGTAAACGGCAAGTCTTGCGATGCCCTGGCCCTGTGTCCAGGACCTTGGGATTCGTCCATTGCCGGCTCAGGGGAGAAGGAGATGAGCACCTCCCTTACGTCTCACTTATGGGATATGGGATACTTTACTTTACATAAGCTGGGAAGTAAACGGCAAGTCTTGCGATGCCCTGGCCCTGTGTCCAGGACCTTGGGATTCGTCCATTGCCGGCTCAAGGGCCTAAAGAAAAGGAGATGAGCGTTGTATGGCATTGGTTACTTACATCGACAGTATTGTCTTACTATTGATTATTTATGAGACAATTACTCATCCTTAGGTTTTCTTTTTTAATGAATCAACAGATAAATCATTTCATTGATTGAGTAACAGGTATCGATTCTGGATTACCAGTCAGTGTTAGTAAGGCCTAACTAGCTAATCCGTTTAACAAATGTGCTTAATTTTTTGACAGCAAGATCAGCCATCTGGAAATTTAAATAAATGCGCTATATAAATGTTGTAATACACACAGCATCCATCTCCGGACTCGTGACTGTAGTCATGACAACGGGTGGCATCGTCGCCATCATGTTTCTGGGATCGGCATCGGTTGCCATGGCGACGTCGTTGTCTAGCAACGAGCAGCAGATGGCGCTCAAGGTCGGTTTCCTGGCTCCATGGACGGAAGGAAGGAAGGAGGGAATGAGTGCTGTGACGAGTGCAGCCGCCGTCAGCATCGCACTTGATGCTCTGGACTCCGATCCAGTCTTCAAGAAACGATTCAAGCTCAGGTATCTTTATCGGGCGTTATATAAATGCCGGGAGTGCATGAATGAATGAATGAATGAATGAATGAATGAATGAGCGTATTCTTGGATGTACGGATGGAATGTGAATGAATGAATGAATGAATCCATCCATCCATCCATCATCCATCCATCATCCATCCATCCATCCATCCATCCATCCAATCATCTATCCATCCATCCATCCATACAGACTACAGTCACAGATGGATGGTTGGTGAATTGAATGAATCAATTGATATAGTAATGGATGAATGGATTGATTGATTGCTGGATGGATGGATGGACGGACGGACGGATGGATGGATGGACGTATGGAAAGATGGATGGATGGATGGTTGGACTGAATGAATAAATTAATTAACGAGCGAATAAATAATTATAAGCCAGTATTGTAGTTATTTATATGCAAAAACAATTCCTGAAAAATCTATTTGCTTTTTCAATAAAAGTAAATAAAATAGCTGTTTGTTTATTAGATTAATTTACTGTGCTGATAAATTGTAGCATCGTTAGCTACGACTCGGCATGTGCTAGTAAAGTTGCTCTCGGGAATGCTATTCGGCTCTTCATCCATGATAAAGTCGACGCCTTCCTTGGACCTGCCTGCTCATCAGGTATCACCACTAAGACATGACTATGATGATGATTATAATTTTGACGATGATGATGATTCGGACGATGATGACGATTATTCATTTATTTATTCATTTTATTCAGAACATTCATATAGCGCACCTAAAGATGTCTAAGGTGCGACACGGTGGTCTATCGGTAACGCGTTTGGTTAATGATCATGGGGTTGCGGGTTCGACTCTGTGTAGCGATCCTGGGCAAGTTGTTTGCGCACACCGTGCCTCTGTCACCAAGCAGTAGAATTTGGTACCAGCATAAGCTGGGGAGTGAACGGCAATTCCTGCGATGCGCTGGCCCCGTGTCCAGGACCTTGGGATTCGTTTATTGGGGCTCAGAGGCCTTAGAAAAAGGAAATGAGCCCCTCCTCTACGTTCCTCATGGAACACGGGAGCTTTACTTTAAAAATGTCTGCTGAGGGTGCTTCGAACCCACCCCGGACGAAAGAGGACAGTATTCAAATTATTTCTGCTAATAAATGCAGAAGTAATTCGAATACTGTCCTCTTTCGCCACTGAATGATGACTTAGCATCGGTTGATGGCACTGAGCAGTTGTGAGCGAAGGACTTGCTTAAGGTCCCTACACAGTAACCGTATCGCGGATTATCGAACCCGTACTTTATGAGTTACAAGCAGAGCACTTTATCCAATAAGTTACCATGCCCCACATGGGCTACCGTGCCCAACATGGGCTACTGTGCCTCTAATAATGGTGAAAGATGCCAGCGGCGTCCATGTCTAGAAGAACGATATTGCTGCTTGCAAGATGGAACAATAATGAGAACACTACGATTATTAGGAGGATAAGAAGGAAGAGGATGGGGAAAATGAGGAGGATTTAGAAGGAGGATCAGGAGCGGAGGATGGAGATGAGGAAAGCGCGGTGACGATTGGACAAACCTAGATTTGATTTGAGGAGGTTCAGGTTGAGTGGGGCTAAATAAATTTGAGATGACAAATACACTTACAACTCCGCCACTGCCTTTAGTAGAGTAGTGCCAGTCCCAAGCCTGGACAAAGGAGGAGGGCAACGTCAACGGCCTTTGATGCCATAAGCTGTCGTTAAACATTGAAACTACTTATCGTTGAATTAACTCCGCCTCTGCTGCGATCTGGTGGTGCCAGTCCCAAGCCTGGATAAAGGAGGAGGGCGACGTCAACGGCCTTTGATGCCATAAGATGTCGCTAAACATTGAAGCTACTACTACTATTACACTTACAGCTGTTCGTCCAGTGGCGGAATTGGCGGCGTTCTGGAATAAGCCGATCGTATCCTGGGTGGCCTCCGATCAGCTGTTCGACGACAAATCTTCCTTTTCCACCCTTGGAAGAACCTTTGGAGGAGCCACGAAGCTGGGAAATTTCCTCGTAGAGCTCCTTCGTTGGTTCGGTTGGCATCGGGTCGTCGTCGTTTTTTCGGCTCATCCTTTGTGGAAGATCACAGGAAGCGCCGTACTCAAGGTGGGTGGTCCCTACGAGGGTGGTCCCTACGTGGGTGGCCCCTACGTGGGTGGTCCCTACGTGGGTGGTCCCTACGTGGGCGATCCCTACGTGGGCGGTCCCTACGTGGGCGGTCCCTACGTGGGCGGTCCCTACGTGGGCGGTCCCTACGTGGGCGGTCCCTACGTGGGCGGTTCCTACGTGGGTGATCCATACGTGGGTGATCCCTGCGTGGGTAATCCATAGACGGATCCTCCATGCAGAGACGAACCCATGCCCCATAGGCCAGTGGGATCCGTCTGTAGGTACAGAGTCCGTCTATCTGTTTGCATGTCTGTGCATGTCGAATGCCGACAGTTGAAGACACGTATTTAACCAGAGGTTTTTACTCCGTATAGCGGCTTGTCGATCAAATCATGGAAGACGGCTAATGGACAGACAGACAGACACAGACAGACAGACAGACAGACAGACAGGCTGACTGACTGACTGACTGACCGACTGAAATAGAAATAGATAGGTAGAAAGATAGTAAGATAGATAACATAAACAAGATAGATAGATATATATAGATAGATAGATAGATAGATAGATAGATAGATAGATAGATAGATAGATAGATAGATAGATAGATAGATAGATAGATAGATAGATAGATAGATAGATAGATAGATAGATAGATAGATAGATAGATAGATAGATAGATAGATAGATAGATAGATAGATAGATAGATAGATAGATAGATAGATAGATAGATAGATAGATAGATAGATAGATAGATAGATAGATAGATAGATAGATAGATAGATAGATAGATAGATAGATAGATAGATAGATAGATAGATAGATAGATAGATAGATAGATAGATAGATAGATAGATAGATAGATAGATAGATAGATAGATAGATAGATAGATAGATAGATAGATAGATAGATAGATAGATAGATAGATAGATAGATAGATAAATAGATAGATAGATAGATAGGCCTAAACATGTAGGCAGGCGTGCAGGTATATAGGTTATATAGGTAGATAGTTAGTTAGTTAGTTAGGTATGTGGGTAGGTATCTATAGGTAGGTAGATGGATGGATAAAACAACCAATTACACGAATTAATTAATTGCTTTATAATAAAATTTAATATTCCAAAAATGGCGCTTTGCTATAGGTTTTCCGTGATGTTAACATAACGGTTTCGTATTCGACGGAGGTTTCAGAAGGAATCGACTTTCAAGAGATCACGAAGATCTTAGCGAAGATCAAAGAAGAAGGCCGCGGTAAGTTTTAGCAAACAGATCAAAGAGATCACCGACAGAGATCAAAGAAGAAAATTAATATGCCAAAATGGTCATAAGAGGCTTATTGCTCGTTGACATGAATCCTGACATTATGTTGTGATAGCGTTTCTTCGTTTATTGATCCCCAAAAAAAGAAAATTGGCAATTACCAATATACAAGTTTAACATGAAACATTGTCTGGTTATCGGGAACGTGGGATAGACCCAGAAGGAACCATAGTCCCACTTAGCTAGGGCCACCAATTAATATGCAATACCAATGGCGACGTTGTTATATTGTAATTGTAATTTGAGATTTATAAAGCGCCTCTTAGAGGATAAACTCAACAGAGGTGCTTCCGACCCGAAAAAGTAAAATCACTGTTGAACAGTACAGTCTTCAGGCGCCTGCGGAACACTGAGAGGGGGAGAGAAAGGAGCTCAAGTCCCAATTCTCGAGGGAGACTATTCCAGCAAGTGGGACCAACGGTACGCATGCGAGGGACAAACAGGAGATCTTAAAATATACATTTTAAATCTTAAGTATGAAAATTATAAGTTCATAAACAACATAAGGTGAAAAAATCAAACTTAATTAAGATATGCAGATAACACTTGTTATTCATCACTCAGAAATTTACGCAGCTGTTGTTCAAATTAGGGCCGTCTTATCCATTAGGCACAGTAGGCACTGTGCCTAGGGCCTACGAACTGTATAGGGGCCTACGAAAGTCAAAAATGAGATATTAAACAGAATAAATTTATTGATTGACCCGAAATAGAAAAAGGAAATACAAATTTAATAACCTTAAAGTTTATACTGAAACAGTTGAAGTTAAGCTGTGTTACATTATATTAACTTTGCGGCTCTTTGCATTAGCAAAATCACATATAATGTCCTCAAATGTCATTTTCCCGCATGAAGTCGTTTTCAATTGAAAGTAGTGCAAGGGAAGATATAATAATGTATTTAGCTCTAATGCAGAGTTGGCAGTTGGGGCCTACGAATGCGAGAGTGCCTAGGGCCTACGACGAGGCCTACGAATGGGAGAGGAGTGCCTAGGGCCTACGACGACCTTGAAACAGCCCTGGTTCAAATAACTGCAGAGAAGGCGACTGTTGAATATATAGTGGCAGAGCATTCCATGTCAGCAGACCAATGCATATAATGTCGAAATACCTAACATTTGTTCAGATGTTACCAATTGACATGAGTTTATGCTGATCAAATCGGCGTCTGTATTAAGGTGGCCATTAAAGCACGATTAAAACGGACACCAGACATCCTCTGTTAGATGATTTATAATCGTAATCGTAATCTCGAGATTTCTACAGCGCCCAACGAAAGCTAAGTCGCGGGAACCAGCTTATTCAAAGGTGCTAAGTCAAAACAAAATCGATAGGCAAAAGGGTTCGGTTTCGGGTTAAGATCCAGGAGTCAGGCAGGCAGACGGTCAGACGGCTACGGTGGATGGTGTGTCAGTTCACATGATTTTCCTATGTGACATCCTGATATTGTGCAAATACGTGATTTTCTTGTGTGATATGTTGTTTGCATGTGACAATGCCGACATAATCAGTGTCTACTGTTATGTCCAGTTAACATGATATTCTTATGTGACATTTTGCTTAGTCGTCGTGCTGTTACTTCCGATACTCGAGCGGCGCCATTTTGTCCTGACTGCGCATGACATGCAGATGACTTCCGGCGACTTCGTTTTCGTCACCACTGACGTCATTTCCGACGACGACGCCCAACGCGCTGACCAAATATGGGCAGGGAAAGACGGACGTGATCACGTGGCCAAGCAGGCCTTTGAGTCTGTCCTTCATGTGAGCCTTCACATCGCCCTACTGTTGAAAAGTTAAGCTCCCATATGCAATAGTGTAACGAGGTTGATGGCTTGTGCACAGTACACCGGCGCATTAGAAGTCACTAGTTACAATCATACAATACGGTACATACATTCAGACTGGTTCCGTGAGAGTTTGTAAATTGTTAATGTGAAGAGAATCGTTAGAGAGTTTTGACAGTTACAATACCAAAGTTCTTATTCAATTTAGGAGAATAAAGTCTTTTTCTTATTAACCAATATTATCCTTTTATTGTATCGAAAAATCAAAGACTGTGTGTTATTAAAAGGTTTCCATGGATACGCCCGAAAAATCGGAGATGGATGAATTTCGTCTGAATGTGGCTCATCGAATGCGTCAGTCTCCATGGAGAGAGTTCGTCAGAAACGTCACCAACGTAATTAGCCTTACATTTACATCGCGTTACACCAGGTTACACGATATTACGTTGCATCATATGTGTTTACGTTACATTCAAACAAGTGTTATCATATAATAGTATAACAGCTTAACATAGGGCAACACAACATAGCAGCATAATATGGTATGGCATAGCAGATTAATATAGCATGGCATAACTACATAACGTAGCATAGCACAGCATCATAGCATAGCATAGCAACAAAACATAGCATGCATGACAGCTTAGTGTAGCATAGCATAGCATTACACCATAATATAACATAGCAGCTCTACATTGCATAACATAGCATGGCAGATCAGCATACATAGCATAACAGTATAACATAGCATGTATAGCAACTTAACACAGCATAGCATAGCATCATAACACAGCACAGGACAGCAGCATAACACAGCATAGCAGAGCATTATAGCATAGCATAGGACAGCAGCATAGCATAGCAATATAATATAGCATAGCACAACAGCTTAAATATAGCATGTGGTAAGCTATCATAGCATATAATAAATAACAATAATGACATATAATTACGTGTTCTTGTCACTTGTGTATTTACCCTCACCCTCGCTTAGTCGAGCCCTCTAGCGTTTGCCTTCGGCGATAACTACTCGGTCTTCCTTCACGACGCCATCTTGCTCTACGCCATTGCGATTAACAGAACCGTCGCCAGGGGTCGAGACCCTCGCAGCGGATCGGACGTCGCTCTAGGAATGCGTAATCTCAGCTTCCAAGGTACGTCACTCCAATGGCCACGCCCCAGAAACGATACCTAATGCAACGTTTATAGCCAGACAATTATAACAATAATAATAATAATAATAATAATAATAATAATAATAATGATGATGATGACACATTCCTTCAGGTAACCCATAATATACCTCAGTTAGGTTATGGAAGACACGCAAAGCCTTGAATGCGATGTTTTATAATAACATAGCATAACGTAACATACCATACCATAGCATAACATAACATAGCATAACATAACATAGCATAATATAATACAACATAGCATAACATAGCATAACATCACATAACATCACATAACACAACATAACATAACATAATATAGCATAACATAACATTATATAACATAGAATAGACTACATAATATTACGCAGCATGACATAACATTACGCAGCATGACATAACATAACACAGCCTAACATACATACCATTATAAAACATAGCATAATATAGACTAAGTAACATGACGTAACATAACAGCCTAATATACATAACATAACATAACAAACGTAACATAGCATAACATAATATAACATAATATAACATAACATTCATGACATGACATAACAAGGGTTTTAAGTGCATGTTAGCCATATACAGACGCTGCGTCATCTGACGTCATGTAACGTCAAGGCTGAATTTATGTGGCGCCGTATAGGGACCGATGTTTCTCGAAGGTAATGGTGACTTGTGCTGTAGGCAAGTCCGGTTTTGTGATAATGGACGATCGAGGCGACAGAGAACCAGCGTACCACGTGACCGACTTGCTTCCAAATGGTAGTTCGGTGCGAATACTCGAGCTGATTCCTACCGCAGCCGGTTCAAAGGTAACAACACCTCCTAGCATTTATTTAATCGCTTATTTATCTATTTCTATGTTTATTTGTTATTATTTCTAACCGAGGTATGGCAGCATATAATTATTATGTTTATCATTATTATTATTAATAGTAGTAATAGTATTAGTAAAGTGGTATTAGTAACAGTTTTCTCTACATTTATTAAGCGCTAATATCTAACGACTGGGCATCAATCGATGGCGCTGAGCAATTGTGAGCGAAGGTCCTTACAAATTAAGTGCTCTAATCAATCGGTTACCGTGCTCCAGTAGTAGTAGTTGTAGTAGTAGTAGTAGTTGTAGTAGTAGTAGTAGTAGTTGTAGTGGTAGTAGTTGTAGTAGTAGTAGTAGTAGTAGTAGTTGTAGTGGTAGTAGTAGTTGTAGTAGTAGTAGTGGTAGTTGTTGTAGTAGTAGTTGTAGTAGTGGTAGTTGTAGTAGTAGTAGTAGTAGTGCTGGTGGTGGTGGTGGTGGTGGTGGTAGTAGTAGTAGTCTACTAATTGTTAATATTAATCTGCCAATATATAGTGTGTCGTAACATCTTTATGTTATGTTATAGTTTTTATGATCCATTGTGTTGTGTCTATTTGTCATGATGTGTCACATGTGTGCCTCTTGGGGATTTAGATTTTGGGAGAACTTCACCCTCCGATCTGGCCTGGGGGAAGGTGGGGCAATGAGCACACTCCGCGCGACACACCCGTCTGCGGCTTCCGAAATGAACTCTGCCGACACAAAGGAAGTAAGGCTGAACTGATGAATCGAGTATTTCAGAATTTGACTTATAGAATTAGACTTTCTGAATAAAACTTCTTGGATTGGAATTCTCAAATTAGAATTCTCAAATCATAATTCTGTACTAAATAATGCTGAGAAACAAACCATAAAATTTAGATTGATTGTCAAAATTTGGTTTCAGACGTAGTAGTAGGTGAACGAAGCAGGATTTTAACATCAGTGTGACAACGATGATCTTCTTGTACCTGGTAAAAGCAGTAATAGCAGAATATTTATGGCTATTAGCAACAGTTGTTTACATGAATCAATTTCTGATTGGAACTGTTAGTCGAAGACTGGATCATCGCCATTGTCGTAATTTCTGCACTAATAGCGACATCTATGATCGGCGCCGTTACAGCCTATTCATTCAGGTCAATGACAACACTTTTCTTACAACAACAGCAAGTACAACAGCAACAACAATTACACTACTACTGTTATTATTTGTACTACTACTGCTACTACTACTACAACTACTATTACTACTACTACTTTGATTACCACTTTCACTACTATTACTAGTACTACTTTGGTTACCACTTTCACTACTATTACTACTACTACTTTGGTTACTACTTTCACTACTATTACTACTACCACTTTGGTTACCACTTTCACTACTATTACTACTAGTGCTAATACTAATGCTACTAATACAATCAAATGATCAAAGCTACTTACATGCAGATGATTGCACTGCAGCTGTTGTTGTTGTTGTTGATGATGATGATGATGATGATGATCCTAAGCACGATTGTTACCATGACAACTTCGATGCTGATAATAGCAACGAAAGTGGTGATATTTATCGTAGAGACGACTATGATTGTGGTGATGATGATAATAAACATTTTAATGATGACGAATATGGCGATGATGATTATGATGACGATGAATTTGGAGATGACGATATTGACGACGGTGTTCTTGATTGTGATGAATAAAATGACGATGATGATTTTGACGACAACGGTTTGATGGTGATAATGATGATGATGACGACGACGACGACGACAACGACGACGATGCATTTATTTGTTTTGGCAAAGACAAATAAAGTCGTCCAGAGACTTGTTGAGTCAGGCGTGGAAAGTCAAATGGGAGGACGTGAACTTGCTCAAGGGGGCGAAGTCATTCAGCCAGAGTTCACAAATTGGGGTAAGTTAACCAGGGATGCAGGAATATCAAGGCAAACTGCATGTTTGGAATGACGTCTGAAAAAACATAATGACAATGAACATGATGATGATGACGACAACGACTAACATATCAGTACAACTAGTACTGCTACTATAACTACTACTACTGCAACTACCATAATAATACTACTACTACTATTGCTACTACTACTACTATTACTACTACTACTATTACTACTACTACTATTGCTACTACTACTACTATTGCTCCTACTACTACTACCACTACTACTACTACTACTACCACTACTACTACTACTACTATTGCTACTACTACTACTACTATTGCTACTACTACTACTATTGCTTCTACTACTACTATTACTACTACTACTACTACCACTACCACCACCACCTCCACAAACACCACTACCACCACTAATAATAATGATGATGATAATAATAGCAAATCAGTATAATTTGTTTTATGATTATTATTGTTATTAAAGTGATTGTGAGCCTATATAATGAGGAATTTATGAGAACATTTAGTTGTTGCCTATTAAAACGACGCAGCATTCGAGCAACTTCCCATTGAGCCGTCCTAAGATCGTTCCGGATGAGTTAACAACGGTCGCTGCGGGTGCATCGAAGGATGACGGCGGCTCCGAAGCCGCGGACACGGCCAACCATGGCTCCTTAGTGATGTCCGACCATTCGCGATCAGTGGCCAGCGTGGCATCGGGAACTGGACAAGTCTTCTCTGAGGTGGGACTCTATAGGGGAGTCGTTGTGTCCGTCAAACACATTCGCAAGGAACACATCCAGGTCACGCCAAAGGTCATGAGGGAGATCAAAGAGGTAATATCGACGCTCCTGTAAGTGCATGCTGATGATGACGACGACGTGATGATGATGATGTCATTGTTGATGATGATTATGTTGATGATTATATCATCGCTAATGATGATGATTTTATTGTTGATGATTTTATTATTGTTGTTGTTGATGATGATGTTGTTGATGATGATGATGTTGTTGTTGATGATGATGATGATGATGACGATGAATGATGCGGTGTTGCTTGGTAGCTGTTGACAGGTCCCATTCAGATCTTAGGCTCGAAAAATGCGCTACATGAAAGTCGGTGATACATTGGGACGCATTAAGTAACATTTGCTTGTTCTCTTATTTTGCGCCAACTATTTCTGTATTATAATGACGCTATAGAAGCTATAAGATTAGATCAGATTATAATAGGTTAGATTAGATTAGATTGGGTTAGATTAGATTAGATTGGGTTAGATTAGATTAGATTGGGTTAGATTAGATTAGATTGGGTTAGATTAGATTAGATTGGGTTAGATTAGATTAGATTGGGTTAGATTAGATTAGATTGGGTTAGATTAGATTAGATTGGGTTAGATTAGATTAGATTGGGTTAGATTAGATTAGATTGGGTTAGATTTGATTAGATTGGGTTAGATTAGATTAGATTGGGTTAGATTAGATTAGATTGGGTTAGATTAGATTAGATTGGGTTAGATTAGATTAGATTGGGTTAGATTAGATTAGATTGGGTTAGATTAGATTAGATTGGGTTAGATTAGATTAGATTGGGTTAGATTAGATTGGGTTAGATTAGATTAGATCTATACCCAGCCTTTGTTGGTTTGCATTTCAGGTGAAGGACTTGGTTCAAGAAAACCTAAACGTTTTTGTGGGCGCCTGCCTTGATCCACCGAATCTGTGCATCTTATGGAAGTACTGTTCGAAAGGCAGTCTCTACGTAAGTACTGTGAACTGCATTTCAGCTTTACAAGTACCCTATTATACGACTTGCTGCTGTGCATACGACACTGGCAGGCATGGTGAAGTTAAGGAACTTGAGCCTGGTTAGGATTTATATGGCGCCTCAACCGAATGAACTTTCGACGTCGGTATGATGCTTACGATGCTACGATTCCTCGCTCAGTCGATGGACATATGGCGTGTTAACAAATGCATTACTTACTACTTATTTACTTATTTACTTACTTACTTACTTAGTTACTTACTTACGTGGAGTTTCTATAGAGTCGTGCAAACAGAGGCGCAACCTTTACCTTGACACTACTGTGGGGTTCCCATAAAGTTGTGTTGACAACATGGGTGTTACCTTTATCTTTATACGTCTTAGAAGACTCTGTATAGTCGTGTAAATAAAGGTGTTAGTTTTTGACTTTATGCTTCTGAAGAGTTTTATAAAGTCTTTTTAACAATGGTGTTAGTTTTTAACTTTATGCTTCTGAAGAGTTGTATAAAGTCGTTTTAACGAGAGTGTTAGTTTTCAACTTTATGCTTCTGAAAAGTTTTATAAAGTCTTTTTAACAATGGTGTTAGTTTTTAACTTTATGCTTCTGGAGAGTTGTATAAAGTCGTTTTAACAAGCGTGTTAGTTTTCAACTTTATGCTTCTGAAAAGTTCTATAAAGTCTTTTTAACAATGGTAGTTTTTAACTTTATAGTTTTTAACTTTATGCTTCTGGAGAGTTGTATAAAGTCGTTTTAACAAGGGTGTTATCTTCACCTTTGTGCTACTGTGGAGTTTCTGTTGAACAATGTAAACAAGTATATTGCCTTTATTGCTATGATTCTGAGCAGTTTCTATAGAGACTGTAAACAAGGGTGATATCTTTACCATTGTTATTGCTTCTTTAAAAGGTTAGCATTGGATCTAGACCAAACTTAGTCTTTGCGCTTCTGTGCTTGATGTGGTGCCTGCCTAAAGAAATTGGTTCACTTGAGTTTGTTAGGTACTGTCGACATCTCTTATACAGAGTGAATGTAGCCGAAGAAATGAGAATTCCATTGTTTGATGTATGCGTTTTCTGACATCAGGATGTGTTGCAGAACGATTCGTTTAAGTTGGACAACACGTTCAAGATGAGCTTCATGTGCGACATCGCCAAAGGAATGCACTATCTTCACCAGTCAAGTCTTGGCTCACACGGCAACCTCAAGAGTTCCAACTGTCTCGTCGACTCTCGTTGGTCTGTCAAGGTAAAAAGTACTCCGGAACAACCAGAAAACAAGACATATTAAGCGCCTAGGACCAACCAGAATGTAAGACTTATTAAACGCTGGTCTGTCAAGGAAAAAGCCCTTAGGATCAACCAGAAAGCAAGACTTATTAAACGTTTAGGACCAACCAGTAGCAAGACTTATTAAACGCTGGTCTGTCAAGATAAAAAGTTGGTCTGTCAAGGTAAAAAGTTGGTCTGTCAAGGTAAAAAGTCGGTCTGTCAAGGTAAAAAGTTGGTCTGTCAAGATAAAAAGCCCTTAAGACCGTCCAGAAAGTAAGGAAGTAACACCAACCAATAAGGAATGTTGCATTTACATTTTCAAGTTTATATCAGTCGTTGTAAAGCACGTCTGCCAGTTCAGCTTCATCTACGTACTGTATTCGATGTGTCTAGGGGTCTTAAAACCGGATATCCGGTTACTTGTGTGTGTGTTCCAGATCACGGATTACGGATTTCCAACGCTTCTGTCGGGACAGACGCCAGACGGAACGGAAGACGAAGCCTACAAACGTAACAACATTTCATCAAATCACATTGAGTCGTATAACAATACGTTAGAGCGAATTGCATTGCTTTGTATCACGCTGCATCACATTGGATATCACTGCATCACTCAATGCATCAACCTGTGCTACGCTCTTACACTATATCATATTACATACTTTACAATACGCTTTTGAGAGGTTCTGAAAGGCGCTATACAGATACATACATGCATAAAAATATACACCTATAAATACATACATGCATACGTACATACATACACATTTATATACATACATCGGCCTTTCACTCAAAGCTCAAACATTCCTCTTTCACAGATCCTATCCTCACACCCCTTTCTTCCTCCTATCTCTCTTTCCGCTCCAATCCCAAACGTCACCCAACGTATCTGCCACGCTCTCTCTCTCTGCCTGACTCTTGGATCTTGACCTGGAACCGAACCTTTTTACCTATCGATTTTGTTTTAACTGAACGCCTGTGAATAAGCTGGTCCCCGTGACTTGGCTTTCGTTGGGCGCTGTAGAAATCTCGGGATTACGATTACGATCGCGATTACGTACATACTATCACACACACATACATGAATACATTCATGCATATACATCTCTCCGTCTGGCTGGAATTAATCCCTCCTAGGGAAGGGATAAGCCACACACGAATCCTTTTCCATTTGTTTCTATCTCCAGTATCTTCCTTCTTCAATCTGAGGAGCTTTAGGTCTTGTTGAATCCTGTCTCTCCATCTCTTCTTTCGTCGTCCACGACTGCGGCGTCCGTAAACCTCTGCTTTCATAATTCTTTCAATGCGGCTTTCCTCCTCATTCCTCATCACATGACCATACTCATGCATATACATACATACATTCATTCATAGGCATCCATACATACAATACTTACATACATACATGCATAATATGTACATACAAACATACATAATACAGATATGCATGAATATATTTATTTTTTATTGCTCCACAAAAAGACAACAGCATATAACATATTACATTTAAAAAGAAAATTCATGTGGGATACAACAGGCAATCCCAGAAAGAACTATGTTCCGCTTATTAGGGACACCTACGTCACATAAACTGCTATTTGAAATGACAAATAAATAAATAAATAAATAAATAAATAAATAGATACTTCGTTGTTGACTTTTCGACCATAGGCTGATTCCTCTCTGTCTCAGTGGAATGATCTTCTGGATATTGGTCTGAATGCGGCTTAAATTTGATGCGCCATCGGTTGATGCCTTGCGCATTAGACACCGGCGATAATTCATAAATTCTATTTATTAATATAATTAAATCAGTTCTGTTAATTCAATTTATTAATATTATTTATTTCTAATTTATTACTATTATTATTATTTTACCCGAGGTAGGTATGATCCCTCAGGTGGTGAAAAATTAGTCCAGAGACATTATTGAGCATCTGGAACGGCTAGTCTCATCCGGCTCTGGCAGAGAGAAAGTAGGCCTACTGCGAAAGGTGAAGGCGTTATTATTATTATTATTATTATTATTATTATTATTATTATTATTATTATTATGTCAATATTTGTTTGTTGGTCTCAACGAGCTATAACCTAGACATACTTTACAGCATATCTACAGTTTGTACGGGAGTAATGACTTAATGACTGAAGGGAGTAATGATTTATTGACTTAATGACTTAATGACTGAAGGAGTAATGATTTAATGACTTAATGACTGAAGTGACTTTAATAAAGGAAATGATTGATTGACAGAGTGAGTTAATGAACGAACGAACGAAAGAACCATCCAAACTCAACAGGTCCCTAGTTTATTATTATTATTATTATTATTTATC
Source organism: Norana najaformis (assembly GCA_964023275.1). Lineage (NCBI taxonomy): Eukaryota > Metazoa > Annelida > Clitellata > Crassiclitellata > Hormogastridae > Norana > Norana najaformis. The sequence goes on from OZ029928.1 coordinate 16,973,233, forward strand.
ATGTTACATTGACGTCACGGTAACGTTGCGTTCCACTGACTTGATACTTAATCAGGTGGCATTGGTATTTCTCGTCCTGTGCAGGTAAGCTGTGGACATCTCCGGAACTGTTGCGAGAAAACATACCGCCACCCCTTGGAAGCCCGGCTGGAGACGTCTACAGCTTTGCGATCGTCTGCTTCGAGATCTTGACCCGCAGTGAACCGTACAACTTCGACACCTTCACCCCAAGAGGTCGGGCCCGCTGGACGGATGGCATTGTATTATGCTGCATTGTATTTTATGGTATTGTATTGTATTTTATGGTATTGTACTGTGATTTTATGATATTGTACTGTGATTTTTGTATAATATTGTGTTTCTGTATTGCATTGTATTGTACGGTATCGTATTTCTTGGTATTGTTTTGTATTGTATTTTATGATATTGTATTATATTGTATTGTATGGCATAGCATTGCATTGTATACGATATGGATAAAAGGAGAGCAAGCTATGCTGTATTTTTATTTTCTCTTAGACATTGTTAATCGCGTTCGAAGTGGAGAGAGCATTCCGTTTCGTCCAGTTCTTCCGGAATCGAGTGACCTTGGGAAGCCCGTCCTTGACCTTGTTCGGTCTTGCTGGAACGAGGACTCCACTCAGAGACCGACTTTCAGACAGATTCGAAAAGCGGTGACGACATTGGCAGGAGGCGGGTATAGACCTACACAACTGATTCCTAACACATTAATTAATTAATTAAGTAATTAACATTAACTGATTCCTGTCACATAAGACGAGGAACTAGGGACCTGTTGAGTTTAGATGGTTCTTTCGTTCGTTCGTTCATTAACTCACTCTGTCAATCAATCGTTTCCTTTATTAAAGTCACTTCAGTCATTAAGTCATTAAATCATTACTCCTTCAGTCATTAAGTCATTAAGTCAATAAATCATTACTTCTTCAGTCATTAAGTCATTACTCCCGTACAAACTGTAGATATGCTGTAAGTCATGCAACACAATATGAATCACTGGCACTTCGGCTGAACACACATCAGGCAGGCAGTCAGCAGACAGGAAGGAAAGAACGAAGGAACGAAGGAAGAAAGAAAAGACGGAAGGAAGACAACTAGAACAGAAGGAAGGAAGGAAAAAGGAAAGAATCAAGGCATGCATGCAGACATACAGACAGAAAGAAGGCAGGAGGGAAGGAAGGCAGGTAGAAACGACCCATAGTATTGGCACGGAGTTTAGAGCACTGCCCTGTGAAGTGTGTGATTTTTTGTTACTTGTGTTATTCTAGTTATTATCGACCTTGCATAAAGGCCATTTAGTATTAATGATAACATAGGTTAACTTAATTTTAGCAGGTCTCCTGAACCCTTTTTGGTTGACCTTTTGACCTTTACATCAACTTTGTGTGTTTCTTTGTACACAATGGTTCTAATTTGCTGTTGATGTTGGGAAATTAATAAATGGCTAATTGAATTGAATTGAATTGGACTAAATTAAATTGAATTGAACTAAATTAAATTGAATTGAATTGAACTATATTGAATTGAATTGAATTGAACTAAATTAAATTGAATTGAATTGAATTGAATTTAATTGAACTAAGTTGAATTGAATTGAATTGAACTATATTGAATTGAATTGAATTGAATTGAACTAAATTAAGTTGAATTGAATTGAACTAAATTAAATTGAATTGAATTGAACTAAATTAAATTGAATTGAATTGAACTATATTGAATTGAATTGAATTGAATTGAACTATATTAAATTGAATTGAATTGAACTAAATTAAATTGAATTGAATTGAATTATATTGAATTGAATTGAATTGAATTGAACTAAATTAAATTGAATTGAATTGAATTGAACTAAATTGAATTGAATTGAATTGAACTAAATTAAATTGAATTGAATTGAACTAAATTGAATTGAATTTATTGGAACTAAATTGAATTGAATTGAATTGAACTGAACTGAATTGAATTGAGGTGATTGAGAAAGCGTCTTTTATTGTCTATCGAGAATCAATATCATGGATCGAGTGATGGCAATGATGGAGAAATACGCGCAGAACCTCGAAGAGGTCGTCGAGCAAAGAGCACAGGAACTACTCGAGGAGAAGCAGAAGACGGACCGATTACTCTACCGTCTTCTGCCACCGTAAGTAATCGTAATCGTAAACGTAAACGAAAATTCTATCGTCTTCTGCTACCGTAAGTAATCGTAATCGTAAACGTAAACGAAAATTCTATCGTCTTCTGCTACCGTAAGTAATCCTAATCGTAAAAGTAAACGAAAATTCTATCGTCTTCTGCTAACGTAAGTAATCCTAATCGTAAAAGTAAACGAAAATTCTATCGTCTTCTGCTACCGTAAGTAATCCTAATCGTAAACGCGAACGAAAACTTTATCGCCTTCTGCCACCGTAAGTAATCATAAGCGTAATCGTAAACGTAAATCGAGATTTATACTGCGCCAAACTAAAGCTAAGGCGCAAGAACCTGCTTATTCACAGGCGTTCGGTCAAATAAAATCGATAGGAAGAAAGGGTTAGGTTCCAGGTCAAGATCCAGGTGTCAGGCAGGCAGGCAGTCAGACGGCTACGGTGGGTGGTGTTTGGAATTGGATCTGTAGGATAGATAAGGGTGTATCCTAGCAAACTACACGTTTTATGTGTAACCTGATATGTTGAATTTGAGATCAATAAAAGAGTCAATCAATCAATCAATCAATCAGTCAAGAAGAGGAATCAGGATAGGATCTGCGGAAGAGGAGTGTTTACAGTTTTGAGTGGAAGACCAGCGCAGAGATTGCAAGTCAGTGGAAACCCCATCTTAGAAATAATCCATTCTCGCGTTAATCACATTTTGCGGCTTATTCCTTGAATCTTTATCCCCTTGCGGTTCTTGGCTGATTAACTACATCGTTGTGCTATGGGGTGGAACTGTAGCCCAGTGGCGGAACAACTGAAGACGGGGAACTTCGTACAACCGGAAAACTATGACCACGCGTCCATTTACTTCTCCGACATCGTTGGGTTCACTGCGATCGCCTCAGACAGCAGTCCCATGCAGGTATGTATGTGTGTGTATGTGTGTGTATGTATGTATGTCTGTTATGCTGTCTCTCTGCGTGCCTTTTGGATCTTGACTTAGAACTGAACCCTTTTGACTATCGATTTTGTTTGACTGAGCGCCTGTGGGTAAACTGGTCCCCGAGTTGGGCGCTGTAAAAATCTCGGGATTACGATTTCGATTATGAAGTTTTCTGAGGATCTTTTCCTTCTATTTCTGGCTGCTTTTCGCTAGACTTCACTTCGCCCAATCAAATCTCCTGATGAGATTAAATACTTGTGGAAAACTGTCTTTGCATCGTATTGTTCCATAGTTTGTACTTATTATTCTTAAATATCAAAACTAACTGGGTTCTGAAACAATATTTCTGAGCATTTTTGTAGCGCCATTAGGAACCTTTAAACACTCGGAAGTAGTTTAGAGTTCGGCTGTTTTCTGAATGTCGTAGATTGTGGAGTTTCTCAACGACCTCTACTCCTGCTTCGACGACATAATAGCCAAGCACGACGTCTATAAAGTATGTATTTATGTATGTATGTATGTGTGCATGCATGAATAAATGTATGCAAGTAGTATGTATGCATATATGTATGTATGTATGTATGTATGTATTACGTAGGTATTATGTATGTATTACGTATGTATTATGTATGTATATATGTATGTATGTATGTATTATGTATGTATTATGTATGTATGTATGAATGTATGTATGTACGTATGTATGTAAGTATGTATATACTTAGTATATACATAGTATACAGTATGTAATATTTGCATCTTTGTATATGTATCTGTATGTTTGTATGTATGTTTCTGTATTTGTATGTATATATATGTATCTGTATATGTATGTATGTATGTTTGAATCTGTATATGTATTTATATAAGGTATACTCTTAATTTGATTCAAATGTTGCTTTTTCTTACTAGTTTGTATTGTGGTAGTGGCGCTATAGAAGTCTGTAGGTTAGATTAGATTAGATTTTTGCACAGTAGGACACTTGGCTCGATGGTTTATTCGGTAACGCTCTGGGGCTGTAATCCAACGATTGCAGTTTCGAGCCTGCGAAGCGGACTCTGTGTCATCGACTTTGTGCTTTGTGGTCGATGTACTCATTTGTATAGCTGAGTTCGCTAGGGGCGCTACTGGTGTCGAAATCTTGGAACATGTTTCAGTCCTGGCGAAGATTTGGATCTCTGACCTTGTGACCTTTTGACCTTTGCAGGTGGAGACGATCGGCGATGCCTACCTGGTGGCCAGCGGAGTTCCGGTTCGCAATGGCCAGCGCCACCTGACGGAGATCGCAGACGTCGCCTTGGATATACTCAGCACTGTGACGACCTTCAAGATCCGCCATCGACCGGAACAACAACTCCAGATCAGAATCGGTACTTAGGGCGATTCATGGCAATTTAGAAACTCTTAAAAAGGCAATCACGGCAATTCATTCGTTCGTTAATTAGTTGGTTCGTTCGTTCATTAATAGTTCTTTCATTTGTCTCGGCTTAAGGTGTATTGAAACTGCGCGCGTTTTAAGTGCTTTAATAATAAGTGCTTTCATTCGTACGTTCCTTCATTCGTTCGTTCGTTCCTTTGTTCGTTCGTTCCTTTGTTCATTAGTTCATTAGTTCGTTCATTAGTTCGTTCATTAGTTCATTAGTTCATTAGTTCGTTCATTAGTTCATTATTTCATTAGTTCGTTCATTCGTTCATTATTTCATCAGTTCGTTCATTCGTTCGTTATTTCATTAGTTCGTTGACTCGTTCATTTGTTCATTATTTCATTAGTTCATTAGTTCGTTCATTCGTTCATTAGTTCGTTCATTCTTTCTATTCTTTATTCGTTCTTTAGATCATTCGTTCGTTCATTCATTCATTCGTGACAGTTCATTAATTCATGGCGGTTCACAGTTCTTAGTTCATTCCGGAATCATAGCCTTGTGTACAAGAAGGCTGCAAACTGCATATCAATCAGAACAATTATTTCTTTGGTATCCTGGTCATTCCTTCAAGGACTCAACAGTGGACCAGTGGTGGCCGGCGTCGTTGGTAGCGTTATGCCCCGCTACTGTCTCTTTGGGGACACGGTGAATGTTGCGCAAGGAATGGAGTCGAGCGGAAAACGTGAGTTAATCCCTAAACTAAGAGCTTAGACGTTAGAACTATCACCAAGTTAATTTGAGTACGTATGAAAGTATTACCAGGCTCACTCAGTTTAGTAGTTGTTGAAGTTTGTTGGAGTTTAGGATGGAGAGAGGGGACAGCTAGTGCAGAAACATCAACTGATATCAACTCCTGGACTTGCCAGCGAAGTAGGGGTAGGACGCCTGATTAATTGTTTTGTTCAGACAGAGAGATGGGACTGATAACTGGTAGTGAGTCAACCGGCCCACACAGAAAGCGAATGCACAACCAGTTGCAGCAGAGACAGGAAGACAGACGGGTACAGATACAGGGAGAGACATGCAGACAGACGAGTAAAGGAGTCCGCTTATACGTGAGAGAAATCAGTCGAGAGTTAGGCGTCGGAGAACACAGTCGAATAGCTCTGTGAGGTTACACTCTCGGAGATAAGGCGCAGTTGGGAATGCAGTCTCTAAAAGAGCCAGGCGTCTTCTGGCGCTATAACAATCGTTATGGGTAGAATTACACCTTAAAGCTTGTCTTAGGCTATATACTTGTCGCTCGCTCCGTAAAGTAATTCTGTTCGAACTAGTATCACGCTCGCTGTGTCAGACATTGACTGAAAGATATTCGTGTGAAACGTGGTAATAGAATAAACGATGGAAAACTGAACAATGCGCTCCGGACGTGAAACCCCAATACAGTAACTGACGCTGCAATAGAAACATTATATTACATAACTATACCCACCCTCAAGCAGTTTAGCAAACTGGTCAAGACTCTGATTGCTATGTAGCAAATGAAGCTCCCTTATTCTGTAGCAAAGTTCCAATATCCCGTAGTAAAGTGAGGGATCATATCTACCTCGGGACAATTAACAACAACAACAATAACAACAGCTCCAACAACAATAATAATAATTTTTCACCACCTGAGGGATTATACCTGCCTCGGGTAAAAATAAATAATAATAGTAGTAATAGTAGTAGTAATAATAATAATAATAATAATAATAATAATAATAATAATAAAATAATAATAATAATAATACCTGAGGGATTATACCTGCCTCGGGTAAAAATAAATAATAGTAATAGTAATAATAATAATGATAATAATAATAATAATAATAAAGTATATGTAGCAATAATAGTACATTTGAAAGACTGCGAAATTTGCGAAGACTAGCATTATCCCTTGCAGAAAGTAGTTTTCCACTTTCTCTGGGTTTTATCCTTTGCTTAAAACTAGTAATGTCTGCGACGGTGCTGTAGCTCTTCGAATCCACATAAGCAGTCAGACGTACAAGGGTCTGATCGGCTCCGGACTGTATATGATGACGAAGAGGGGAGATACCAACGTCAAGGTCTGTTCAAGTCTCTTTGTCTTGTTTTTCGTCTTCAGTAAATTAATAAACTGAAGTCATTAATAAATTAACGTCATTAATGAACTGAATCATTAATGAAATAACGTCATTAATAAACTGACGCCATTCTTAAAGTGGCGTTATTGATTGATTTGAATGAGGGTTTGACTTGTAAATGTAAATGTCGACGTTTTTCTATAGCGACCGTATGACCTCGATCCTGCTCATTTTTCAATGAATTTATCGGGTGAGATACTTCACCACCGCTGCCCTTTTGAAGGGGTGCCACGCCATTTAAGGTCCCCGTGTACGGACCTTGCTAGCCCGAGATTCAAATCTCTGAAATAAGTCATGATCGGTATGCGAACCGGCATCCTGACGCACAGAGGCGCCTTGACGTACGCTTTAACCAATGTAGCTAATTAGGTCAGCTGAAATACCATGGCAACGATTGTGACGCCAATTTGTGTCATGCCAAGTGATGTATGTACGCTTTAACCAATGTAGCAAATCAGGTAATCTGAAATACCATGGCAACGTTTGTGACGTCAATGTGTGTCAGGTCAAGTGTGGTGCCTTGCGTACGCTTTAACCAATGTAGCTAATCAGGTCAGCTGAGATACCATGGCGACGATTGTGACGTCAATTTGTGTCAGGCCAAGTGACGTACGCTTTAACCAACGTAGCTAACCATGGCAGCAGGTTCAGTTCGTGATATCGTAACTCTCCCTACTATTCGACTGAACGAAACTGAGTTGCCTTCAGTGATGATCAGAAAACAATTATTAATCATCAACAAAACTTATAGACATCTCGATGTCGGCTCTGGATGTTGTTTTTTTAGGGCAAGGGGTTCCAGACGACTTACTGGCTCTTCGGGAAGAAGGGCTACGATAAACCACTGCCGGCCTTTGACAAGTCGGTCACAACACGTCCATCATTTTTCTTGACTGCGATGACGACGATGAATGTTCAACAGAATGAACGACTGAGAGAACGAATGAGTAAATGAATGAATGAAAGACTGAATGAACGAATGAGTGAATGAGTGAACGAACGACTGAACGAACGAATGAGTGAATGAATGAACGAACGACTGAACGAACGAATGAGTGAATGAATGAACGAACGACTGAACGAACGAATGAGTGAATGAATGAATGAATGAATGTACGATTGAACAAACGAATGAGTGAACAAGTAAAAGAAATAATGATATTGCGCCCCGATATTTATAATTGCTCTGTATTGATTTCTGTATTGACAGTAATGACTATAATTATGTCTATGACTATGATTATGACTATGACTATGATTACGACTATGATCGTGATTATGACTATGATTATGACTATGATTATGACTATGATTATGATTATGACCATGATTATGATTATTACGGCGACAGCTACAAAAAGCATGACGATGACGACATTGATGACTATTTTACTGTTGCTATTAGGAACGAAGCAACGAATGAAGAGGACTCTGGATCGAGGAAGAACCTGAGCAACGTTGCCACTCCCATTGATATGAAACCAGATTCATCCTCAGCAGATACCAGGAGTCCAGGATTGCCTAAAGTTGTTTAGGGCTTTAGGCCTCTAGAAGCCCATGCGGCAACACGTTAATAAACTGATGTCATTAGTGAATTAACGTCATTAATAAACTGACTCTTTAATGAATTAACTTCATTAGAAAACTGACTCATTAATGAATTAAAGTCATTAATAAACTGACTCATTAATGAATTAAAGTCATTAAAAACTGATGTCATTAATGAATTAACGTCATTAATAAACTGACTCATTAATGAATTAACTTCATTAGTAAACTGACTCATTAACGAATTAAAGTCATTAAAAAACTGACGTCATTAATGGATTAAAGTCATTAATAAACTGACTCATTGATGAATTAACGTCATTAATAAACTGACGTCATTAACGAATTAACGTCATTAATAAACTGACGCCATTCTTAAACTGACATTATTAATTGAGTCATTTATAAATCGACATCATTTACAGCGTTTTAGACATACGACTGTATCGCTGGTGTTTAAGTATGTCTATAGAAATCGGAATGTACCTTTTCCATGACCTTTGGAAATATGCTTTGTAAAAAATTTGTTGAGTTTGTGGAAATTTAACTGCGGCACAGGCTTTTGAGGCATTTTGGGTGTGGGGTAGGCCTATCTTAATTAATTTTCTAGATATTTAGACATAGTTATAACATTTTATCGTGAAATAGATATCTCAGTGCATTTTCTAGATTATTAGTTATAACTTTATCGCTTGACGATAAGTAGGTAGCGTGGAAATTAATAGGTATGTATGTAGACCTACTTCATGGCCTTTGAAAAAACTCATGGCAGCCATTTGCTGACGTTACAGACATACGACTGCATGGCTGGCAATCGAATCATTTCTGGCAATCTTTTTCATTATCTGAAAGCATTTTCCAGTTTTTTTCTCAATATCGTTCGCAAAAATACGGTACGTGCGGTTTCTGTCGGCCGCCAAACCGATTCTTCCTACTCGAAACTCGAGCACAGGTGTTTTCTTTCACGTATTGGACCGACCCGAGTACCACAAGGTTTGTCTGTGTATACCAGACGCAGATATCCTGTTCTCGACTGTTCTCAACCAGTCTGCGCCTGTTTACCGAGATAAGACGGTCTCTGATGGGCCATTATCTGCCAAAGCCCCTACATCATCCGATGTGTCATATTGGAAGTATTGCACTCCGATTATAACAGAGATTAGTAAAACAAAACAGAGCAGCTCTTTGCAGCTCGCTTACATCTTGAAAAACTCCGAGAACCGCGGCCCAAGTTGCGCCAAGTGCCCCCGCTTGCGTTTTTCATTTTTTAATACCCAGTGTTTGACGATACCCTCAGGTTGCATGCCAGACGACCTTACCTCACCTTGTAGTATTTTCTCTGGGTAGCCGGCGATTAAACGCTGTTGAAAGAATATCGAAAGCGTTTTAATGGCCGCCAAATGTGTCTTTGTATACATCCTGCGTCTAGAGACATCTAGCGGCCGCTGGGACCTGACGTAAGCATTGCTTCAACCCACACGATGCGAAGATTAACTTCATAGTACGGAAAGCCTCATTCACTGATGCAAGCGGACGATTTCTGAACATTTGGCCCACTTTGGTGCTGCCCCACACACATTACGTTTAAAATAAAGGCAGCTGTGTATACAGATTGTACTCTAGGTTTATATAGTGGTTTATATAGTCTTGGTATGGAGCTGTTATTGAGGGGTTCTGCATTATAAAATGACCGTGTTTACAAGGAAATACACACGCACGCACACACACACGCGCGCGCACACACCTACACACATATAACATTTTCCATAATGTTCGTGTAAATGCGTTTTTATTTATACACGATACATAAGATTACACAGAGTAAGGCAATTTCCGATCTGTATATAAACAGTGCATATACTGTGCAGTATATATATATATATATATATATATATATATATATTCTGAGCTCAGATATTACTGTTAAAATGTAATCGTAATCGTCGTAATCGTAAACTCAAAAGTTCTAAAGCGCTACTTGAAAGCTAAGCGCAGGGCACCAGCTTATTCTCGAGCGCTGCGTCAAGTCAGAGGGGTTGTCCTAAGATGCTATGTCAGGAACCAAGTTCGGTTGCCAGAAGACCAGAGAAAGAGAGAGAGAGAGAGAAAGAGAGAGAGACTGAGTGAGTGAGTGAGAGTGAGAGTGTGAGAGAGAAACAGAGACAGACAGAAACAGAGAAACACAGAGACCAGAAAGAGACAGAGGGACAGAGAGAGAAGGAGCAGAGAAGCTGTTAGGGTGGATTGTGTTTAAGCTGAGAGAATGGGAAGGTGGTGGCTTCAGTGGATTATGGTGGGATTTCTCGTAAACATAAACAACATACGTTAAAGTTGAACAGATCCCACTTCATTCGGAGTCACATTTTCCGCTGACTTAGAATCCCCGCCGCGAAGGCAGAATGACCCCGAGAGGTGCATAAGCTCACCAGAGACCAAGACCGTCAATCCAGGAGCTCAAGCTCTGCTACCTGCGGCTGGAATTACGCGAAACGGTCGACCTCCTACCCCCGAAGTGCTCGGCGATGAGTATGGCACACATGGCTATCAGCGTTAGTCCCAACATCAACCAAACGGTGCAGACGAGCAGCTTCTCGGTCGACGCCGTCCGCCTCGTATCGGCCCCCGGCACAAAGTCCCCTAACCCTATCGTGCTGAGGGTGACGAAGCAGAAGTATGGCCCCGTTGCGTAGTCCCAGCCCTCCCACAGGCTGAACCCCAGTGACCCGGCGAATACGTATGTCACCATGACCATGATACAGGCCCCGATGGGTACTGGTACCTTGCGGCGCGAGTTGACGTACTCGTCGTCCGAGGTGGTGCAGGTCCCAGACGCGATGGGATTGCCCGTCTTCGGAAGATCGGTCCCGTCCTCGATTGAGTTTGCGGTCAGCGGATGACGTCCTGGAGCCGGTCCACCCCCTGCGTTTCCCTTATCCGTCGTCGGTCGCTTTCTGCGCTTCTCCGATCCGAGTCGCTTCTTCTTCTTGCGCGGCTCTTCCTGAGACGACTTCCGTCGGGAGACCCCGACGTTTCCGGGGTCGTCTTCCACGCTTCCGGTTTCCGATGAGCCAATCTCCGAGGAGCTGTCGTCGGGTGCCGTCACGAAGGACTCGTCCGACTGACCCAGCTGGGAGGACTTCATCCCGTTGGGGAACTCCTCGGCGTCGGGCGACCCTGTGGCTGCCGTCTCTCGCCGGCGGGCCCGCTTCTTCTGTTGCCGGTCGGACGGCCCCGAGGAGGAGTTCTTAGACCCAGTCGTCTGGTGGTTTTGGTGCTGGTGGTTGGAAGCCCGCTTCTGTCGTCGGCCGTCCAGTAGGAGAGTGGGGACAGCCTTGGCTCTGACTAGCCGAGGGCTGGTCCCAGTTGTGTGTCGTCTCGTGGCTACGGGTCGCTTTTGCTTCGCGGTAGATGGTTTGGTTTCTGTCCGTTCTGTTCCCGAGGACGGCGCAGCTACCTGCTTCTTGTTCCTGCCGAGGCTGTTGGTCCCTGCAGCCTCGGAGGCGCTGAGGCGCGACGGTTTGCGCTCGACCTTGACCTGAGATGCCTGTCGCTGTGACGAACGAAGATGACTGGTGTCCGACGTCTTCCTGTCGAGGGTTCGATCCCGGGACTCGACGCCCGATCTTCGATCGAGGGTACGCTCCCTCTCGACCGCGACCAGGACCTTCTCTGGGTCCGGGACCTGCTGGTCGGCGGGCCAGGCGCTCTTGCTGTAGTGTACCCTACTGTCACCCCGCACGGCGAACGACCGGGGCCGCGTCTTGCTGATCATGTGACCGGAATTGACGTCATCGATCAGGCTGATCGTTTCGTAGACGTGCGACGACTGCGTTCGCCAGTCGCGACTCGCTCGACTGGTCGCGCGGGGCAGCGAACTGTGGAAGGCCATGTTGACGCAGGTGGCAGCCTCGCTGTCTCCCCGCATGAATTCCAAGTTCTCGCTCTGTACCAGCAGCCCCTGCGTCGGGTCGCTAGTAATGTCAACGGGGCTCTCCACCGCTAGGCAGTTACTCGGTCGGCCCCTGCGCGAGTACCCCATGCGGTAGGAATAGGTGTCGCCGGCGGTCAACGCATCGGAGCGTGACTGGTAGACGATGGTACCTCGTCGACGACGTCTGGCTCTTTCGCATCGCTTGCAGCAGCACAGGTCGCAGCAGACCTTCTGGTAGAAGAGCCGGAACCCCTCGGCCAGAAGGCCGCCCATCTTCCAGAGGTAGAGGACCATCAGGGGAATCCCAATCAGGCCGTAGATGATCGTCAGAAGGCGACCCCAGTTGGTTCGTGGTGTCACGTGGCCGTAGCCTTCAACAAGACAGACTCCATAAATCTCATTGGCCAATAAAAGGTGAAAGTCAAGGCCAAGGTGACGATGACCCATTAGATTACACACTTCTCTGTAGAAACTCATCAGAAGCGTGTGTTTATGTATGTAAATATGTATATATGTATACATAGGTAGGTATGTGTGTATGTATGTATGCATGAATGTATGTATTTAGGCAAATATATGTATGTATGCAAAACTGTATTCATTTATGCAAATATATATGTACGAATGTATGAATGTATGTATGCATATATGTATGTGTATGTGTGTATGTATATATGTATGTATGCAGGCATGTATGTATGTTTGTATGTATGTTTGTATGCATGTAAATATGTATGTAACTATGTATGTATGTATATGTGTGTATGTATGTATATATTTATGTATAAGTAGATCATAATCGTTATCGTAATTCCGAGATTTATACAGCGCCCAACGAAAGCCACGTCACGGGGACCAGCTTATTCACAGGCGCTCAGTCAAAACAAAGTCGAGAGGCAAAAGGGTTTCAGGTTAAAGGACTGCGTGGCAGCTAGGGTAGTTGATGTTTGGGGTTGGAGCGGAAAGGGGGATAAGAAGAGGAGGAATCAGGAGAGGGTCTGTGAAAGAGGAGTATTTGCTGTGTTGAGTGAAAGGCCATTACAGAAATTGCAAGAAACTGTACGTATGTATATAAGTATGCTTATATGTATATATGTACATATGTATGTAAGTTGTATGCATGTATGTATGCATGTAAATATGTATGTAACTATGTATGTATGTATGTATATGTGTGTATGTATGTAGGTATTAATGAATGTATGTATGGATGTATTCGTGTATGTGTGTATGCATTTATGTATGTGTAACGGATCTCATAATAACTTCCACTATATGTTGTAAAAAGTTTTTTTTGGGTAGATGTATGTGTGTCCAATTAATTTTGCCAACACCTTCGGGACAATAAAATGTTAATATTAGATCTGTGGAACCATATGTGTGTATGTATGTATATATTTATGTATATTTATGCTCGTCGGTGGAGCCACGAGCGCCAATAAGACGGGCTATAAATATTCGAGTAATGGAAACCAGAACGAGGCTGACCATGTCGGCTGATTCAGCAGAAACCTTACGTTTGGCGGTAACCGTAACAATATGTAGCCTATGTATGTATGTACGTATGTATGTATGTACATGTATGTATATAAGTACATGTATGCATGTATGTATGTATGTATGTATGAATGTATATATGTATGTATGTATGCATGCATGTATGTATGCATGCAAGTATGTATGTATGTATGTATGTATGTATGTATGTATGTATGTATGTATGTATGTATGTATGTCTGGAAGTTTGATTTAGGAACGTTTCAAAGATTATATCAGTAGGCCTCCTATCCCTGCAAAGCATCCCACTGACCGACCGACCGACCGACCGACCGACCGACCGACCGACCGACCGACCGACCGACCGACCGACCGACCGACCGACCGAACGACCGACCGACCGACCGACCGACCGAACGACCGACCGACCGACCGACCGACCGACCGACCGACCGACCGACCGACCGACTGACTAAATTAGCGACTTAACGAATGAACTATCAGACTGGTTTGACTTAATTTAATCTCGAATCTTGACTGATCGATCTATGGATCGATCGATCGATTGATTGATTGATTGATTGATTGGTTGATAGACCGACAGATTGATATATCGATTGGATCTGCCAACGGCTGATCTAAATCAACAGCACAAACGCAGATGACGTCATTTCCTCCGCCAGTACAGACTAACCCGCAGCTGGTGGATGAGTGGGGGAGACTTGATCTCAAACGAACGCCTCCCTGGCCCTCCCTTCCCCTCCTCACTGCTCAACACCCACTTGTTGCTGAGATGGGCCACGGCCCGGGCACAGTTGAGCCGCATCGGCTCCATAGCAGTCAGCAGCAGCAGCAACCGGGTGCTTTTGCTCAAGACTCGCCGGAGCCAACTGGGCGAGTCCGCATCCGCAGCCCGCATCAGCAGCAGCATCAGCAGCAGACAAGGTGCAGCGAGAGCTGAAAGGACGGACTGCAGGTACAGGTAAAGGTAAGAACCTTGAGCACCTGTCCGCGGAGAGGCCTTGAGCTCAGGTGCGTGGGGGAGGGAAGCAATGGAAGGATCCCACCACGCTGGAATAAACTCCCCCAGAACTGCGACAGTTTTCTGACCCATCATACAAACTCATCGATGCTCCACCGCTTGCAATTTCTGCGTCGGCCTTTCACTCAAAACTGAAAACATTCCTCTTTCACAGATCCTATCCTGACACCCCTTCTTCCTCTTATCTCTCTCCTCTCCAACCCCAAACACCACCTCCCCATAGCTGCCGCGTTGTCTCTCCGTCTGACCTTTGGTTCTTGACCTGGAACCTAACCATTTTGCCTATAGATTTAGTTTTGACTGAGCGCCTGTGAATAAGCTGGCCCCGCGACGTGGCTTTCATTGGGCGCTGTAGAAATCTCGGAATTACGATTACATTTACGATTCGATTCCTCTTGACTGCCATGTTCCGGTAACCCATCGACTTAACCAAATCAGCCGCTGGGCATCGGCTGATATGCACATAAAATTAATATCTGTACAGGGTGACTTTGAAGCAGTTCAGCTTTCAAAGTCCTCTCATTTGTCGACAGTTCAATTAGATGGCAATCAGAGAGTAAAGGACGTGAGGTTAATGCCTTGCACAGCCTACAGAAGCTGCCGTGTTAATCAGAGCTGTCTTCGCTTGGATGAAGATCCTTCGGCTGAAGCGCCTATTTGAGGCAACGAACTCATCGAGATATTCAGTTATTGCACTTGGAACAGACACACGCTGACCTCGTGTCGTTCATTGGGGTTCAACCGGCAAGACCCTCTCATAGGGCTCAACTGAGGTCCTAATGCCCTTGCAAGGTTCGGTGAAGGCGCTATAAAAATGTTCAGATACACACATGCAACTTCTGCTTCGGCCTTTCACTCAAAACTCAAAGCATTCCTTCTTCACAGATCGTACCCTGACACCCCTTCTTCCTCTTATCTCTCTCTCCTCTCCAACCCCAAACACCACCCTCCGTAGCTGCCACGCTGTCTCTCCGTCTGACTTTTGGATCTTGATCTGGAACCGAACCCTTTTTGCCTATCGATTTTGTTTTGACTGAGCGCCTGTGAATAAGCTGGTCCCCGCGGCGCGGCTTTCTTTGGGCGCTGTAGAAATCTCGGAATTACGATTACGGTTACGATTACATGCAATCATACATACATAGGCCTACATTTCGATTAGTTCCTGTCACTTACGATTTTTTATTTGTTAAACTCGGTTATTTAATATTAATAGGGGTAAATTGTTTATCCACTGTCATATATTAAGGTTCATTCTTTAACCTCCTGTCATGGGGTTGCGGGTTCGACTCCGTGTAAAGACACTAGGCAAGTTGTTTGCGCCCAACGTACTTCTGCCGCCAAGCACTAAACAACTATTTTGGTAGGCCTATCGGCGTAAGCTGGGAAGTGAACGGTAAGTGCTGCCATGCACTGGCCCCAGGTCTAGGGTCTTGGGATTCGTCCATTGCCGGCTCAAGGGCCAAGAAGAGGAAATGAGTACCTCCACTACGTCTCACTTGTGGGGATGGGATACCTTTCTTTACATGAGCTGGGAAGTAAATGGAAAGTCCTGTGATGTAGTGGCCCCGCGTCCAGGACCTTGGGATTCGTCCAATGCTGGCTTAAGGGCCTAAAGAAAAGGAGGTGAACGCCTCCCCTACGTCTCCCTTGTGGATATTGCGGATAATTTAGGATACAATTAGAATGGTTCGAGAGATAACTAAGTGCAATCTTATCTAATGACTGCTGTGACGTCTTCTCATAATGTGGTAATTGACCCCGCGATTGACCCCTAACGTATATCAATGGACTACAGTTGCATTTTTGCATTATTTACTGTTAAAATCTTTAATTGCCCTGAAGTATATATATTGAAGAAACCGTACATTGATATGTGATACGTGACTTTGTCTGAATGCAAATGGAAAAGAAAAGCAAAATTTGTGACTTTAAGCAGAAATAGGTCACGTTATTTTGTACAAGATCGTAATCGTAAGCTCGAGATTTCTACAGCGCCCAAAGAAAGCTAAGCCGCGGGATCCAGCTCATTCACAGGGTTCGGTTCCAGGTCAAGATCTAAGAGTCAGACAGGTAAGCGGTCAATCGGCTACGGTTGGTGGTGTTTGAAATCGGATCTGCAGGATAGATGTGGGGGAAAAGCTGAATAAACTTAGGGGCAGCGGTGTGGAATGCACGAGAGCCCAGGACAGTTCTGCATAGTGGCTCAGCCAAAAGACCCGTACCCGAAGATAGTAGGCTGCGCAGAGAGAGAGAGAGAGAGAGAGAGAGAGAGAGAGAGAGAGAGAGAGAGAGAGAGAGAGAGAGAGAGAGAGAGAGAGAGAGAGAGAGAGAGAGAGAGATGTAAGGAGAGATTAGTGACTGAAGGAAGGTAAGAGTGCTCATGGTAAACGTTTTACAGATCGTACAGGCTAGTTTAAATCATCCGGATTTCCTGTGGATTTCCGGATAAGATTTCCGGATAAGATTTCCGGATAAGATTTCCGGATAAGATTTCCGGATAAGATTTCCGGATAAGATTTCCGGATAAGATTTCCGGATAAGAAGAAGCGGAATAATCTCTGAACATACCCACAGTTGTCATGATCGTCACCGAGTAAAGCAGAGCACCAACAAATGACCATCGCATCGCTGCATCCGGTTCGAAGACGTAGTAGTCGGAACCCTTTCCCTGCGCCCCGATCTGATTCTGGTACCTGCGCAGGAGTTCCCTCAGGGCTTCCGTGAAATTCGTCTTTGCCTGGTCGGCCACCGGGCCTCCGCCGCTGCCACCGTCTTGCCAGGTGACGACTCCGAGTCGCCAGATGCTCTCGAAGCTCTCGTCCCGCAGCCTTGCCACGCGTGACCGCGCCTCGTACTCCGCCGGGGATTCAAGGGCGCGGAACAAGAAGGCCCCCATGGCGCAGTAGGCGCTCAGCACGATGGCGACACCGACGTGGGAGCAGAGGACCGCCCCTAGTCTTTGTCGGCAGTCGAAGGACCGCGTGGAGCGGGTCACTGGGAGACTGGGCGGAGGGGCTGTTGCGGAAGAGCCCACCGCTGCTGTTACCTGTTCCTCCTCCGGCTCGGCCTCGACGTCCATCAGGTCATACGGCTCGATCTGCAAAGAAGATAAAAGGAAAGGAAAACGGGGTGGTTTGCGTTTCTGTTTAGGGAAAGTAGCTAACTCTGACCTATGCGTCCGGGGTTCGTAGTCATATTCCTTCAGGTCTCTGTCGCCACACCATTATATGATGATGATGATGATGATGATGATGTTGTTGATGATGATGATGACGACGACGACGACGATGATGATAATGACGACGACGACGATGATGATGATGACGACGATGATGACGACGACAACAATGATGATGACAACAATGATGATGACGATGATGATGATGATGACGATGACGATGATGATGCTGATGATGCTGATGAGTTCTCTGTTCCAAGGCAGGTCCATAGGCTTTATGCCACCCGGGGATGAGATGAGTGAGGTGGTTTCCCTTTGCCTTCCTCACAGACAATTGTGGGTGAGCAACTTTCCAAGGTCGCTTGAGGCAGATTTGAACTCGCTACACCCCGGTTACGAGGCACAGACCATACCACTACACCACTGTGTCCCACAAACGCGGTGGTGTAGTGGTATATAAAGTGGTATATAAAAATTATATAAACACCCCTAAATATCAGCATATTACGCCAATATTGCATACATTGCACTGGCTGAGCATGTCAGTTAAGCAAACAATTCAGCTTAATTAAAATATGACTGCTAGTTCCCGAAGTACTACATTTAAATCAACGGACCTCTGTGTACAAAGCTAGCACCTCATACCAGCAAATACAACACTTGATCAATGGACTACTCTTGTGCCTTGTACCATAGCTGTGTTGGGCTCCCGGGCGCTCTCGGTGACTGATCCAAAGCTTTGGAATTCTCTGCCAAGTTCAGCTATTTCTGTTCTTTGATGTCATTCGAGTCTAAACTAAGGACTCGTCTGTTTCAACTTGCTTACCCGTCGAAGACTGATTCGTGTTTTCTCTGACCTATTGGAATTGAAACAAGCTTCTCCAGCAGAATGTGATTTTATATTGCAATTTCACTTTATTATTATTATTATTATTATTATTATTATTATTATTATTATTATTATTATTATTATTATTATTATTATTATTATTATTATTATTATTATTATTATTATTATTATTATATTGCATTTGCGAGGCGCCAAAGTCATCAGATCTGAATCTGATGTGCGAATCAATTGTGAGTGAAGGACTTGCTCAAGGTCCCTACACAGTAACTGTCTCAAGGAAGTTTCGAACCCGTACTCTACGCGTTACAAGCCGATCACTCTCTCCAGTAGGCTACCGTGCCCCACTGATGATGATGATGACGAAGGGATCTGAGATGATGTGTTATTTCCAGCTGTGTCGAATGACAGATGATGAAACGTGCATAAGACTAAACTTTACACTGCGTTGCATTCATTTTCACTAATATTAGGCTATTTTTACATTTCTTTCGTTGTTACGAAGGTTATTTGTTCGTTACAACAAGAATTGCAACTCATAACGAAGCCAAGGCACTTACAGTGAATCTAACAAATCTCACTGGTGATCATCTGAACGTGAGACCGTTTAGGCCAGCCTTAAAGGACAGCCCTAAACGTCTAAGCGTGTATCCTTCAATGATTGGCTGACCCAGATAGAGTTTAGGTCAGTGTAAAGTTGTTTCAGATAACCCTAAACGTCTAAACGAGTATCCTTCAGTGATTGGCTAACCCAGAGACTCTTTAGGTCACCCTAAAGGTGTTTCAGTAAACCCTAAACATCTAAACGAGAATCCTAAACGTCTAAACGAGTCCCTTCAGTGATTGGCTGATCCAGAGACCCTTTAGGTCACCCTAAGCGGGTATCCTTCCGCTAGACATAAAAAACAACGTTAGTCTAAAAAGTCGAAGCAGTTCGCCCATCGCGGTAACATCGCTGTTGTAACATCGCATCAGACAGAACGACGCAGTAAGGCCGTTACGAAAATTGACTTCATAAATCAACAAGACGTTCGCGTAATTGTTACGCAACTCTACACACTTTCATCAGGCGCCGTCGATCCGCCCCGGTGACCCCAGAGGTCAGACCATCATCGCCGACGGATTCAGAGCCTGGTAGTAACATCTTCGCCGTCTAAATCTGCTTCGGCGATCGTGAAACTCGCTCGGGGCGGCAATCCCAAGAGTATGGAGTCCTGAAATCCAAGACTCGCTCAACTCCCGGGACGAATAATAAACATCGTTTACGGAACGGCCTCGATGTTAGAGTCGCAGAGGCTTCGGAGACTGGCTTCTCCGGCCAGTCTTAGCCTGCGTCGTTGCGTGTGTATGTAGGCCTGGTATAGCTACCCATGTGGATAGGCATATGTACATGTATGTATGTATGTATGTATGTATGTATGTATGTGTGTATGTATGTATGCATGTATGTATGCATGGATGTATGTATGTATGTATGAATTAATGTATGTATGTGTGTATGTGTGTATGTATGTATGTATGGATGTATGTGTGTGTATGTATGCATGTATGTATGTATGAATGTATGCATGTATGTTTGTATGTATGTATGTATGTATGCATGAATGCATAAATGTATGTATTCGTGTATGTATGTATGTACATGTATGTATATATGTATGTATGTATTAGTGTATGTAAATACATGTATGCATGTATTAATGTATGTATTTATATATGTATGTGTGCATGCATACATGTATATATATATGCTAGTACTTGTATGCATGTGTGTATGTATGTATCAATGTATGATTGTATATATGTATTTATGGATGTATAAATGTAATATATGTATGTTTACATGTAATATGAAGGTATTTATGCATGTGTATATGTAGGAAGGTGTGTAGGTAGACAGACAGGCAGGCACTAGGTAGGTATTTTGTATGTATAAATGTTTTTTTATAAATATTGCTATTTCCTGGAATTTCGAAAGCACTCATAGCTAACAATGGCCTCTTCTCAAAAGCCTTGTGCCGAGGTTGGGTGATTATATTACCTGGCAGAGGTTCAACTCAGAAACAGCGGAAACCGAGCGAAGGAACATCTTGGCCAAACTCCGACTTCTGTGTCTTGCAGAAAGCATGGAAGATCAAGGTTAATCGCTAGTTTTGAAAGCTGGATCGAAAGCTAAGACCCTATTCTACAAGGAACTGAATTGAGTGCCTCGTTCGGAGAATTAGACCAGGGTCAATTGTTTGGTCACGATGATCACAATCGCCAGGGTGAATCAGTCCAATAGTACCCCGGGTCATCATCAACAAGTATAAGAAGCATTGCTTCATAAGTTGGTTGCCTTGTATATATCGCCAGTATGCGTGGATGCATGAGTGTATGTATATGTATGCATGTATGTATGTATGTATGTATGTATGTATGTATGTATGTATGTATGAATGTGTGCATGTATGTAAGAATGTGTATGTATGTATGTATGTATATATATATGTATGTATGTATATATGTATGCATGTATGTATGTATGTATGTAAGAATGTGTATGTATGTATGTATATATGTATGTATGGATATATGTATGTATGTATGTATGCATGTATGTATGAATGTATGTATAAATATATGTCGGTGTGCATGAAGTAGAGTATGTATGTATGTATGTATATGTATGCATGTATGTATGCATGTATGTATGAATGTGTGCATGTATGTAAGAATGCATATGTATGTATGTATGTATGTATGTATATAAGTATGTATGTATGTATGCATGTGTGTATGTATGTATGTATGAATGTGTGCATGTATGTAAGAATGCATATGTATGTATGTATGTATGTATATATGTATGTATGTATGTATGTATGTATGTATGTATGCATTTATGCATGTCTGTGTGCATGAAGTGAAGTACGTATGCATGTATGTGTAGACGGCGATTATTGTATTAAGACAGCCAGGTGAAATATTTCTTGGGCTGTAATCTTCTTGTGCATAACTGATAGCAGATGGATCGACTCGAAGCCCGCCAGGGGGCGCCAATGATTCAGTCTGTATTACAGATAGACAGAGACAGACAGAGACAGAGAGTGAGAGAGAATGCCTGAGACAGAAACACACAGAGACAAAGACAGAGGGAGACAAGGACAGAGAAACAAAGACAGAGGGAGACAAGGACAGAGAAACAAAGACAGAGGGAGACAAGGACAGAGAGACAGAGACAGAGAAAGGAAGGTAGGGAGGAAGGGAAGGAGAGAGAGACAGACAGAGACAGAGGAAGGAAAGGCGGGAGGAAGGGAAGGAAAGAGAGGCAGACAGATACAGAGGAAGGTAGGGAGGGGGAGGGAGGAAGGGCAGGAGATATAGAGACAGAGGAAGGAAGGGAGAGAGGGAGAGGAAGGGAGAGGAAGGGATGAAAGGAGGGAGGGAGACAGAGACAGAGACAGAGAGAGATAAGTCATGTCGATTGGCGAGTCTGTCTTATAACTCCGCCGATGAGCAAAATGTGAAGAGTGGAGAAGTTTATTGCCTCAGCTTAAGAAGTGGTGTCTGTCCTGATTTCTGTCTCTCCCTTCGTCTATCTGTCTGTCCGTCTGTCCGTCCGTCTGTCTGTCTGTCTGTCTGTCTGTCTTTCTATTTCTTATTCATGTATGTAAATAATTATGTATGTAATTCGTCGTCTGTAGGTAGTCTTGTCTCTATGCGTCGGGGTGTCTGTCTGTGAGTGTATCTGCCTGTCTGTTTGTCCATGTCTCTCTCTCTCTCTTTCTCAGCACTCTCTCTGTCTCTGTCTCTGTCTCTGTCTGTCTCTCTCTCTCTCAGCACTCTCTCTCGTATGTATGTATGTATGTAAGTATTTATGCATGTCTGTATATATGTATATATGTATGTATGTATTGATGTATGTATGTATGTGTCTAAGTATTTATGTATGTATGTATTGATGTATATATGTATGTATCTAAGTATTTATGTATGTGTTGATGTATGCATGAATATAAAGGCAGGTAGTCATTGATCGAACGAATGTTGTCTTGACTCTTTCAGCTATTAATAGTCTGCTCAGTTGCTGTCTCGCCCGCCAGCCAACCCCCCACTCCACCAACCCATCCTCCACCCATCCATCCTCCCACCCACCTCATTCTTCCCTTCCCTTCCCGCCGTCCGTCCGTCCGTCCGTCCGTCCCGCCGGAAGCCAAGTCGGCAAAAAGCATCGGTGAAACTAGACTCTCCCCGATAGAGGCCGACGCGAGAGCCTTCCCAGAAGCCTCGGCGTCGTCGATATGGCTGGTTGTCACACTGAGTGACTTCTTTTGTCTCTTTAGATAGATACCTGGCTGCTTCTGTCCGCCCTGCCAACGATCCCACGGTTAGTAAGTAAGCACTAAAGATCCCACGTCCCAAGAGGAACTCATGTGACGCCTTCGTGTACTTTTCTTGGCCCTTGAGCCAGTAATGGACGAATCCCAAGGTCCTGGACACGAGGCCAGTACATCGAAGGACTTGTCGTTTACTTCACAGCTTATGCCGCTACCAGATAATTCTGCTTGGTGACAGAGGCACGTACATACATACAGGCATACAAATATATGTGCATACATACATACACACATACATACAGACATAATACATACATACATGCATACATACATACACACATAAATACATACATACATGCATACATACATACACGCATACACACATACATACATACAGACATAAATACATACATATATATACATGCATACATACATACACGCATACACACACATACATACAGACATAAATACATACATATATATACATGCAAACATATACACATACATACATACATACATGCATACATACATGCATACATACATGCATACATACATACATACAAACACCCATACATACAAACATAAATACATACCTACATGCAAACATGAATACATTCATATATACATACATACATTCATACATACGTACATACATACATACATACATACATTCATGCAAACACATGCATACATACATACATTCATACATACATATATACATACATACATACATGCAAACATATGCATACATACATACATTCATACATACATTAATACATACATACATACATACATGCAAACATATGCATACATACATACATACATCCGGTCCGTAAAGACCTGTCAATAAGAGTGAATGTAAGGTCGTTCATAAAATGAACTCTTCACCACCTCCGAGTTCCCGAAGCTCTAGCCCGCATTGCTCTCAGCCAACTGCGAGCATCTGGAACCCAAACTGCGCTAAAGCGTCGTTGGCGAAAGGAGTTGAAGAGCAAAGCACCGGGAATACGAGTCACCTTTTCGATTATTGGCTAATCCCAGTGTGAGTTTTATGGGTAAGACTTTTACCTGGGCGTTGAGTGAAACCTCTGCCCACCAGGGAGCGCCGTTTCGTATTGTGCGTCAATGTTAAGTACCGGTCTATACCGGAACACAGGCGTTTGAGGTGATTGAGTGCGAACAGCTGAAGAGAAGAAAGCGCTTAGTGCAAGCTCGTTAGTTCGGCGGATACCCAATCCACCAGATTTAATCGGGAGTTCAGCTTCAATCTACTAAATGCTTAGTAAGTAAAGTATCCCAAATCCTACAAGTGGCGCTCATTTCCTTTTCTTTAGGCCCTTGAGCCGGTAATGGACGAATCCCAGGGTCCTGGACACGGGGCCAGTGCATCACAGGACTTGCCGTTTACTTCCCAGCTCACGCCGGTATCAAATGCTACTGCTTGGTGACAGAGACACGGTGTGCGAATACAACTTGCCCAGGGTCGTTACACGGAGTCGAACCCGCAAGCGCATGATCATTGACCAAACGCGTTACCGATAGACCACCATGCCGCCCTCTAAATGCTTGACAAATTATAGGCGTTTACGATGAAGTTAGTCGTATCATTCTATATAGGCGTAGATAGAAACACGGATGGTACAATCGAAAGGTGTGAAGGAGTTTAGGGGAGCTCAGTTAGCATCTTCGCAGTACAAGCGCATCATCGTAATCGCAATCGTAATCGGAAACTAAGAGATTTATACAGAGCCCTACGAAAGCTAAGTCGCGGGAACCAGCTCTTTCACAGGCGCTCAGTAAAAACAAAATCGATAGGCAAGAAGGGTTCGGTTCCAGGTCATGATCCAATAGGCAGGCAGGCAGGCAGGCAGGCAGGCAGGCAGGCAGGCAGGCAGGCAGGCAGGCAGGCAGGCAGGCAGGCAGGCAGGCAGGCAGGCAGGCAGGCAGGCAGGCAGGCAGGCAGGCAGGCAGGCAGGCAGGCAGGCAGGCAGGCAGGCAGGCAGGCAGGCACGCAGGCAGGCACGCAGGCACGCAGGCAGGCAGGCAGGCAGGCGACTGCGGTGGGTGGTGTTTGGAACCGAATCTGAAGGATAGATAAGGGGAAGAAGATGTCTGTGGATGTCCCAGTCTATCTACCGTAAAAGATAATTCAAGGATTCGTTGGCTTCAGGCGTGGTCTCAAGAACTTCTGAGGAAGAAAAAGTGGCACCCAGCACCACTCCCAATACTATCACCCACACACCCACACCCACACACCCACACACACACACACACACACACGCACACGCACACGCACCAGGACTATCACCACTCCCAAAACTACCAGCACTAGAACGACCAGCAACTCCGATTCCAACGTAAACTATCATATTTACATACATACATACATATTTACAGACATACATACATGCGTACTCACATACATACACACATACATACATACTTACATACATACATACATACATACATATATACATAAATACATAAATACATACATACATATATACATACATAAATACATATAAACATACATACATATATAAACACACATACATCATCACCACTCTACTATAGTGTAAACTCGGGAATAATTTGGGAGTTAAGCCAGGCAAATCGTAAGGAGAGATCGTCCTATAGCTCGTTTCTTGTTTAAGCCAGGACCAGAAGACCTTAAAATACCATCTGTTGCGCGGTAGTTGGCAATCTGTTACACGCCTTTCAACATCTGTTCTAAGAAGCGTTTCTTCTCAGAACTGATGTTGAAAAACGTGTTAACAGATGGCCAACTGTTAGACGCCTTGCTACATCAGTTCTCGGAAGATACGCCTCTGAGAACCAATGACCATCTTCTTACCCTACCACGGATGGCCAACTTCTTACCTTACCTTTACCATTACCCTACTTTACCTTACCATACCATACCTTACATCCCATTACCATATCTCACCTTACCTCATCATCCATTGTCCTACCTGACATGACCTTACCTTACCTTACCTTACCTTACATTAAAAACCATCCATTGTCCTACCTTACTTTACCTTACCTTACCTTATGATCCATTGTCCTACCTTACCTTACCTTACCTTACCTTATGATCCATTGTCCTACCTGACCTGACCTGACCTGACCTGACCTGGCCTGGCCTGGCCTGGCCTGGCCTGGCCTGGCCTGGCCTGGCCTGGCCTGGCCTGGCCTGGCCTGGCCTGGCCTGGCCTGACCTGACCTGACCTGACCTGACCTGACCTGACCTAATAATATCGTACTATTTCATTTAATTGCTCACTCCTTAGCTCCGTAAGGGGCATTATCGAATCTCAGTTGTACAGTATAATATCAATAGGAACAAACAGAGCAGTTTGCCTATACAGAACTAAGGCGTAGCTCTTCAACTAGACCCAGCACAGAGTTTCCTCGGAAGTGGGCGCTAAATGAATGCAGAGAGAGCGTCATCAAATGCACTTCGTTCTTTCGTCGACAGGTCAGAGTTCAGAGTTCAGAGTGTTCAGAGTTCCTCTATGACGCAGCAACCGATTCTTCTTCCGGCGTGTCCAGTCGTCTTGCTGTCCGGATATCCACCGAGTCCCAAGTCATCCATGAATTCATGGACCTGCCTCAGACAAAGACAATTCAGGCCCATGTATGTATGTATGTATGCGTGTATGTATGTATGTATGTATGCGTGTATGTATGTATGTATGTATGCGTGTATGTATGTATCTAAGTATGCATGCATGTATGCATGCATATATGTATGCGTGTATGTATGCGTGTATGTATATATGTACGCATGTATGTGTGTGCATGTATGTATGTGTGTATGCATGTATGTATGTATCTAAGTATGCATGCATGTATGCATCCATATATGTATGCGTGTATGTATGCGTGTATGTATATATGTACGCATGTATGTGTGTGCATGTATGTATGTGTGTATGTATGTATGCGTGTATGTATGCGTGTATGTATATATGTACGCATGTATGTGTGTGCATGTATGTATGTGTGTATGCATGTATGTATGTATCTAAGTATGCATGCATGTATGCATGCATATATGTATGCGTGTATGTATGCGTGTATGTATATATGTACGCATGTATGTGTGTATGTATGCATGTATGTAAGTATGCATGCATGCATGTAGGTATGTGTGTATTCATGTATGTATGTATGTATGCATGTATGTATGTATGCATGCATGTATGTATGTATGTGTGTATTCATGTATGTATGTATGTATGCATGTATGTATGTATGTATGTATGTATGCATGTATGTAAGTATGCATGCATGTATGTATGCTTGTGTGTATTCATGTATGTATGTATGTATGTATGCATGTATGTATGTATGTATGTATGCGTGTATGTATGTATGTAAGTATGCATGCATGTATGTATGTATGTATGTATGTATGCATGTATGTATGTATGTATGTATGCGTGTATGTATGTGTGTGTATGTATGTATGCATGTATGCATGTATGTATGCATGTATGTATGTATGTATGTATACATGTATGTATGTATGTATGCATGTATATATGTATGTATGCATGTATTTATGTATGTATATATGTATGTATGTATGCATACATGTGTATGTATGTGTGTAGGTATATGTATGTATGTATATATGTATGTATGCTTGTTTGTATATATGCATGGATATATGTATGTATGTATTTATTTATGTATGTATGCATATATGTACATGTACGTGTGTATATATGTATGCATGTATGTATGCATGTATGTATGCATGTATGTATGCATGTATGTCTGCATGTATGTATGCGTGTATTATTATTATTACTATTATTATTTCTGCGTTTATTAGGCGCCACTATATATTGACTAATCATCAATCGATGGCACTGAGCAATTGTGAGTGAAGGACTTGCTCAAGGTCTCTACACAGTAACCGTCTCAGAGGAGGAGGCTCGAACCCGTACCCACCGCGTCACAAGCCGAGCGTTCGGTGTATGTATATATGTATGTATCTAAGTATCTATATATATACGATGTATTTATGTATGAAAATATGTATTCACGAAAATATATGTATGCATTAAAATATGTATGCATGAAAATATATATGCATTAAAATATGTATGCATGAAAATATGTATGCATGAAAATATGTATGTGTGAAAATATGTGTGCATGTTTATCCATAAGAAATACTTACAACGACTGATTTTCCTACTATGCTGTTGGTTCCAGAGAGTTCCAACAGGTGGTCCTTTATGGTTACAACGACTTGACCTCCCTCGTCCACCAGAACGTTTCCCAAGTCGCCAACATGCCTGCCATTCATACATGTATTATGCTATGCATGCAAATATTAAGCAAAGGATCCAGCTTAAAACCTACCTAGAAGCCTGTAAGTAAATAAATAATGCATCTATTAACATGCCATGGTTGCGGCACGGTGGTCTATCGGTAACGCGTTTGGTAAATGATCATGCGGTTGCGGGTTCGACTCTGTGTAGCGACCCTGGGCAAGTTATTTGCCCACACCGTGCCTCTGTTGCCAAGCAGTATAATTTGGCACCGGTGTAAGCTGGGAAGTAAACGGCAAGTCCTGCAATGCACTGGCCCCCTGTCCAGGACCTTGGGATTCGTCCATTGCTGGCTCAAGGGTCTAAAGAGAGGGAAGTGAGTGCCTCCCGACGTCTCTCTTGTGGGGTATGGGATACTTTACTTTACACAGGCTGGGAAGTTAACGGCTAGTCCTGCGATGCACTGGTCCCATGTCCAGGACCTTGGAATTCGTCCATTGCCGGCTCAAGGGCATAGACAAAAGGAAATTAGTGCCTCCCAACGTCTCACTTGTGGGATATGGGATACTTTACTTTACTATAATTGTGTTTGGACTGTAACTTTAGCGCAACCGACCTTTCCTCGTCGTCAGGTGCGCCGTGATCTTTGTCCATTGGGTTGAAGTGAGGTCCAGCGTCGTTGCAGTCGTTGCCCAATCGTCCGATCTTGTGGATGTGGAACCCATGCTGGGTATTGTTTGTTCTGAAGCCCCGGATGTTTATTGAGACTGTGGTTAGTCCGCCGACAAGCTGAAACAGAACTTGGAGAACTATCCAAGCGACTGGGATGGTGGTCGCGAAGGCTATAATCCAGCGGTTCTCCTAGTTTTTTGGTCTGATGACCCCTTTGCCCTCTTAAAAATTATTGATGACCCTTTTACTCTCTTAAAAATTATTGAGAACTCCTTTACCCTCTTAAAAATTATTGATGACCCTTTTACTCTCTTAAAAATTATTGAGAACTCCTTTACCCTCTTAAAAATTATTGATGACCCTTTTACTCTCTTAAAAATTATTGAGAACTCCTTTACCCTCTTAAAAATTATTGATGACCCCTAAGAGCTTTTCTTTACGTGGGTTATATCTGCCGGTATTTACCGTATTACAAATTAAAGTCTGAGAAATTAATGTAAATTAATTAATTGCAAAATAACAATAATAACCCCATTACATGTTTACATAAACGACATTTTAAATATGTCGTTTGTATAAAATACTTGGAAAAAAGAATAAGACTGCCTTTAGTCGGGTAGTGCCAGTCCCAAGCCTGGATGAAGGAGGAGGGCGACGTCAACGGCCTTTGATGTCATAAGATGTCGTTAAACATTGGAAGTACTAATAATAACATGCTGGTTCCGGCGACTTTACTTTCTCTGGACGTAATCGTAATCGTAAACTCGAAATTTCTAAAGCGCTACTTTAAAAGCTAAGCGCAGGGCACCAGATTATTCACGACCGCTGCGTCATGTCCGTGGGGTTGTTCAAAGATGGCATGTCAAGAACCAAGTCCGGTTGCCAGAAGACCAGAGAGAGGAGGGGAGGGGAGGCTAGGGTGGGTTGTGTATAAAGAAAGCTTCAGAAAAAGAGTTTACGAATTTACGATGCCTTGAGCACTAATACAGTGGCTCTATAAAAATTTTCAGATTATTATTCGATTAGTACCTTGCGACTGAAGTGGACTGTGCCCGCTATGGGATGCAATGGGATTCCCGATGAGTTAAGTATACGACATTCGGCAGATAGCGTTGCAGTCGCTAAAGTCTTCATCACTATCTTCCCCAAATGAGCCAAACACCGACGCCAGTCCGACTGAGGGCCCTCCAAGACCCTGGTAAAAACCCTACAATAAATATTAGAAATTAATAAATCTATTACTGACTTAAATAATTAATTAACGATAAGGTATAATATGTAAAGGTAAGAAACTTATCTACAGAAACTCAAAAGGAGTGCTGGAGCAGGACACCTTTTTTAAACTGCTGAGTTGATTAATTTATTCAGCAATTTACGGAATGACATTGTTGAAACTGTGGTAAGTCACATTGGTTAAAGCGTACGTCAAAGCCCGCTATGAGTGAGGATGTCGGTTGGCATACCGTTCGTGTCTTATTTAGGAGATTTTAATCTCGGGCTAGCACGGTCCGTACACGGGGACCTTAGATGTCGTCCATTCAAACGTTCAGCCGTTGGTGAAGGACCTAACCCCATAAATTCATTTAAAAATGAGGAGGGTCGAGGCCATACGGTCGCTATAGAAAAGCATAAGCCTACATTTACATTTGCCTATATATATATATATGACCTTAGGCAAATGTAAATGTAGGCTTATGTTTTTCTATAGCGACCGTCAGAATGAAGGGATATATATTGACCCTAATCCTAACCCTAACTAATTATATCTGTTAATAGGCCTAAGTGTTTAGGGTTGATCCTACTTACTTATTGACGCCTCCGCTTATCCGTGGGATAATGGTCAAGGCCTTCCTTGCCCAGTCGGGATGTCTTCGAATATCGTAGATGAGTTGAGCGTCGAGTGTCTTTGGTTTCGTCAGAAGGAACAAGTACAGCTCCACCTTAGACATGACGCTGTAGCTGGAAACAGACCCCAGTAGAGTTCGCAGCTCCTTTCCGAGGTTCTCGTCCTGCCCTTCGACGTCCTCGATGATGATTTGGAGGATCCCCCGTTGTCCCTGTGAATTGGTTCCGCGCTTGAGTCTCTCCCATTGCTTCAGGAACCCAATGGCTTCTCGCGGGGAACAAGGTGAGGAACCATCGGCTACAGAAAAACCATCCATCGTACGAAATCACCAACACTTCACCTCTTTCAGTTTCTGCGCTGGTCTTTCATTCAAGACTAAAAACATTTCTTTTCCAAAAATCTTATCCTGATTCTTCCTCTTCCCCTTATCTCTCTTCTCGCTTCAATTTCAAACATCATCCACCGTAGCCGTCCGACTGTCTGCCTGCCTGACTCCTAGATCTTGACCTGGAACCGAACCTTTTTGCCTATCGATTCTGTTTTGACTGAGCGCCTGTGAATAAGCCGGTCCCCGCGACTTAGCTTTCGATGGGCGCTGTAGAAATCTCGAGATTACAATTACGATTACGGTAGGTGAGAGGCCGCTAAGATGTAATCGGTGTACAAACGGTCTCTTACAGTTACAATTACAAGCTGCGTCTCGGTCGCCAATATACATGCATGAATCAAAGCATTTATATAGCACCATTAGCAGCATCTCACTGTGTCTTAGTTACGCCACCTCTTGACTGTGGACTGTTTGTCCTTCATTCTTTCTTTTATTACTTCATTCTTTCTGTTACTCCTTCATTCTTTCTTTTATTACTTCATCCTTTCTTTTATTCCTTCATTCTTTCTTCTATTCCTTCATTCTTTCTTCTACTCCTTCATTCTTTCTTCTATTCCTTCATTCTTTCTTCTGTTCCTTCATTCTTTCTTCTACTCCTTCATTCTTTCTTCTATTCCTTCATTCTTTCTTCTGTTCCTTCATTCTTTCTTCTATTCCTTCATTCTTTCTTCTATTCCTTCATTCTTTCTTCTACTCCTTCATTCTTTCTTCTATTCCTTCATTCTTTCTTCTGTTCCTTCATTCTTTCTTCTACTCCTTCATTCTTTCTTCTATTCCTTCATTCTTTCTTCTATTCCTTCCTTCTTTCTTCTATTCCTTCATTCTTTCTTCTATTCCTTCATTCTTTCTTCTGTTCCTTCATTCTTTCTTCTATTCCTTCATTCTTTCTTCTGTTCCTTCATTCTTTCTTCTATTCCTTCATTCTTTTATTCCTTCATTCTTTCTTTTATTCCTTCATTATTTCTTCTATTCCTTCATTCTTTCTTTTATTCCTTCATTCTTTCTTCTACTCCTTCATTCTTTCTTCTATTCCTTCATTCTTTCTTCTATTCCTTCCTTCTTTCTTCTATTCCTTCATTCTTTCTTCTATTCCTTCATTCTTTCTTCTGTTCCTTCATTCTTTCTTTTATTCCTTCATTCTTTTATTCCTTCATTCTTTCTTTTATTCCTTCATTATTTCTTCTATTCCTTCATTCTTTCTTTTATTCCTTCATTCTTTTATTCCTTCATTCTTTCTTCTATTCCTTCATTATTTTTTCTATTCCTTCATTCTTTCTTTTATTCCTTCATTCTTTTATTCCTTCATTCTTTCTTCTATTCCTTCATTATTTCTTCTTTTCCTTCATTCTTTCTTTTATTCCTTCATTCTTTTATTCCTTCATTCTTTCTTTTATTCCTTCATTCTTTCTTTTATTCCTTCATTCTTTTATTATGTCGTTCATTCGCTCGTTCTCTCGTTCTTCTGTAAGTTTGTCTGTCCGTCTGCTTGCATATCTGTCTGTCCTTCTGTCTGTCTGCCTGCCTATCTGTTCGTCCGCCCGTCCGTCCGTCCGTCCGTCCGTCCGTCTGTCTGTCTGTCTGTCTGTCTGTCTGTAGATCCTTCCCCGGGGTCTTAATAATCCTACCTTTATTCTGGCTGTGTAATACGACGATCCATAAACAGAGAATAATCCGATTCCCCTGAAACAGATTCATTTCCAAACGAAAGTTGAAGAATATTCTGACAAATAGATCTGTTATAGGTGCATCTACTCCTCAGGCCGGCTGTAAGACAATTGCATTCGTCCAGACTGAATCCAGCAGAACGATCCGTAGTCGGTTACAAAAACAGACGGTCAAACGATAAGCTAAACGTTTGTATTTGTGTGTGGCCAGCGTAAGTAGGATATCGGCGAACATTTTGTCAAAGCTGGAGAGAACTTTGTTCTCGTGGTCTATTGTTTAGATTCTTTAGAAGGAACTTGGTCTCTGTCTGTCTGTCTGTCTGTCTGTCTTGCGTGGCCCAAATAAGTGGCCTGAATCAGCCAGTTTGACCGTACAACAATAATATTTGTCCAACACGCGTGTGTGTTCCATGATTTGTGCTAAGTTGTGCTCCAACGGATATAGAAGTAATTTTTTAAAGTTTAATGGGTTTATTACTCCTGCATCTGTAGAATAGATTTTCAATCATGTACATTCGTTGCTTCGTCGTTGCTTATTTTAAAAAAATTTGAACAATTTGCTACGACTCGAAGCAGAAAATAAACAATAGTTCACAAGAAAGCACAAGGCCAAGTGCACAAACTGCTAAAATGTTCGTAAATCTTGTCAACGAAATTAGTACTGGTAAAGAAATAATTATACAGTCAGCTGCCAGATGGCGATAAATTCTATTTCTCAGAGTGTTACGTCATCTATGGTTGTTACGGAGACGCAGAACAAACGCCGATTCGCGAGGCATTTTGGCAACCGAACTAACAAATTATTGCTTATTTCAATCCTAAATTAAATTCACGCAATCTGTTGAAATAATTAAGTGTCGCAAACCGTTCAAGCAACCATGCCTCGTCGCAAAGCTTGGTATGTACAAGGTTTATTATATGTATCGATAAGCTACCTTCGCCAGTCGCAAGTAGCGGATTCCGATCGGGCGTAACCAATGGTGCAAATTGCAAGAAGTTTTAAAATCTCACAACAGTCCCAAATAAGATTTTTAGACTTTTTATCAGAAATAAAAATCAAAGTTTTTTATTTTGTGGTTCAAAAACGTTGTAATTAATTAATGTCGCTGCAGTTTAGGCATAGATGTTTAAGCAGATTTTGCTGCACCACGACACGAAACTCGAAGTTAAATATTCTGTGCACCGCCATAGTTCTGTTTTGCATCATTTTGTGGGAATAACAAACCCCCCCCCCAAAAAAAAAAAACAGAAAAAATCAAAAGTGGATTTATTGCTTCCTTGGGCCCAACGTCTTTCCCGTTTTTCTTATTGCTTCCAAGACCTCCTCGTCCTTCATTTCTCTCAGAATTGCTATTTTGAAACTTTTAAATTAAAATTGGCATAAATTTTATTTTCTTTCCAGTAAACGTGCGAGAGAAGAAGATTCCGATGAGGATGCGAACCAGCCAATCGCCAAACGCATAACACAGCTAAGCTTGAAGTAAGCTGATTCATTGATGTGTTAAGAAGTTGACTATAGTTGTAATCCTTGCCAGACAGAGCCGTCGCTGGCAGCGGTGGCCACGGGATCACAGCCGCTCTGAGGCTGAGACCAGCAGTCTTGGGATTTTTGTATATCCAGTTAGACGTTTCAGAGTATACCTGCCTAATCACTGATTCGATTTTACTCTGTTGATGAATACATATCAATCAAACAGCAAACGTGATCAGTTTCAATGCAGACTTCACACCAAAGGGTGCTTGTCCTAGACTTCTTCAGTGGTCTTCCCGATTACTGGTGGGCACTGACTAAAAGAGTTGGCACAATGCTGATGCCAGTTCCTCTTCCACAAATCCCATCCTGATTCCTCATTTCTCCCCTTTTTTCTTTTTCAGACCCTCTGCCAAACACCATCCCCCATAGCCGTCGACCGTCTGCCTGCCTGAGGGGTGGATCTTGACCTGGAACCAAATCCTTCCTGCCTATCGATTTTGTTTTGACAGCGCATGTGAATGAGCTGGTTCCCGTGACTTAGCTTTCGTTGGGGACTGTTGAAATCTCAAGCATGCGATTATGATTATGATCAATATAAGTCATAATACTATCTTTGAAAGCCATGTCAAGAGCTACCTTATGACGACTTGGCTTTACCCCCGCGGATTTTGACGCAGCACTGAAACTGGCCAAACAACCTGGCTCTTCCAGACTTGATTTGATATAGCGCCAGTGATAAAATTGTAATTGTAATCACGACAATTTATACAGCATCTTCAGTAGCAAGCTACTTCAAGTTGGTCTTTGTGACAGTTTTTGATTGGTGCTGAGCAATTTAGGAGTTTTACAGTTACATTTTGCATTACATTGCCTGTTCCTGGTAAAAAAAAGTTTCAGAACAACTGATTTAAACCTGCCTGACTTAAAGTAGATGGAATATAGGAATATGTTTTATTCTTATTATTATTCACAGTGAACGTATGGTGGAGAAGGCTAATGACTCTTCAACTTCACAGTTGACATCAAACAGTGAGGTATGTTATACAAATAAATGATTTCACTTACAAGAAAAGGTTATACATGTATGTATGTATATATGTATGTATGACATCTGTATGTATGATATTTGTATGATATGTATGTATGTATGTACATTTGTATGTATGCTTGTATGTATGTTTGTTTGTATGTATGTATGACATTTGTATGTATGCTTGTAAGTATGTATGTTTGTATGTATGTATGTATGACATTTGTATGTACGTATGTATGACATTTGTATGTATGCATGTATAATAATAAGGCAATTTATATAGCGCCGTTAAACAACCAAGATCGAAAAAAGGGTGCTGTATATTCACCAGCATGTATGTATGTATGTATGTTTGTATGTATGTATGTAGGTAGGTAGGTAGGTATGTAGGTAGGTAGGTATGTAGGTAGGTAGGTAGGTAGGTGTGTACGTATATGTGCATGTATACGGTGGATAAGTAATTTGAAAAAGCTATTTGAAAAACAGTGAATTCTGTTTATGTTGTGTTCTGTGTGAAAAGGTGGCCAACAGTAAGAGTTTTCTGATTCCAAAGCCACCCAGCGACAACTTTTGGGCGCAGGAGTCTTGGCCTGAAGGTGATGGTTGGCCGTTGAGCCTTAATCCCGACATGGCCATGGAGGTGCCTCTGGTATACGAGCCGGAGATCCCGGCCGCTGACAACCCACACTACTACGAAGTCAACAAGGTCCTCTTCGAAGCCCACCTGTTGTGGCTGCAGCGTCAGCAGTCAGAAGGCAACAACCCTTGGTCGTCTGTCTTCGGAAATCTCCCTCTGAATTAGATGGGCTAACTTACTTACTTCACGATTTCACAGAAATACTGGTTGCTAAGAATTATGGGTTTTTAAATGGACTAAGTTACTTATGTGCATATTCACAATTCCACAGAAATATTGGTTGGTAAGAATTATGGGTTTTAAATGGACTAACTTACTTATTTGCATATTCACAATTCCACAGAAATACTGGTTGCTAAGAATAATGGGTTTTTAAATGGACTAACTTACTTATGTGCATATTCACAATTCCACAGAAATATTGGTTGGTACGAATAATGGGTTTTTAAATGGACTAAATTACTTATGTGCATATTCACGATTCCACAGAAATATTGGTTGACTATAGATTTATGGGTTTTCGTATTTCTGTTGCTTTGCCAGTCTGTGTTGAATTACATCTTTCGTTGTGTATAAACGTATTTTGCAAATATAGTATTGTATCGGCTTCTAGTGGAAAGTGTTCAGACTCATGTATCGCATTGAATTAGCACAATTTCATGGAAATATGTGTATTGCTTAATGAAGTTGTGAGCATTATTTTGTTGTAAAGTAGTTCGGAATCTATGCGTCGCTGTTTTTCTATATTTTCTGCATGAAATATTTATTGCAAGGGTTGTGGCATAGAATGCCTCTCAAAACGTTGCTATTTCTTTAGAGTGAGTTCTGTTAAGATGGTTTTCAGAATGTGTTAACTGATGCATAATCCTGAGATGTATTACTCTGATTTTTCTTGATTAAGCCTAATGCTATTCTCTGTGTCCACAAATGAACGCGATTTGGCTACTGATTTTACATTGGCATTTAATATAAATTTTGCATTTCTTACCTTATTAATTATTCATGTTGGGTCGTGTATTTTGTGTCTTGCCTATGTGTTTTTTGTAATTTTTTGTAGGCTGTTCATGACAAGGGTCACTATATTTATTTAAACCACGTATTTGATTTTGATCTCATTTTTAATGAATTGTACAATTATATTTTTATCAATTCTTTGTGTTCGGTACGTGTTGCTTGGTTGCAGAAATGGATCAGATGTGTTACTTTTTATCGCTTTTATGAAGGATATTGAATATCGGGATATCAGACCGGCTTTCTGGAACAGTCTTCCTTTGAAAACATGTGCTTTTCCCAAACAACGGCGCAAGAAATTTTTCAGCTCATGTTAAGTCACACCTTCTTAGAACTGTTAGATAAAGCCAGGTTTTAGCGCGTTTGAGAGGTTCTTAAAAGGCGCTATATAAATAGTCACATACATAGATATAAATTTATGTTAAGTATATTTCTGTAAAAACTAACTATACACTGATTGTAATCGTAAACCCGAGATTTCCACAGCGTCCAAAGAAAGCTAAGTCACAGGAACCAGGTAGAGTATTCACAGACGCTCAGTCAAAGCAAAATTGATAGGCGGGTATGCTCAAATTTGATTCCTGGTCAAGATACAAAAGTTGGGCAGCTACAGTGGATGGTGTTTTGAATTGAAGCGGCATGATCGATAAGGGGAAGAGAAGGAATCAGGGTAGGATTTCTTAAGAGGGTTGTTTTCTGCTGCACTAACACTTTTCCGCCTTCCCGTCACCTCATCTTTAAAATTTGGAAGTCGGTCTATAGCCATAGCTTCTCCTACCCTCTGGAATAAACTCCCGCCAGAATTAGCCTACAATAGTTATCTGATCCGTGTTACAAACTCACCGTCACTTCACCCCCTTGCGATTCTGCGCAGGTCTTCCATTCAAAACTGAAAACACTGCTCTTCCGCGGATCCTATCCTGTTTCCTCATCGTCCACTTATCTATCCTACATATCCAGTTCCCAAAACTACCTACCACAACCGCCTGACTGAGTGCCTGCATGACGCTTGGGTCTCGACTTGGGACCAAACCCTTCTTGCCTAACGATTTTGCTTTGACGAAGCGCCTGTGAATAAACCGGTTCCCACCGTCCCACGACTTGGCTTTCGTTAGAGACTAGAAATCTCGAATTTACGTTAACGATAAGGTAAACGAGTATCCGAGCGCTACAAAAAGTTTAAATTATAAAACCGGAAACGCTGTGTTTCGGCATTATTATCTTTTTTATATGCTTTGTGGAAGAGGTTTTGCTAAATATTGTAAAATGTTCAGCAAACAAGTTAGTACTTTAACAGTTGATCAAGGATCGCCTTATTTGTCAAAAATATAGTATTGCTGGCCAACAATGTTGTTTTGCAGGAATTAGACTATGGCTATGGTTTCGGTAAAATTTAATGTCCTCATGTAATGCCCTTTGCTCTCGAACACGGAATAAAGGCGCACCATAAATAACCGATATAATACTTGATGCTGCTGCTGATGATGATGATGTTAACGATGTTAATGTACGCGTCGAGAAAATGTGCTTAGAAAATTTTTGTTTACAGAAAATTTATCAAAACGGGAAATTTTCATATTCGACTTGATTAAATCCTAAACAGCTCACAGTAGTACGATTTGTGGAATTTTCTGATTCAGAAAATTTTTGTCTGAATTGAGCAGTGTGGTCTCAGAATAGATGTCTTCAGAATTCAGAAAAGATTATGCCACAAAATGGCCATGGATAAGAGTTTACTCAGCTGAACATTAGTGGCGTGCCCAAAATCTAAATCATGCCCTACAAGATGTTTTCGTGCTGATATGTGTTATAGTTAGGTATGAGGAATATCCATCAATTGCAGTATGCATGCTCATGATGAACAGAAAATTGAAATATTCGAATTATTGGCCATAATTCAGCTGGAAAATTAGGATAAAAAAGTAGGTATGGATTTACCACCAAATGCACCCAGATCAAAAAATGGTTTTGAATCTCAAAGTGGATCTCGATCTAAAAGCAGATCTGGATCAGAAAATGAGTCTAGATCTAAAAGTGTCTCTGAATCTAAAACTGGATTTTGATCTTAAGGTGTTTCTGATCAGAAATGCATGATCTGAGGGAGGATGCTGTTTTTAGGATCAGTATACAAAAGCTTACGAAGTAAACACGGAAAAGTTTGATGTGATGGAAATACCCACTGAAGGGCAGCTGGTTGGGGAAGAAGAGGGCGATGATGATTGCATCGTTCTGTCGGATGACGACGACCAAGGACCTGCTAACGAACAGATCATCGATAACGGTAACTGTAACAGTAATTGTAACAAATTTAAATATTTTTTGGCTGAATCACTCACACGACAAACACAATCTGTCTAATGACTCAACAATCCAGTTCATCTGGAAAAAATCCAGGCTCCACTTTGGTTCTCTCTTCCTCGGCTTGTTCTTGGAAAGACAGAACTACCAGGCATGCAGCATGA
Organism: Norana najaformis; assembly: GCA_964023275.1. Lineage (NCBI taxonomy): Eukaryota > Metazoa > Annelida > Clitellata > Crassiclitellata > Hormogastridae > Norana > Norana najaformis. Next base: position 17,012,696 of record OZ029928.1, read on the forward strand.
CAGTGAATTGGGGGTCGTCCATAAGGGACTTCCACAAAAAGTGACCTACGTTGGAATCCCTCCATTTCCTTTATCCGGATCGCTATTACCTTCCCCATGTCCAATGTCTCAACCTCTCAGTAGGGCACTGAGGCCTAGATTAGGCTACCTGGTTGATCTTGCCACGCTACCGTGTTGATCTTGCCATGCTACCATGTTGATCTTGCCATGCTACCGTGTTGATCTTGCCATGCTACCGTGTTGATCTTGCCATGCTACCGTGTTGATCTTTCCATGCTACCGTGTTGATCTTGCCATGCTACCGTGTTGATCTTGCCATGCTACCGTGTTGATCTTGCCATGCTACCGTGTTGATCTTGCCATGCTACCGTGTTGATCTTGCCATGCTACCTTGTTGATCTTGCCATGCTACCTTGTTGATCTTGCCATGCTACCGTGTTGATCTTGCCATTCTACCGTGTTGATCTTGCCATTCTACCCTGTTGATCTTGCCATGCTACCGTGTTGATCTTTCCATGCTACCTAGTTGGTCTTGCCATGCTACCTTGTTGATCTTGCCATGCTACCTTGTTGATCTTGCCATGCTACCTTGTTGATCTTGCCATGCTACCGTGTTGATCTTGCCATGCTACCTTGTTGATCTTGCCATGCTACCTTGTTGATCTTTCCATGCTACCGTGTTGATCTTGCCATGCTGGCTTGTTGATCTTGCCATTCTACCTTGTTGATCTTCCCATTCTACCGTGTTGATCTTGCCATGCTACCTTGTTGATCTTGCCATGCTACCTTGTTGATCTTGCCATGCTACCTTGTTGATCTTGCCATGCTACCTTGTTGATCTTGCCATGCTACCTTGTTGATCTTGCCATGCTACCGTGTTGATCTTTCCATGCTACCTTGTTGATCTTGCCATGCTACCTTGTTGATCTTTCCATGCTACCTTGTTGATCTTGCCATTCTACCGTGTTGATCTTGCCATTCTACCGTGTTGATCTTGCCATGCTACCGTGTTGATCTTTCCATGCTACCTAGTTGGTCTTGCCATGCTACCTTGTTGATCTTGCCATGCTACCTTGTTGATCTTGCCATGCTACCTTGTTGATCTTTCCATGCTACCTTGTTGATCTTGCCATGCTACCTTGTTGATCTTGCCATGCTACCTTGTTGATCTTGCCATGCTACCTTGTTGATCTTGCCATGCTACCGTGTTGATCTTTCCATGCTACCTTGTTGATCTTGCCATGCTACCGTGTTGATCTTTCCATGCTACCTTGTTGATCTTGCCATGCTACCGTGTTGATCTTGCCATGCTACCTTGTTGATCTTGCCATGCTACCTTGTTGATCTTGCCATGCTACCGTGTTGATCTTTCCATGCTACCTTGTTGATCTTGCCATGCTACCGTGTTGATCTTTCCATGCTACCTTGTTGATCTTGCCATGCTACCTTGTTGATCTTTCCATGCTACCTTGTTGATCTTGCCATGCTACCGTGTTGATCTTTCCATGCTACCGTGTTGATCTTCCCATTCTACCTTGTTGATCTTGGCATTCTACCTTGTTGATCTTGCCATTCTACCTTGTTGATCTTGCCATGCTGGCTTGTTGATCTTGCCATGCTACCTTGTTGATCTTGCCATGCTACCGTGTTGATCTTGCCATGCTATGCTAACTGGGTAGGGTACTTTGACACTGCCGCTTCCAGCAAAGGGACGCTAATTAGATCCAATGCAGTAAAGGGTTAGGGTTAGGGCCTGACTGAATCTGATTTCTGAGGCTCAGACTCTAATGAAATAACTATGCAGTATGCACCAAATTTAGATGCGAACTTCCGCTCCCCATTATCTGGATGGTTTCAGTTTCATTCAGGCTTTGTTGTTATATGCAATCACAACGATACATTTTTTGATTTTTAAGGTGACGTTGCAAGCAAAGACGTAGCTGATGATGTTGCTGTTAAGGTTGATGAAGAAGACGATAGTGAAGATGACTTGGAAGATGGTACGTAAATTTTCGTAACTGTGTAATTTTGCACTTCTGGTCAAATGAAAATACTGACTTCTTTCATGTGCTGTAGACAGAAATTGAAATAATTTCAATTCCAAGTATCGATGAACATTCTTTTTAAACTCTAAAATTGTTTACGTGAGCAAAGAGTGCCTTTTTGAGGTCATTGAAGGTTATATTAACTGTTTTGTTAATGCATACGAGACTGATGCATTCAGACACATACACAGCACTTTTGTGAGGCTCTTAAAATGCGCTAAATAAATAGCCAGATACATACATATATGCATACATACATATATGCATACATACATATATGCACTTAGATCTAGAAGAGCCATTGCCAATCACTAACCTTTGAAAATTGTAACTGTTTTCGAGAAGTTTAGAAAGTTGTTTTCCGTTTCTAACTTCGGTTTTTCTTTCCCAGAACAAGCCGAGGAAGAGAGGGCCAAAGTGGAGCCTGGATTTTTTGCCGATGAGCTGGAGTTGCTAGAGTTAACTCTTCCACAGCAGACGTTGATCAAAGACAGTAAGTGGAACAAAACATAGTCTGGGGGCTAAAATACTTGGTCTTTGTAATAAAATGCAGCACCATTTTACCAGCTTCTCTTGGTAATTTTCCTGAAGCTATTTGACCTTGAGAAAGTCCTGGACACTGGTCAGTACAATAAGGAGGAGACAAATTAACTGGATTGGTCACATACCACATGGAAATTCTCTACTGAGGACAGTGATTGAAGGAAGAACTGAGGGAAAGAAAGTTCCAGGAAGACCAAGGACTGTTGGACTGGGTGATGGATAGAGGAATAAGACGGGGCTACAAGGAAGTTCAGGAAAGGGCACAGAACAGAGAAGAATGGTGTTGTTGGATTCTTGGACTTGCCTAAGGGCAGGACACTGAAGAAGAAGAAGAAATTGATTGTGTTACTGCCCTATTTCTTGACTGTACTTCACTGTGGACTTCCTTGTTATAAAAAGATCATGTAGCAGTTTAACACTTTTACAGCAGCACTGAAGTTTACTACTTATATGTTCATTTGCATACATACATACTTACGCACAGACAATTATTATTTCTGAATTACAAATTTAGATCCCTCGGTGTATTTCATTTCAGTTCTTGGCTCAAGACGTTGTATCGTCGTGCATACCCTCCTTAGCTGCCGATATATGACATCAGATTGACCTGATTGCAAAATTTTCTTGGAGTCCCATCAATTGATGCCAATAGAAATTCTAAGGTTATGTGTTTGTGCTGTTTCATCTATTCGTGGTATTTGAGGCTGTGTTTCTAGTTCTGAGTGTTGTTAGAGTGGTGCTATATAAATGCATAATGGAATCACACTACGTTGCCTTCTGCCAGAAGCCCTGAGGATGTGGAATTCACGAAAGCTTATCGTTTATCCGGTTTCTGAAGAAGAACTTGAAAAGCCGCAGATGAAAGAGTTGCTGAAGGATCCTCATTGTAGCCAGGTTGCAATTCACCTGGATCGTGAGAAAGCAGGCAGCAAAGACAGAATCGGGTAAATAACCGGTGCTACAAAATTGGTTTTAGCTAAATACAACTAATTATTATAACTGTTATTGTTATTTTATTTTTATTGTTATTATTGTTAGTTTTGCTTCTTTATATCTTGAACCTTCTGTTACCTTCATTCCATTAGTAACCATGTTCTAGATGTTAGTCATTGTGTTCTAGATGTTAGTCATTGTGTTCTAGATGTTAGTCACCATGTTCTAGATGTTAGTCACCATGTTCTAGATGTTAGTCATTGTGTTCTAGATGTTAGTCATTGTGTTCTAGATGTTAGTCACCATGTTCTAGGTGTTAGTCATTGTGTTCTAGATGTTACATAATTTCCCTGGTGGTACGTGACATTAATGGTTGTGATGGGGTGTTCGTAGGCTCTTGGATCTGGTGTTCGATTCTAAAGCACAAGCCGGGCAGGCAGTTGAACGTCTTAAAGGAATTTCCAGCAACTTCAACATCCTAAATGCAGCAGATGTAGAGGAATGGAACAAACTCGTTGATGGTTAGGACTTTCACGACTGATGTTGTTGACGGTGACGACGACGACGACGATGATGATAAACTTGATGACGACAACAATGACTGTGATGCTGATAGTGATGACAAGAGTGATGTCAGCTGATGGTGATGATTAAGACAGCTACAGTATGTAGGCAGTGGATGCTGCCATTTTGGTGATTAGCAAGATTCTTAATTTTGTGGAATTTCTTGTATTAAGAGTTTAGTATGACAATAGGTATCTTGACTTTGTTTCGTGTGAAGGCATCAGGATAAAGAGATTGTTTTTCTGATTGCAGAATCAAGATCTGTGCACTTCTCTGCCTATGAATCAAGTGAGTCGCTCGGCTGTTTGAGTTATGCTCCTTTTCGGCTTGGGTTATGTAGATAATGGTTTTCCCAAGCATCAGCACTGTTAGGATGCCTTTGAGAGGTTTTTAAAAGGTGCTGTATAAATGTACATACATATGGTAGACAAGTACTTAACACCATACATACTTATTTCAGAGATTTGAACTCACATCCATACACATGCATGCATCTATGTACAATATCTTGGGCTAGCAAGGTCTGTACACGGGGACCTTAAATGTCATGGCACCCATTCAAACAGATTGCAGTAGTGAAGGATCTCACCCGATTAATTCATTGCAAAATGAGCAGGGTCGAGGCCATACTCTCGCTATAGAAAAACGTGTGCATTTACATTTACCATTCATATTCACACACATCCATGCATCTGTATACATATACATACACACAGATGTGTATATAACGTGAGTAAATAAGATTTTCCAGTTCCTCGTTACTGCGTGCCAAACTCTGTACTCTGTGTTGTACTGTCCAGTCATCATTCAGACCTTGATTAACAACTACAACTTCGCCTACAATTCCTCGCTCAGTCGATGGACACACAGCTTGTTAACAAATGCATTAATTACTTACGACTCCCCAAGTTCTGTAGAAATATCTACATCCCACTTCCTACGTCTCCTTCTGGACAGAACTTGGCTTACAGCTAGACCAGTATCTAGTTCTAGTATCTAGGTGTATCCAACCTTTTGCTTCCGATACTTGCTCATCAAAGGCATTTTTATTTTGGATTGTATAATCTTGGATTGATACAAAGAGTTTTTAAGTTCTTTAACGTGGTTAAAAGTATCTGTTAACAGCAAATACTACTGTTGGGAGAAGGATTGTGTGGCTCAGTGTTCTGTTGCGGTCTCTTCAGTAACAAGCTATATAATCCGATGGTAGCAGGTTCATGCCTGCTGAATGTAATGTAACAAGCATTTATATAGCACCTTTCAAGCATCTCTCAAAAGTGCTCTGTGTAACAACACACATTTGTTCACCCACAATTTTTCTAACCTTCAGTGCAAAATAAATAAAATAAATGTATTATAATAATAATTTAATTAATTAAAATGTGAAATTACCTTACTGCTGTTTTTAATTCTTTTTTATCATCTGTTATTCATGATCTGGAGTTCAGTGTGAAAATGCTTGAATTGACGTTGCCAATTAAGTTTTGCTATTTCCCATTTTTGTTCCATTTTATCCTTCAATACAGCGCATTTACTGACCTTTAAATTGTTTTTCCTTGTTTTGCATGTTATGAATCATAGATTTCTTATTTAAAATTTAGTAAAAGTTGCAGTGTTGACTGAAAACTTTGTGCTGCTTTTGTTGCCAGCACTTCCACATTGTCCGTGCCAAAATGAAAGCCTAGATTAGTCATTAATTCCTCACAAACGATGACGTGGTTTTACTGGGATCAAATGTTAAAAGAGGAATGATAATCTTTAAGCATAAAGTGCTAGAATTCTATTTTTAAGCTTCCTTTCAGTGGGACTAAAATGTAAAATGTACAACAATATAGTGAAGCAGTTCCAAAACTGTGGACACAAGTCTCCCTAATTAGCCGCCCAGAAGAAGAGGAGCAGTATGAGGCGTTAGCGACTTGATTTTCTTAGCCTCGGCATATGAGGCCCGATCTTCCTACTGACAGTGCGGTCAGTGTACTCATTATAGCTGAGTTGGCTAGGTGCCACAAGTGTAATTGAAATCTTGAAAAATGTCTGCCCTGGGGAAATTGAACCTCAGACCTCTCCATTTAACAGTTCTGCACACTAACCACGAGACTGTCGTTCATGCTCCCCAGTTGCTTAAGTGTATGGTAAGTTTATTTTCTCCTACCCTATCCGGTGCTGATGCATGCTAGTTTAGCAAATGTCCATTTTGATCACCCCTTCACTTCCCTTCCCTCTGATTTCCTCTTCCTGGCCTACTGCAAAGAAATTGCTGTGTTCTCATTAGTGAGATGGCACCAGCATTGTATATCATTTGTTCTAAATATACTAAGTGGAACACGGACCACCTATGTCAGCGCTTCCCAAAGTGGTGGTCCGCGGACCGGAGCCCTCAGTTGCCGGTCCGCAACCATCTTCAAAAAAATAGAATAATGAAGAAATGGTTCTGCCATATTTCTCGTATAAATTAGAAGGATTTGATATTATACTATTATATTTTTAAAAGTCAAAACAAAAACACTTATAAGGCTAGCATTTTAAAGGGTAATAAAGTCATAGAATTGGCTAAAAATGCATTTCATGCGATTTTAAAGCATATCTTAGGAATTTAGGAATTTTAGGTGCTCGAAAAAGCGAAATAATTAATAAATTGGGCACCGGTCCTGCTGCAGTGGGAAAATTCCTGCTGGTCCATGTCACCGAGAAGTTTGGGAAGCGCTGACCTATATGTCTAAGCCTTTTATTACATAGATCTCAATGAAAACCAAAAGAGGGGACTTACGGGGTTTACGCTAAGAGAATAAGAAGTGCTAAAAAGAACTGTTATTTTACTGCCCAGTAATGGCCCGTTGATCGTAGTTTAGGTTTGACGCGCTTGGAACTTGATGATTCTTTGATGTTATGCTGTTTTGCAGAGAAATGGCCTTCATGCTTGGTCTGCGTTAAATATCTCCCGCACAACATTACCGAGGAAAAACTGCGAGAGATTTTTCCAGATGCATTCGAAGTAATGATTTACATGAACGACCGCCCAAATCTTACAGAGACCCAACGGTAAAGACCCGGTCTCATGACAACGTAAATTTTTTCTTGACCAGCTGTGATCGCTTTTGCCCGACAGGTCTGTCTGGTGAAGCGTCCAGCTCGGGTGACCTGCCCAGTTGAAGGTCACAGTCATTTTAGCCTTTTGTCGCTTCTGATGGAGAAAAATCGGGCGTTCTTTGTGAAATATGATGTAGGTAGTTAATGCCAACAGTTTTAAGCCATGCCACGTTGAGGTGGTTTTCTTGTTTCACTGTGAAGCAGCATTCTAACGTTGGCTGCGTTTAGCTTCAGCTTGCAAATTACAGAAATTACAGAATGTTTTTAAGACAGAAAATGGCTTCTGAACCATACGAGAAAGATTTCTTTCTTGAAATCTTACACTAAGTGTTAGAATTTGATTTAATTATGCTTTTTTGTTAAATATGTACTCCTATTTAAACTAAGGTTTAAAATGTTCGATTGCTGGAAATCTAGTTTAAAATAATCATGTACTGGGCCTATCCTTAAGTCATAACTTTACAATGGACAGTAGACTTAACCACTGTGCCAGCATTGTGCTTAAACATTTTTGTAGTATTAAGTATGAAACTGGTATTGTTGAGCACAATATTAAAAACAGCTCTTAATGCATCTCTGTAGAAACCCTTATCCATCAGGTAACGTTTAAAAGTGTCACAGCATGTTTTCCTGTGCATAAGTCCACAGTCTTTGTTTAAAATACCCACATTTGTTACCTTTGTATTGAAGAACCAAAGATCAGGCTTTCGAATGAAAATCTGAGAGGAACGTATTATTATTATTAGCACCCACCTAAAGAAAATATGTAAATTACTGCAAAATTGGTTTGTTCCTCAAAAAACTTGTTTCACTGTGAAAATATTTTTTCAAGTATTCCGAACCAAAAAGAAGCTGTTCTGGAAGTAAGAACTGGCTTTGGGTTTCTGCCTTAGATATGCAGTCTAGAAGAAGCTGTTCTAGACTTTTAGAAAGCCAGCTTTTGATTTCAGCACTGGTAGATTTTGATCTCCTTTCAGCTTAACCGCATTTCTCTTCTACGGGACTCCAGAGGAAGCCAAGGCTGTTGTTCAGACTAATAACGCAAACAAAAGATCGATAGATGGAGTACGTCTGGCATTCTTCAAGTACGATCAGATCACTCATCCGCAACTGATCTCTCCTAGTAAGTCCCCATCTAATCTAATCTTGAGATAACTATTTTGGCAGCATGGTGGTCTATGTTGGCAGCACGATGATCTGTCATAAATCATTTCATCAGTGATCATGGGGTCGTGGGTTTGACCCCGTGTAACACCCCTGGGCAAGTTGTTTGTGCACACCGTGCCTCTGTCACCAAGCAGTATAATTTGGTAGCGGCGTAAGCTGGGAAGTAAATGGCAAGTCCTGCGATGCACTGGCCCCTTGTTCAGGACCTTGGGATTCGTCCATTGCCGGCTCAGGGGCCTAAGAAGAAGAAATGAGCACCTCCCCTGTGTCTCACTTGTGGGATGTGGGATTTATTTACTATTGCAAGCATTTGTCAGAACATTATACAATGCGTTTCAAGAACCTGTCAAAGGCACTGAAATAATTCTTGTTTAGAAATTGTTTGAGTATAGCCGCATACAGACAGAAGCATGTGTGTATCTAGACATTTATACAATGCATTTTCCAAACCAGGCAATTATTGTTGTAAGCACTGAACTGTATTAAATATAAGATGCCCCAAAAGAGGTATTTTTAGGGAGGATTTGATCATGAACCGGTCCCCAAATTCCTTCCCGCGCCACTGCCTTTGGTCTGGACTTTGGGACATGTGTCCCTTGTGGTTCAGGACCTCTGTGGAGGAAATAAACAATATGGGAAGTGTGAGGGACTGGACATTTATGAGTATGATATCATTGTGTTTTGCAGGTCTTCTGGCAATGAGTGAGCGCTATGTCGTTTTGAAGGAGAAAAGGATTGTTGAGAGTCTTGCAAAAATACGTGGAGGACACTGCGCCACGGTAGAAATTACACTTTTTAGAAAGTCAGAGGGCCTTCGGGGAGAGAGAGAGACAGACAGACAGAGAGAGAGTGAGAGAGAGAGAGAGAGAGACACTTTTCAGTAGACCAAAGAACATTGAGTGTAATATATTTTACCACTTGGTCATAGCTTAATTAAGCTGGTTTGTGTTGAAGGCTATATAAAGATAGGTAATCGTTCATTAATGGCTCAGGTTGTGTTGAAGATAATTAAAGTTAGGTAACGATTCAGTAATTACACACCATCTTATCTAGCTGCAGTGAGCAACAACTAAATCAGTTGTGCGTTTTATTACAGACACTAGAAAAGTTCAACACAAAGGTTAAGGAGGACGAAACGGTTCGAAAAACCTATGGCCTGCCGACCCCCACCGTCGAGGAGACGCGCACCATCCCGAACCTCAAGATTCTCAAGGGAGCCGAGGCGTTCAAGGTTATCAAGCAGAAGGGTCTTCTTTGGCGCAACCGGGACAAGCTCTTGTCCGCAGGTCAGGCCGCCCTCGAACCCCCGGTTCACCCGGAGAATAAGGGCCTGCGATCGGGTGTTACTAACCCCAACAAGAGGAAACGACGGAAGATGGCCATTGAGACGAAGACGACGACGAGTGCACCGAGACCGGCGGGCCCCCCTTCGCTACTTCATTCTGTGGTGTAAGATTGTGATTATTATTTGCTATACTGCACCTGTTATTATGATCTTTCATTTTTTAAAAACGTAACTGCGTTTGTTTACATGTGACTGCATTTAGCGTCAATTTAATTGTAAATATCATTTTGTGTTAATGTCATTTTGCGTAAACGTCATTTTTGCGTAAATGTCATTTTGTGTAAATGTCATTTTGCGAAAATGTCATTTTGTGTAAATGTCATTTTGCGAAAATGTCATTTTGTGTAAATGTCATTTTGCGAAAATGTCATTTTGTGTAAATGTAATTGCGTTTGGCTTTGGCAGGCAACCAGTTCCACGGCCACCTCTGCGTAAAATGATGCGACTCGCTCCAGAGGAAGATTTCGCATCTTATGGTGAAGACGAGTCATACGAAACGGAGGAGACTGAGTACCCAGAAATGACGTACCCCGCAGAACCAAACATTTTCGCCCCAACGCTAAGACGATTGCGCCCCCAGATGGTACGCCCTCCAATGGGGCATCCGCCTATGTCACGTGGCGTTCCACCACGCATACCGATGGCTCGGCTTTTGGTTTCACGCCCTCCATTTATGATGGCACGCCCTGCACGTGTGGGGGCACAGCCAGGAGCTGGGAGAGGTTATCCACCGCGGCCTAGAATGGAAAACCAACTTGGCAGCAGGTTCGTGACCTTGATCATTCTTTGTATCATAATTCGTGACCTTGATCACTGTATCATAATTCGTGACCTTGATCATTATTTTTATCATAATTCGTGACCTTGATCATTGTATCATAATTCGTGACCTTGATCATTCTTTGTATCATAATTCATGACCTTGATCATTATTTGTATCATAATTCGTGACCTTGATCATTGTCACGATCATGACCTTGATCATTATTTTTATCATAATTCGTGACCTTGATCATTGTATCATAATTCGTGACCTTGATCATTCTTTGTATCATAATTCATGACCTTGATCATTATTTGTATCATAATTCGTGACCTTGATCATTGTCACGATGCTAAATGATAAACTGTGATCATAGTGATGTTTCTAACATTGTTGCGTTTCGCATAGAGAGTGCCACTGTTAAGTTTATCTTGAAGTGATGCTACACAAATTTTAAATTACGATTACTCTATCTGTGATGACTAGTGTTGCTTGTGTGAAGACGTGTTAACCGTTTAGGTCACTGTGTATGGATTTGCAATGTTGGCAGCTTGATTTTCTTAGTCTTGGGATGTGAAGGTAGGTAGCCAGTCCTCTGCCTCATCATCTGGTTGTTCTGCCAATGGCGTACTGTCATTTTGTGGCGGAATGTGCTAGGTGGCGTCAGTTGAACATTGAAATTTTCTGTCCTGTTTGGGTATTGAACCCGTGACCCTGTGACGGATGCTACTCTTAATTTGCCAAAAGTAATTCCTAAATGTGGATGAGTTAGATAGCCGTCTATGAGACGCGATGTGCGAATGCTTAGATACACAAGACACTTACATACATACAAATATACATACAGACACAGATGTGCATACATACAAATACATGCACACATACATCCAGACTCAGTCATGCAGACATTGATTCCTTTCTTTTAGGTTGCTGAGACTGGCGCATGGCGGCCAAGCTAGCACCAGCAGCAGCATTGCCACGAGTGCTAGCTTGAGCAACGCACCAAGACAGCTGATGGCACAGATGCCTCGGCCGCGACCAGCTGCCTTCGGAGGCCTCGCCTCGTCTGCTCCCATGAGGAGACCAGTCATGATGGGCCAACGCTTTCCAGGGCCCGGAGTCTTGTAAGTAAAATATGTAACGTAAATAACTGTAATACTGTTCTCGTTTCTTGGGTGATTTGCTTCATAACCCAAGTGCTTAGGCTGGTTTAGTAGCAGTAGTGGTAGAGCAGTTGTGCAAACTAGCACAGTGGGCCACGGTAGCCGATTGGTTAGAGCGCTCAGCTTGTTACACGGAAAGTATGGGTTCGAACCTCCTCCCCTGAGACGGTTACTGTGTAAGGACCTTGAGCAAGTCCTTCACACACAACTGTTCACTGCCATCGAAGCTCTGTTTGGTTGCGTGTGGGTTGGAAGAACGGCAATATCAATTATTATAAGTAAAATACGTAAATAGTTTAAGAGAGAGAGAGGGGCCAGGGCCGGATTGGCCCTGTTGTGCCACCCACATTTCTTCCACATGCCAGGACTAAGAAAATCACATACATGTTATGATGTACATTGTCAGTACCCAGCCAAACCTTCTCAAATTTTCAAATCCCTAGGTAAAATAAGGTCCACGTTAATGGCCGTGGCAGCCGTAAGATGTTGTTCAACAACAGATTTCTACTGCTACTGCACCATGATTACTATCTTGTGCATTGCTGTGTTTTTCTAGACTCGGATGGACGTACAGTCACCCTTCTCATTCAGCCTTTGCCTTATTCTTTTCCTTCTTTACTCTACCTCACCTTTTTTGGTAACTTAAATGAGCTATTTGCTCTACTTGTACTTTAAAACCACAGCGGCCAGATTTTAAATTAACGTACGTGTATAACTTCGATTTTCTTATATCCGACATAAAATCAGGTCATTCTGTTGGTCAAAGTTTTAGATTTTTTAGTAGAAAAGGAGCATAATTTGATATGCCGTTTTCCAAGCAACTGTTTCATCTTTTGCATTCACTGTTTCAGCATAAGAAGACCACCAAGGCCGCTTGGCAGAGGTAAAGTCACAGATGAACCGTTACTCTTCTTATTTCTTTTGCCATCTTTGCAGGACAAAAACGTGGTGATCTGTCTGTGTTTTGATTTGAATGTCTTGCAGATTTTATCTTTAGGAATTTGACTGTTTAGTCCAACCTGTAAATAGCTAGATGTGTTTATTTAAAAGTGTAGAGCAATCCGTGTGTAGCTTTCTATGTTGATTCCAAAGTGCAGAGCAGGGCTACTCAAATTTCTTGGGTGGAGGTACAGAAATTTTGACGGCTGAAGTCCGCGGTTCTGACTATTCAGTCCAGTTTTACGCATTAACTTCAGGCTGAAGCTTTGTATGAAAGACTTGGCTGCAATAAGAGAAATTGAAAATTGACTAGCAACAAAATCTGGAATAAGTCATCAAGGCCTCTAAATTGTTACTTAACATGTTGGGTTGTGAGTAAATATGGGAAATTATCGGTTCTGCATGAGGTCCAAAGGGGAAGGGTCTGTGGTCTATGGTCTGTCGTTTGAATAATTGTAATCTCGAGATTTCTACAGCGCCCAACAAGAGCTAACTCGTGGGAACCAGCTTATCCACAGGTGCAACCCTGGCACAGAGGAACTCGTGAGCAACTTTTGCTGTATTCGACAGTGGTAAGTAACCTGAAAGTAGTTTGCTATTGTTGATGATGTATTATTACTTGTCATTATTTATGTATGTGTGTACACTGTTTTCCATTACGTATACATTACAATTGTTATTTGTTGAGAAATGTTTTATTACCATGATTTACCGTTTTAAACTACTTATGTTTGTTTTTTGCAGCTGGTTGGGCGGTTCGAAACTAATCAGAACTTCAACAGAGACGAAATGTTAAGCGTGAACTGGGTATAAATAGTTCACCTGAAACAGATTTTGCGTTTTATCCAGTGCCAGATATCACTGTTTACTTCAAATGCATTAACTCTGATTTTTGACTATCTTATTTATCTGTACTTAAAATGTCTTCTCGGACAGAAACGTCTATACTAACAGTTACAGAAACAAAGTCAGTTAGAAGACTTGGTTTTGTTTTGTTCAACAAGAATGATGTCATTATCATTAAATGTGGTAAACATTTAAAACTGGCCACGTAGACTGGTCTTGTGTTGTCTCGGTTTTCTGCCAGGCATGAAGTGATTTTGAGCCTCGTTTCTAACATTATTTTGGTGGGATTTACACCAGTTGGGTTTCCAGTGACATGATTACTGATTGGTACTCGAGCAAGGGAGGGTAAAGTAAAACGAATCTAGTGAGCACTTTGGCCGTTGCCCCATTTGTTTTTAAAAGCAGTGCACAGCAGATTGCAGAGGCAGATCAGGTAAATGTAAATGTACACGGTTTTCTATAGCGAGTTTTGCCATTAAGTGCAGCGCTTTTGTGAGGTTCTTAAAAGGAAATAAACACATCGAAGACGTACTCCTTCAGCAGTTTCGAACTTTGCCATTAGTAGGTTGAGCTTGAAGGATGAAAGGACAAATCTAGACAATCAGAGGTGGGGTACCCTAAGCTTTGCCATAAGTGCAGCGCTTTTGTGGGTTCTTAAAAAGATATAAACATGATTGAAGACATATTCCCTCGGCAGTCTGGAACTTTGCCATTAGTAGGTTGAGCTTGATGGATGAAAGAAGGACAAATCCTGACCCTGGTGGTGCGCCATCGACTGGAGAGGAGAGTAAGAGAAGCCATCGAAAAACGAGAAACTGTCCGAGAGGGCAAGAAGCGGATTTTGATTGTTATCGACTGCAACTGGAGACGAATACGGCAACGTATCTGGTATGCCCATTTGGATCCCATGAGAAGATGGCGTGGTCACAACCGGCCCTTCCCTAAGTGCCTGGGCGATATCGAGAACCACGATAGGCTGCTGCAAGTCAGTGGGTTCCTGCGGCTCGCACGCAATTGGAGACGGAGTCGGGATTCTCGGGTGTGACTCATAACCAAGAGGACTGACAGCAACCAGAGGTGCTGCAGAAGTAATTGGGGTCGAGGCATTCGAGTGTGGTACAGCCATCTCGTGGAGCATGTGTGCGTCGTGCTCCACATTGTTCGAGCCAACAGGCGTTGAACCTGGTTTGGCTTTGGAATGGGAGGCAGTGCCCGCTTGTAGTGTTAAATCGGCATCCATCCCGGGGACCGGGGTAATTTGGGGTAAGAGCTGAGCGTTAGAGCTGTTTGAGGCTGGATCTGGATGAGGTACAAGTTCCCCAGCAACGTTGACGCTTCGATCGTGCTTCTTCTGCAGATGGTAGGAAAGCGTGGAATGTCGTGCGAACTGTTCTCCGCAGACGGCACATTGGTGAGGTCGAAGGTCAGTGTGTGCCGAGGTTTCGTGCTCCCTAAGTTTGTAGAGATTCGAGAAGACCTTGGCACATTGTAGGCAGGCGTACTTCTTGCCCTGATGCATGACTAGATCGTGCTGCTTAGCCTGCTGCATGCTCTTGAAGAACTGTTCACAGATCCTGCACGCGTACCTCAGACCTTCGTGGTCGTGCTGAAAATAAAGTTTGTTGAATCATTTTTACAAGGTTGTTTCTTCAATCATTTTACAAGGTAAACACGAGGGCAAACTTTGTATCTAGGCAGCTGAATGGTAGTTCCACGTAATTTACTTTCTTCTACTCTAGCTTTTCAACTCTGCCACCGCCACTTTTGGATGCTACCCGTCCCAAGACTGGTTAAAAGAAGAGGGCGACGCTAATCGTAATTCCAAGATTTCTACAGTGCCCAACGAAAGCCGCACCGCGGGGACCAGCTTATTCACAGGCGCTCAGTCAAAACAAAATCGATAGACAAAAGGGTTCGGTTCTAGGTCAAGATCCAAAAGTCGGACGGAGAGACAGCATGGAGCTATGGGGCTGGTGTTTGGGGTTGGAAAGGAGAGAGAGAGAGATAACAGGAAGAAGGGGTGCCTCTTTGTTACGATACAGCGTCATTAAACAGAAACTACACGCACTTTCCAGAAGTCCAGAGATACCGTTTTTATCTCAGGCGAAGTAGTAATCATGATACTATTACAATGGTTGACATACTCTCTCAGGCCTGAAATGAACTGAGAAGTCTTCTTGAAGCAGTGTGACATAATAGCAAACGTAAATATTCAATGACACTGTAATATGTAATTATTTCAAACTAAATTTCTTGATCTGTTGGTCACAAAACATGTAAATGGTACAACAGAATTATTTTATTTAAATTTATTTTATTAAATTTCTTACTTTATTCCACTTATTATGTGCACAAGGTCAGGGAATCTGCATCCGAGGTGCTAACAGCTTGTCCAGGGTCATACAGAGTCCTTTCAGCAGACTCGAACCCACAAACATTGGATTATAGATCCAGGATGCTCCCAAATAGAGTACTGTGCAATACAATTCAGCATTAAACAGTACTTTATTTACGTTTTTTCCTCTGCTTACTTTTCGATGGCGCTGTAGATTGTTTCTGTACAGAAAGGTTTTTCCACAGAGCTCGCACTGGTAGCTGCTTTCGTCTACGAGGTGATTGTGAATCAGTTTCTTGTGCTTAGCCAGGCAAAGGCGATTCTTGAACTCCTCCTGGCACAGATCGCACCTAGAATTCAACAGAATTCACAGCCAGCTCAAGGGCATGAATTTACAGCACATCAACAAAAATATTTTGGGTTTAAATCAGTCTGGTAATTAGCATTCTGGACTGTCAGCCCAGAGGTTGAAGGGTCAATCATAATCGTAAACTCAAGATTTCTACAGCACCCAATGAAAGCCAAGTCTCAAGAACCAGGTCATTCACAGGTTGGTTCCAGGTCAAGATACAAGAGTCGGGCAGTCAGTTGGCTATGGTGGATGGGGTTAGGAAACGGATATGCAGGACAGATAAGGGGAAGAGGAGGAATCAGGGTAGGATCTGCAGAAGAGGAGTGTTTTCAGTTTGGACTGAAAGACCTGCACAGAGATTGCAAGGCGTGAACAAAGATATTTCAAGATTTGTGTTTCACTAGCGTCTCTTTGGCTACAAAACAAGAACAATTACCGTATTTGAAACAAGAACAATAACCGTATTTGAAACAAGAACAATTACCGTATTGGAAACAAGAACAATTACCGTATTGGAAACAAGAACAATGACCATATTTGAAACAAGAACAATTACCGTATTTGTAACAAGAACAATTACCATATTTGTAACAAGAACAATTACCATATTTGTAACAAGAATTACCATATTTGACTAACCTGTAAGTTAATCCTTGATGAACCTTGGCAACATGCTGTGTCAACTGCTCCTTACAAGCATAGGCTCTTGGACACACACTACATGCAAATCGAACATTATCGTGAATCACACGAATATGCTTCCGGACGTTGCTCGAACTCGAGAAGACCTTATTGCAGTGCGGACACTTTATAGGTTGTCGCGATTTTGGCTGTTCGACTGACTTCCGTAGCTTTGTGTTTAACTTCATCGTCGAGCCCTGCACACCGGTGCCAAAGCAGACGGCTAAATGCTCGCTTAGGTTTAAGTCGGGCACAAGGCTATCGCCACATTTGGAGCATGCAGAGTGAACAGCGTGGGCGTGATTGATGCATTCCTCTGTTGATTCAAACTGCTTTCCGCAAAACTGACAAACTAGTCTGTCTTCACGATTCGTATCGCACTCGCCAGTTGCGTTATCAGCGTGTTGTAAGCGCAAGTGTTTGTTCAGATTCGAAGTGCAGGAGAAGCCGCCTCCGCAGACATGACACGTCACCAATTTCTCGCGATAGGGACCTGGACAGTGGTGCTCCGTCTTCTGCGACTCGGATGTAAAGATCCTCTGGCAAACGTCACAACGCAGTCCCTCATGGACGATGCGCTCGTGCCGTTGTAAACTGACGCGACAGGTGAATTTCTTGCCGCAGCTGGCACAAGTGTAGCGCACGCCACTGTGCGATACCTTCTGGTGACGATACAGATTACTAAGGCTGCTGAAGATTTTGCCACAGTCACGACACGTGTGATTTGAACCGTACGGTGCAGCTGACCCATCTACAGAGTTTTCACAAGCACCGCTGTCAACAGGTCCTGTGTTCTTACAGAAGGCATTTGCTGACATTTTTGCACTTTCAAATCTGTGGAAAGATCGGTGCGAGAAATCTGGTCTGCTGTACGATTTCATCTTAGACCTGTTGATCCTCTTTATCACGTCCTCGATGTGCCGCTGTTTCTTGACGTCTCTGCGCCTCTTCAAGATTTTTGCTTTGACCGGCTTCTGATTTTCTGCCACACAGAAATAAATTGACACAGCATCAACTAATCAAGCCCACGTTGAATAAAAAAATTATTTTAAGATGATGAGCAAGCTCTAAAAGAAACATTAAATAAAAAACATTACATAAAACAAACACTAAATAGAAATTTTATTTTAAGATGATCACCAAACTAAGGCTTGATGAGGAAAGCAGCCTTGAGTTTGATTTGTTTCAACAAAGAACCCAAAAACTGAAGAATCAGGCTAAAACCAATGTGCAAATAAGATACAGAGACATCTAACAGATGGAGGTTGAAAAACAAAGAACTATTCAGCATTTCTGAGAGAGGACATTTTCTTTTAAATTCTAAAGAGTCACTTCATGAATAAGTATTGCTTCTTGTCAGTTCTTTCTGAAAATATGTAGCTTCAAAAGTAATTACAACAACTGTTTGATTCAGGACTCAGACTCTCCTCGAAGTCTCATTTTTAAGCAATCCAACTCAAGCTCGTATCGTCATCTCCAAGAACTGGACTCAGAAACCGCAGTTTGGTGAATTGTTTGACTTTCATACAGAACTGTTGATCTTTGAAGTTGATTAAAGTTTGTTGTTCGAGTTGCGAGACTCACATAATAAAATCGTAAACAACACAGTTCTGCAGGAGCATATGATCCCTGTTTTAAATGCTAGTGAGCGCTCGGCTTGTTACTTGGAGAGTACGGGTTCGAGCCTCCCCTTAGACGGTTACTGTATAGGGACCTTGAGCAAGTCCTTTCATCCTTCACTCACAACTGCTTCACACCTCAGATTCAGATTTACTGACCTTGCGTGCATAATAAATGCATGACGAAGATGGTGATGGCGATGATGATGATGATATCTGTATTCAGCGCTGTAATGCCATCGCTTTCCGGGGCATGTTTCCTGATGTTGCTGAGCATGAGGCCTGATTTCCCAGACACCCCTTAACAGCTCCTTGAGCAACTTTTCAGTTCCTGAGGGTTTATACTTACCTCGGGCCAAAAAATTAATAATAACAACAACAACAACAACATAGTAAACCAATCAGGCAGTCCTAACCTCCATCCACAAAATCATTTTCCTCCACTTTAACTATTGTCAAATGCTTTCGTGGTCGTAGGCACCTTTTGTCGCAACCCAGCTCCTTGGCGCTTAGAAGCAAGGTTACTTTTTTTGGAAGCCGGGACGTGACTGCTTTCCGAGGTAGTCCTCGTTTCCTTCGACTTTTGCACCCGTCGTCGGCCTGTATAGCAGAAGCGAGCGTCGTTGGCAGGCAGACGGGCTCGTCAGGTGACACGTCGTGTTGACACGCGTCATCTCTGTCAGACACATCGTCTTTTATGGCAGTGACCACAACATCTTCACTAGATAGCCCACCCATAACTGAAGTCTCGTCGGATGAACGGATATCATCCGAGTCATCTTGGAGACTAGGGACGACTGGAGTGTTAGCCGCATACCTCACGACATCCAAGTATTCGCTGGAGTGATTGAACGAGGGAGTGCCCGGGGCTCCAGGGCGCATTTCGTTGGGCATCAGATCCAGCTGGGAAAGATTGTAGATGGTGGACATGAGGCTGTAGGCGCGATTGATACTGTCTAAGTCGCCGCGCAGGACCCAAGTCCCACCGACACTCTCCTGGTGGCATTTTGCTCCAGACTTTAGTTCTACATCATAGAAGACATTTTCATTTTGCTCTGTTGTTGCTGATATCACAGTCAAAAAGTCGATCGATACCTTCGCTGTGACTTCTGCAAAAATTACTTCATCCATGTTTGGAATCTGAAAATAATATATATACACACACTGATATTTTCATGGGCTAAATGAGACATCGAATAAATTAGACATGAGTGTGGAAGACCCATTTACTATGGAGTATTTGGAGAAGCTGACCAACAAGTTCAAGACACCTGCAATAAAAACATTCCGCCGGTTATGCATCGAGTGCCCCGTCCATGTAAAAACCAGTTCTTCCTCTAGAGTTTTGCAAGTTTTTTTACTAGTTATCAAATCTGTTAAAACCGCTTTATTCTTCTACACTATAACTGAAAAATGTGCAGAAACGTTTTAATTAGTAAATCTCTAATAAAACTTAACCTTTTGCCATGACTTTGTCCCGCACCAGAACGCTATTGACATGAGAATGCAGGGATGCTCGATTATGAGGTTGTGCGCGGCTTAGCAACGAGATTAGAATACTTCGTAACGAGCCACACCATGTTTTGGCATTGCGTTGTAACAAGAAAACGCAACAAAAAGGCTTTACAAGCATAAAATGAATTTTCTGCTTGATTGAAGAGACCATTAATATATGCCATCTGCCCTTATAGCATTAAATACCAGACTTAAGACTGTTTTGCGAGAAGCAAGGATCAAGATTGAATAAGGCGTCCTCTTTTGGTAAACTTTCAGATCTCAGTGCATCTTGATATTTCTGCATAGATCAACTTAAAATGTCTAAAGAAACCCACTACAAAATAGTTTTCCTAACTTAAAATAATAATCATTTCAGCACTTAGAACCACACATCTTTTAACCTATTGTTTTTCAACAACCACGCAGCTTCTGAGGTATGGATTTCAGGATTCAAGATTACCGATAATTAAGTAGCGAGATGTTAAATATCTTATGTGCTAAGCACTATATTATTCATTACACCGTTTAAATTTCAAACTACTTGCTATGCTGTGCAAACGGCAGTTAAAATTTTGATCTAATGCTAAATTGGTATAGTTACTTAGTTACTTACTTACTTACTTACTCGTGACTGTATGGCGAGTAAAATGGTGGAAGACGTAAGTTTTTGTGGGATGGTCTTTCATCGCTTCACTTGTCAAAGGACTAGGCTAATTGTAAAATGTCAGAATTTAAGCATCGCAGTGTAATTATCGTGCATTTTGTGTCTATTGATGTTTAATGACTTAAACAAATAAAAAATTAAGAAAATTGCAATCAACCATACATACGTGTACTATCGCACTCGCTGCCTTTTCAGTTTTCTCTTTGAGTAGACGAAACTTTGTTGCTAATGTAGGGCTAATTTAATTTTCGCAAAATATTGACTGTGTAGTTTGCAGCTATGTGATTCGAATACGCAGGAATGCTCTTAGCTAAAATCCCATTCAAACGTATTTCAAAACTGAAAACAGTGCTTTTTAAAAATCTTATCCTGATTCCAACTGTTCTTCTTATCTTTCGTGGCATTTCTATTCCAAACTCATTCCACTGTTGCCGTCTGCGTGCCTGAACTTTGGATATACACTTGGAACCAAACATAACCATACCAGATTCATTGATTTTGTTCTTTTGAACGAGTGCCGTTTTGAGTGCGGAAGAAGTCCAGAGATTATGATTGCGATCAAGAGTGGTTTGAGTTTAACTGGTGGACAAGAGATGTGTAATACCTTAAATAGGCATTGCTGAAAATTACTTTGAAGTTACAGTAACTTGAATGAACTACTTTACCGAAGATGTTTATTAAAATGCAGGAGTCCGAAGTGTTTGAAATCACAGATTTTACAACAGCTTCAGAATGGGAAAGGTAATTGCTTGATGTTTTACATTTGAATGCCCCCAGTAAAATGCCAACTAATCGCTATAAACATTTTTGCCGTGTAAAAATCAGCAGAAAACTTGAAAGGATTTCGGTTTTACTGCAAAGTTACGTTAATTGATAACTTGATTATAACGATAGCAGTGCCCCAAAAGGCTTTAAATGAGATGAGATTGGATTTTAAGCTTTGATTTTAATGCATACGCAATTACAAATGACGAGCTTTGAGTTCTTTGGATGACTGATTGTAGGTTCGTAGCAAAACTTGAGGAAATCATCCATGAGTGGAAACTTCCACATGTGACGGCTGGAGCTTGCCTTACTAAGGTGAGAAATACTTGGTAGTTTTCATGATCCTAGTTGTAGAGTTTAAGTGTAAAGTAAATTCTGACAAGTCAAGTGTTTACTCGCATCCTTCTTATCGTTTTAAGTAGATCGTAGGTGTTTTTGCCCAAATTCTTTTCTTTTAGTGTAAATAGAAAATCCTTAAGGAAAGGATTCTGCAACGGCTGACAAGTAATTGAAGACACGGCTACAAACATACATACCAGGAGGACTAAGCCTTTGAGTCCAAACAGTATCAACACCAAATGAATTTCACTGTTGCATTTCACTTTTAAGGTAATCGTTTTGTTGATGGAAAAATGCACTGAGGTTAAGATCTTAATGCTCATGTATGTCGGAATGTTTACACAGCACCTTTTAAGAATCTCTCAGGTGTGCTGGATACATTGAAGATATCATATTAGAACCTCGTACAGATCATTGATTTGCAAGTGCAGTATAATAACGGTGCTCTTGAAGACATCATATTAGAACCTCGTACAGATCATTGATTTGCAAGTGCAGTATAATAACGGTGCTCTTGAAGACATCATATTAGAACCTCGTACAGATCATTGATTTGCAAGTTCAGTATAATAACGGTGCTCTTGAAGACATCATATTAGAACCTCGTACAGATCATTGATTTGCAAGTGCAGTATAATAACGGTGCTCTTGAAGACATCATATTAGAACCTCAAACAGATCGTTGATTTGCAAGTGCAGTATTTTAACATTGCTCTAGCACTTTCCAGATTAGATTAGATTAGATTAGACTACTGTTGTACCTTGCCTTGCGTTGTGTTTGCTTAGCGTCTGACCGTCTTTTTTACAGGGAGAGCTGACAACTGGAGCATGGGACGAGAAAGTGGCGAATGTCCAGTTCGCAGACTTCAACTTCACTGTCACGAGACATTCCCTGCGTCAAAGCACCCTCGAGACAAGTCAGAGTTCTGCCAGCATGGCTCCTGATCCTGCGAAGCCTTCGGCCGCTCCGGATGAAGATGATCGAAGTAGGCCAGACCTCATTTAAAAAATTCGTTCTAATCTGACTCTAATTTCATTTAATCTGATTGGTGTCATTGGGATGAATCAAAATTAGAGAATTCATGAAAGCTACTTGTAAACACTGATCTTCCACAGATCCTATCCTGATTCCTCTTCCCCTTATCTATCCTGCAGATACAATTCCAAACACCATCCGCTGCCTGCCTGCCTGCCTGCCTGCCTGCCTGCCTGCCTGCCTGCCTGCCTGCCTGCCTGCCTGCCTGCCTGCCTGCCTGCCTGCCTGCCTGCCTGCCTGCCTGCCTGCCTGCCTGCCTGCCTGCCTGCCTGCCTGCCTGCCTGCCTGCCTCTTGGATCTTGAGCTGGAACCAAACTTCTCTTACCTATCGATATTGTTTTGAGGGAGCGTCTGTAAATACGCTGGTTCCCATGACTTAGCTTTCATTGGGCGCTGTGGAAATCTTGAGTTTATGATTATGATATAAGAGTGCAGCCTGGCAACCTTTATTGATTCTGCTCAGATAAAAAATTTTATCTAATCTAATATTGATGGATAAGGTGATTTTTGAAAGCTGAACTAAATTTTGAATTCATATCCCAAGCAGCATAAGTAAGTAAGTAATGCATATGTTAACATGCCATATGTCCACTGGCTGGGCAAGAAATCGTAGGCATAACGTAAGCATTCATGTTATACAGAAGCATTTTGTAAGGAGTCTTTGGTATACTCATCCAGTCTGTCCTACCAGTGACTCCCTGCTCAGCTTTGTACAAGGCTCTTTCGCTCAAAGATTTATGTGATTTTCTTTAAATATTCTGTGTAAGTTTAATAGTAGTCCTTGGTTTTGATGTTGTGTTCAGACAGCCTGCCATTCATATGGCAGGATTTGATGTCTGCCGAGAATTCCTTCCCAAGTCGGGCCCACTGCCTCTGCCGTTGGTACGGACTTAGAGATTTTGTGGTCATCGCGACGGCTCCCGGCATGGACGACATCATGAGCGAGAGCCGTGTCAACATGCTCATCAGCTCAATGTCAATTGCGGCTACCAACACCGGATGGTAAGATGCGGGTGCTATATAAATTTCTGTGTTACATTACAATGTCGCTTATGTGTTGACCTTGTAACGTGATTTCTGTGTTATGTTACAATGTCGCTTGTGTGTTGATCTTGTAACGTGAGTGCTTTAAAGTGTTGTAAAGAGATTTCGGTGTATCAGTGCTGTTTTGCTTACCAACTGGTCCCATGCTATCCCCACTGGTACCATGCTGTATCCACTGGTCCCTTGCTGTACCCATTTGCTGCCCACTGTGCGTACAATTCAGTCTCAGTTAAGACTTGTCTGTTGCAGCTTGCTTACTGATCGTGGAGCACGGTAGCATATTGGATAGGGCGCTCGGCTTGTAACGCTGAGAGTACGGGTTCGAGCCTCCTCATCTGAGACGGTTACTGTGTAGGGACCTTGAGCAAGTCCTTAACTCACAGTTGCTCGGCACCATCGATTGATGCTAAGTCTTTAGATAGTGGCACCTAATAAATGCAGAAATAATAATAATAATTATAGTCTGACTGTTTTCTCTGACCTGTTGAGTCTTGAATGATTATGATTGTTTATTATGATTTCCTTAGAAGCTGCCGTTGATTAATGCTTTCTGCTTTATGTTAATGGCTCTATAGAAGTTACTAGATTTGATTTGAGGAACTTGTGGTTAACAGAGGGTAATCTCTAGTTGGGGTGAAAGATTTGGGATGAAAGATTTTTTGAGCAAAATATAAGGAGCAAATGCATCTTCAGTGGGAGAGTCTGGTCTAGTGGGGGAATTTCCCTCTTCTCCCCAATAAATTAACCCCACCTGATGTTTGCTGTATCAGTCAGGTTCCCATTTTCATCCAGTTCCATTCCAAGTGGCGTCGCCTGTTTTCTGGAGTTTCCGAGCATCCAGGATTTCGAACTTCATTCGAAATGGTCCAGCTAAAGAACACTCCACACCAGTGCAACAACCTGCATGGACTGTTGGATGTCTTCAAGTCAAAGATTGTAAGAAGTGTTCCGCCGTACTTATGGCCACTTTTATTTTCTTTTTTTCATTGTGATTGTAATTTGAGATTTATAAAGCGCCTCTTAGAGGATAAACTCAACAGAGGTGCTTCCGACCCAAAAAAGTAAAATCACTGTTGAACAGTACAGTCTTCAGGCGCCTGCGGAATACTGAGAAGGGAAGAGAGACGAGCTCTAGTCGCAATTCTCGAGGGAGACGATTCCAGCAAGTGGGACCAACTTATTGCGTGTACAGGGTCATTAATTTGAATCTGAGACACAGAACAAACAACTTACCTGGGGTCATCGCACAGAGTCTGCTCAGCATTCTCAAACCTGCAATCGTTGGAATACAGATTTGACTGTCATGCTACTTAATGTAAATGTAAACGTACACGTTTTTCTATAGTGACCGTATGGCCTTAACTCTGCTTATACTTCAATGAATTGATCGAGTGAGATCCTTCAGCATCGCGTTTCATTGGGCACCTCGCCATTTAAGGTCCCCGTGTACGGACTGTGCTAGCATGTAAAGCTGAGTCATTTGTATAGAGCCTATGGTGGACTTTTTTGAATGCTGTATAATGTAAAATGGTAATTTTGTCAAGCTTGGTGAGTTGCAGGCTAATTGTGGAATATTTACACTGTCATTTTTGTCAGTGTTTATCCGTGATATGCAGTTTTTGTGCCCAGGCTATTGTGAGTGGAGAGTGTGAAAACTCTGTACCTATTGTAATGTAGTTAATCATTTATATAGCACCGTTAGAAGGCAGTTTGCATGGTTTCTCTGAGCTGACCTATAGGATGTTGACTGGGCTTTAAGGGATTATGATTTTTTTGTACTACAATTTCAGTTGAAGTGACCATCACTTGATGCCTTGGGTATTATGATAACGGCACTATAGAAGTCATTCGATTAGATTAGATGGTTGACATGTGTATGGATAAAATCATGATTGAAGCCTAAAGTTGGATTGTCTTAATCCAGAAAAGTCTGCATGATGAATCCATGTGAACTGTTGACACGCCATATGGGTTAGTTATTCTTGATTATGCAAGCTGAGTGATTTTTTCCAGACTGCTTCTCCGTTACCTTTACCTGAGACTGCGGTCGCTGTTAGACTTACCTACGTTCTCCAGGACTGGGCGCAATACTCGTGGCCTCAGCCACCTCCAGGTAATTCTGTTACCTTCATGTAATTCTGTTATTTTTCATTTATTCACCTCTAGTACTTTATCGTTTAAAATCTTCTGCTGCCCCTCTGTTACAATGATGAAGTAATTCCTAAACTGGTTAAATGAATGAATGAATGTTAAGAGAATACCTTGCCAGGCATAAAAAACTTGAATCAGAGGTTCTTAAACGGTGCTATATAAATGCCTTGATACAGTGCACACATACGTACATACTCCATGGTACAAATTGTTTCAAATTGCTTATCCACCATAGGCTGCCTCTCTGTCGTGCGGACTGACCTTCTGGATATCGACCTGATTGTGGCTTGGTTTTGGTGTGCCATCGGTTGATGCCTTGTGCATTAGACACTGGCGCATTAGAAGTTGCTAATTATTATTACATACTTACATACATACATATATACGTGTACTTGGATGCATACTTAGCATGTATGCACGCATGCGTATACAGAGAACTATGTGACAGGCCAAAGTTCAGAGTCATCGAAATCATATCCCAGAAATATTAAGAAATAATTTTAATTCACATGTCTGTTAAATGCTGTGTATTTTTTCTAATCTGAATTTTTGTTGCATATTAAAACATTTTGGAAAATATAGACCGTATAAAGGATTCAGTTGATATCCATCAGCAAAGTCTGTAAACTTACTAAAATGGCGTGACTATTTCAGAGCCAAAAATCCCATATAATTTTCTGTTTTTCTGTTATATTAAATGGGCAGACAGTCCTCAATGTTTTGGTTGTGCTCGCATTTTTTGTTTGATTGTTTTCCTCAGATTTTGACAGTCTGACTGGTGAGATTGGAGTTACTGAGTTCGGCGTATTGCCCTTCGGTGCCTACGAAGACCCTGAATGGTAATCTGATTGATTTAACTGTCTTTAGGACCGTCTTACTTAGCAGTAGGTGTGATGTAACATCCATGCAGGATGAATGACACCCAAGTGTGGAAGAGTGTGATTAACACCAATGGGAAGTGAGCCATTTGGCATGAGAAAGGAAGGGAGATCTAATATAATTCTGGTGCAATTATTTGTTTGGTTTTCTATTATTAGTTGGTTTTATTATTTCAACTGGTTTTCTATTGTCAGTTGGTTTTATTATTTCAGCTGGTTTTCTATTGTCAGTTGTTTTATTATTTCAACTGGTTTTCTATTGTCAGTTGGTTTTATTATTTCATCTGGTTTTCTATTGGCAGTTGGTTTTATTATTTCAACTGGTTTTCTATTGTCAGTTGGTTTTATTATTTCAACTGGTTTTCTGAAGTCAAATGTTTTCTCAAGTGGAGTGCATTATGTAAAATGTTCTTAATGCAATGCCAAATTTTTGTCAGTATCTGAACTGTTTGTGTTGGGTCATGTTGTGTGTTCTTTGGATCATATTAAGTGTTCTTTGCACGATGTTAACTGTTCTTTATATTATGGTAACTTCTCTTTGAATCATGTTAACTGTTATTTACATTGTTCCTTTGAATCGTGTTAACTGTTATTTACATTGTTCCTTTGAATCGTGTTAACTGTTATTTACATTGTTCCTTTGAATCATGTTAACTGTTCTTTGTACGATACTAACTGTTGTTTGCATCATGTTATGCTTCGTTTCTTGTTATTTCTGCAGTGAACTGCATCTTTCAACAACGTGGCCGGCCATCGGAGAAAACTCAATCTGTGAGACAACTTCGTATTCGTAAGTGAAGTCATTTGAACATGTTAAAATTTTTCACTTAACAGTTGGCAGTGTTCTGAAATGATAATTTTGTTCTTCGATTAATGTTACTGTATTCTTTGCATAACATTACGGTATTCTCTGCATAATGTTACCATATTCTTGGCTTTCTTTGCATGCCATATTCTTTGCATAATGTTACCATATTCTTGGCTTTCTTTGCATGCCATATTCTTTGCATAATGTTACCATATTCTTGGCATTCTTTGCATGCCATATTCTTTGCATAATGTTACCATATTCTTGGCATTCTTTGCATACCATATTCTTTGCATAATGTTACTGTATTACGTTAGTTATGTACAGTAGTAAGCCTTCAATGACTCCATTAATTGTATTGTAAACTACTGTGATAATCATATCTTTATGCTCTTCTTGTTGTTTCTTTAGTGAGTTGGATCCGATCTATGCTCCTTATTGGTCCATTCGTGTTCGTGTGGCAGACAATCTGCAGTGTTTGTTAGGTGATCTGTTTTGCTCAGCTCAATTGATTGAACGTATATGCTTACAGTGTAGTAAATAGATGTCATCCATGTAAGTATACGTAGCAATCGGTTGGCTTTTTGTAATGTAACTTTACATTCTACGCTAGTGGTCAGAATGATAGAGCCTACCAGTATTTTGGAGATTTACCTACACTTTGAGGGGCACTTAGAAGGAGCTATATAACTTTATAGTTAACTAAGTAGTTCAACGTTTGAAAAACTGGATGTGCTGGATGCATGTAGGGTTTTTCCAGTGGGTGGTGTTTTTGAACTGCTGTTCTCCTTAGAAGCGACCATTTATCGATATGCCATTTACATTACGATTACAGCACTGTAGAAGTTTCCTGATTAGATTAAACTTGATCTCGCCATGTTGATGTAAATATTACGTTGATTATCAGCTGTAGTTATTCGAGTGAACTAAAGTTTTGCGGAAGGACGTCTCAGAATCAGTTTCAATGACATTACTTTGATTAAATCCATCACTTGTTATTACAAGAACACTCTGTGTAAGGTTAATCGTAACAACGCAGTTGATGCAGTCATATGTCTTGCATTGAATTGCAGATGCTTGTGTCTGTTGCAGGTGATTATCTCAACGGCTTCGTTAAGTTCTGCTCCAGAAAGGAATCGACACAGCAGCTCCTCGGAAAATCAGTCGTCATCAGCGACTCAGGTGATCTGTCCTCAGTGACTTGCATATCATGTCCTCTGCCAATCAGAGTAGCTGTCCTTAACAAGTACAATAACCTGTCCTCAGCCTGAAATTATAGTATCTGTCTTCAGCGACTTCGGTGATCTGCATAGTATGGCCTCGTAGACTATTTATTTATTTATTTGTTTATTAAAAGCACTTACAATGTGCACAGGGTAAGTAAATCTGAATGTGAGGTGTGAATGCTTGTTCGATAGGGACCAGGGTGGAGTTTTGCAAAAACCAGAGTAAAATAGTGAGTCTTGACAAGTGATTTAAATGATGAAAGAGAGTTTGCAAGTCGGACTAGTGTCATCTGTCCTAACGACTTCTCTTACAACTAACTCAGTGATGAGTTACGTTAAATGAGTTACGTTATTTAAAATGATGTAATAGTGTAAAGTTACATTACATAAGTTGTGTTATGGTGATGAAATGTACTGATTTTACATTAAGTTGCATCACTTCGATATATAAATTAGCTTGCTTACTTAATGGAATCGCTACATAGAAGCTTTGACAGGTTCTTACAAGGCTATGCAATATACAGATATTCAGATACATATTTTATTTGCTGAAATCGTCTCCCTCGAGAATTGCGACTTGAGCTCCCCACACTCTCATTGTGTTCCACAGGCAGCTGAAGACTGTACTGCTTAAGTGATTTTACTTTTTCGGGTTGGAAGCACCTCTTTCGAGTTTTTTCCTCTAAGAGGTGTTTTTAAATCCCAAATCACAATTACAATTTATAGTTGTTTAGGTTTGTTTTGGCAGAACTTGACGTGAGCCAGGCTTTGCAGAGGTTGACTGATCCTGGTCCATACATGCTTCCTTCGATCGGCAAGGCAGTTAAAAGGGCAACATCGAAGCTGGCTCTGAAACCAGATGAAGCGCCAATTCCGGCCGATCTTCTTAACGAAATCCTTCTTGTGAGATTCTTGCAGTTTACCGATGTTGTAACTTTTGGCATTTTTTTAACAGTTTTCGTCTTCATCTTGACAGTTCCTGACCTACGATTCCTCGCTCAGTCGATGGACATATGGCGTGTTAACAAATGCATTACTTACTTACTTACCCAATTAGTGCACTAGCAGTGTGTTGTTAATTAATGTCAATGTAATGGATTTAGTCTTTATTTCTTTGTTGTTTTTTTGTTCTGATTACCCGGTAAATTTAAATCACATTTGTAATTGTTTATTTATTTATGATAGTTACTTAATTGATGAGTAATATGTCTGGTTCCTTTGTTTTATCATGCATTGCCTTGCCTAGGCTTACCTTGCCTCACATTGCATGGCCTTGCCTGCATTGCCTTGCCTTGCTTTGCTTGCCTTGCCTCGCTTTGCGTGGTCTTGCCTTGCTTTGCCTTGCAATGCATTGTCTTCCTTGAATTGCCATATTTTGTCTTAGTTTTGATTCTGTTTTAACCTTCTCTGGGAATCCATCTCTTCATCTTTTCCAGTTCCTGTTTCCGGATGCCAGGGAGGCTTCGGCAAAGGGCAAGGGAAGTTCACTGACTGCTTCTTCCAGTTCCACCAACGTCAGCGCCTCGGATACGGTAGACGGAACCATGACGTCGTCTCACTCGGAGCAGGATCTCCAGGCCAGTGACATACCTGGATGCCAGTTCAAGGTGTGTATGGCGTTGATTGCCATTTCACCTGTCTATGCCCTGACTTTGTCATTTGTAGATGTTTATCCACAATCTATTGCAAGTGGAGAGTATGAAAGCTCTGAATCTACTGTAATGTAGTCATTAATATAACATCGTTAGCAGCCGGTTTGACCCCTGACCTATGGGGTGTTGACTTGACTTCTGCAGGAGATTATGATTTTTGACTACAATTTCGCTTGAAGTGGCCGTTGGTTGATGCCTTGGGTATTGTTTTTGACAACCGTGCTGTAGAAGTTGTTGGGTTAATTTAGATTGCAAGGGTTACTGGTTAGAAGTAATCGTAACTGTAATCTCAAGATTTCTACAGCACCCAATGAAAACCAGGTCGCGGAAACCAGCTTATTCAGAGGCGCTCAGTCAAAACAAAATCGATAGGCAGAAAGGGTTCAGTTCCAGGTCAAGATTCAGCAGGCAGACGGGTATGGCGGGTGGTGTTTCCTTTTGGAGTGGAGAGAGAGATAAGGGGAAGAGGAAGAATCACATTTTTTGGAAGAGTAAAGTTTTTTCAGTTTTGAGTGAAAGACCAGCAGTGAACTTGTAGGATATCAAGATATTAAGATATTAGTTTATTAAGATATTAGTTAATTAAGATAATTAATTACTTAAGATATTAGTTTATTAAGATATTAGTTCTTATTTGGGTTTTTTAGTTTGGGTTAGCAACTGTGCCACTGTAATAAAGAGCAGTGAAAACGAAGGCTTAAAATTG
This sequence comes from Norana najaformis, assembly GCA_964023275.1. NCBI lineage: Eukaryota > Metazoa > Annelida > Clitellata > Crassiclitellata > Hormogastridae > Norana > Norana najaformis. The sequence continues at coordinate 17,043,844 of OZ029928.1, forward strand.
CTGATGAAAATTGGCTGCTTATAGTCAAGAGTTGTTTTTGTTGATGTCTGTGCAGGAGATGTTTCGGCAGCTGAAGTCCGCCCCGCTGGGCAGTCTGACATCACGCCTTGCCATTTGCATGTGCATCATTAATCACAGTCACGGCGGGTTACGCGCTGTCGCTCATCTGTGGCAGGAATTCGTGCTGGAAATGAGATACCGCTGGGAAAACAACTACGTCGTGCCAGAGTAACTTTCATTTCTATAGTCAATACATCTCTGTTCGTTCTTTAAATGAGTTAATTTCGTAAATGCTCCCGAACCTTCTCATGACCTTTAAAACCTGCTGTAGTATATTGCTGATGTTGGTGTGGATCCCTAAAGTGGATCCTTTAGAGGACTGTGCGACACAGTGGTCTGTTGGTAACGTATTTCGTTAGTGATCATGTGGTTGTGGGTTCGACTCCGTGTAACGACCCTGGGCAAATTGTTTGCGCACACCGTGTCTCTGTCACCAAGCAGTGGAATTTGGTAGCGGCATAAGTGGGAAGTACACAGCAAATCCTGCGATGCGCTGACCCCGTGTCCAGGATCTTGGGATTCGTCCATTTCCGGCTCAAGGGCCTAAATATAAGGAAGTGAGCGCCTTCCTTATATCTCACTTGTGAGATATAGGATACTTTACTTTACAGGACCTCTTGGATGCGCTGTGTGCGTGACTGTCTCACTTTAACAGATGAAACTGAATGTGGATGAAAACACGTCCGCAGCAGATCAAATGAAATGGTACATACTTGCAATGGAAGACTTCCAAATCCATTACAAGGCAATTCAACGATCATATTACATTACTTTAGAAAGGATGAGCCAGCTGTTCTGATTAATAAGCCGTTTGAACTGTTCTTTCAGTCTCGAACCTGGAAATCCAAACATGGGCTGCTGTCTACTGCACCAAAAACTGCAGGTAACTGGACGTTTTTTGTTCCCAGGATCGCGTTTCTGGCAGTGGAACTATTTTGTTTTATTTGAATTCGAGCAACTGTAAATTGTTATTAGTAAAGTCTTCTGTTGCATCGGTGTCTAATGCACAAGACATTTTTTTTTCAGCTGTGTAATATTCCATATTTTCAGAGACCAATAAATGGTTGTATATAAATGCCTGGTTGCATACACCAATAAAAGGTACTACATAAATGCCTGGTTGCATTACATTACGTTGACTGTGGTTTCCATTTAGATGCTAAACTGCTGTATCGAAAGAAAGAAATCGCGCGAATCGCTTGCAACAGACCACGTTGACACGAGCTCCTTGGCTCCCGAAGATGCAGCGAGTTCCCCGAACAAAGAGACTTCCCTCTCAAGCGACGAGGAATTCTACGAGTGTGGCGAGGAAGAAGCAGCTTCGGACGGCGCCGAAAAGAACGCGGCCTCTCCAGAAGAAAAGCCCGAATCAACCGAGATTCCGATCTCAATCACCAGCGACTCTCTGACGATATCGGAATCGGCCGAAAATGAAGACGTGCCGCTCAGCAGTTCGATGGCCTCGTCAAGCAACGCGGACTTATCGCTGTTTGCCGAGTCGCTGGCTTATCAACCGGAGGGACGGCTTGCGCAACACCAGGACTTGATGCTTCTGAATGTTAACGAACCTCTTTATGTGCCTGTCACGCAGGAACCTTCTCCGATGACTGAGGATCTTCTTGAGGAGCATGCAGAAGTTCTTGCTAAGTAAGTATTCATGTGGGTGCCATGTCCTGTATGTTGTTTTTCCTTCTTGTACTCTAACGTCCTTTTATTTGATACATCTTGTCAAGCCATAGACAGCAAATGACTTTTTCCTTCCTCTGTCTAAGACTAATGTCTAACCTAACTCTACTGGTTCCCAACTTTGAGGCCCACACTCTTAATCTCGAATGTTCCAATATTACACAGTGAAGAGGTTGATAGCTTTCCAACTTGTTTAGGGAACCTCTAGGAGTTATTGTAGCTGTCCAACTCATTTCAGAAAGTTCTAAAGGTCTTACTAGATTAACGACTCGCCTTGGTTTAGAAAGTTCTAAGGCTTTTGTAGCTTCCTTACTCAACTTGTTTCGAACAGTTCTAGGTTTCTGTAGTTTTTGTATTTATGTGTTTATCAGAACATTTATATAGCGCCCTCGTAAAAACCCCTCAGAGTGCTGAAACGCGTTTGTCTGAGGTTTGTCGTCCCAGATATTATTTCTGCATTTATTAGGCGTCACTATCTAGCGACTAAGCATCAAATCGATAGCACTGAGCATTTGTGAGTGAAGGACTTGCTCAAGGTCCCTACACAGTGACCGTCTCAGAGGAGGAGGCTCAAAACCCATACTTGGAGCACACTAACCCAGTGGTTCTCAAACTTTTTGGTCTCGGGAGCTCTTTACAATTTTAAAAATTATTGAGGACACCAAAGAGCTTTTGTCTATGTGGGTTCCTTCTATCGATATTTACCGTATTAGAAATTAAAACTAAGAAATCAGTGTATTACTTCATAACAAAATGAGAATAATAAACCCATTACCTGTTAACATAAATAACATTTTCTGAAGAAAAGTAACTATATTTTCCAAAACAAAAAATAGCTTCTTTGTATTTTATGAAAATAGCTTAGACTTTGGGGACCCTCTGAAATGGTCTCGGAGACCCCTGGGGGTCCCCGGACCACATTTTGGGAACTGCTGCTCTAACCAGTCGGCTTCCTGAGAATGTGACGAACGACCCATCGCTGGACACATTCAAGTCACGACTCAAGACACATCTTTTTAGGATATCTTATGACTGCAGTTGCTTTTTGAACCCTTGTACAGCGCCCTTTTCTTCGGCCTCAGCTGTGCTACGGCGCTATATAAATTGTCTTATTATTATAATTATTATTATTATTACCGTGCTCTGACGTCAGAGTTATACCGTGTTTTTGGGTTTGTACAGGCTTGGAACATCGCCCGAAGGAGCGCATCTACGTGCCCGTATGCAAAGCGCTTGCCTGCTGTCGGACATGGAAGCGTTTAAGGCGGCCAACCCTGGCTGTGTCCTGGGTGACTTCGTGCGCTGGTATTCGCCACGCGACTGGGTCGAGGAAAAGGTCACGGATGACGACGGCAACGCGAAATACGTTGGTTGGTTAACGCTTTTTATTATTATTTTTATTACATGTTCCAGTTCTGCTCTGCTGGAGATGAAAATATTATTATTAATATTACACCGAAGACTCGATGTAATATGTTTCATTATGATGAGATTTCTGATATGACACGGTCAGGACGTAGATCACAGAATTAGTTCAGTGAATGAAAACAACTCATTGTAGCGCAGCTTCGTTACCAGGCAGTTCTTGTTATGGCTCCCAAAGTTAGAGTTATAATAAGTTTTTGGTGTATTATGTGGATCTGTCTTTTGCAGGATATTACTGTTCACTGTTTTTTATCAGTCCCTTAATCTAATCCCTGAGAGCCACTCTGGGTACAAAGTGCTGGTGACTACATTAGTCTTAGCATACAAGGGCAAACGGGCAGCCCTGTTTCTTGGAGATACATTTTCTCTGTACATTTTGCACATACCCATAGCTCTTTCACCCCACACCCCAAGTCCCACCCATTTACACCCCATTTATTTGTGAATGCTTTGTATTGCCATCCATTTGCCCCCATTTACACCCATTTACACATGAATACTTCATATTGCCCTCCATTTGCACCTACTTACACCCCATACGTGTGAAAGCTTCATGTTGCCGTTCGATGTAGGTCAGCTGAGCCAGCGTATGCAGATTCCTGGCAACATGTGGTTGGAGGTCTGGCAGAATGCGAGACCAACACCTGCACGAAGACAGCGCCGCCTCTTCGATGACACTAAAGAGGCTGAGAAGGTGAAGAAATGATTTCATCTGCATCATATTTTGTGTTTTAGCTCGGTACTCTGAACGTTGAGGAGTGGTATGGTGTCAGTTGGTTCTTTGTGCTTGTTTTCACTTTGTATGTGCACACGTGCATGTATATGTATGTGTGTATGTATGTACGTATGTATGTGTGTATGTATGTACGTATGTGTGTATGTATGTATGTATGTACGTATGTATGTGTGTATGTATGTACGTATGTGTGTGTATGTATGTACGTATGTATGTGTGTGTGTATGTACATATGTATGTGTGTATGTATGTACATATGTATGTGTGTATGTATGTACGTATGTATGTGTGTATGTATGTACGTATGTATGTGTGTATGTATGTACGTATGTATGTGTGTATGTATGTACGTATGTATGTGTGTACGCATGTATGTGTGTATGTATGTACGTACTTGTGTGGAACTGTCTTCCTGACCATGTGACGAATGCCCCATCCCTGGACACATTCAAGTCGCAACTCAAGAATCATCTTTTTAAGATATCTTATGACTGTAGTTGATTTTTGAACTCCTGTACAGTGCTCTTTTCCTCGGCTTCAGCTGTGCTGCGGCGCTATATAAGTAAAATTATTATTATTATGTATATGCGTATGTATGTATATGTGTGTGTATGGATGTCTGTATGTATGTACATACTTACGCTTGCATGTATGTATGTATGTATTTGTAGGCACCAGTGGTGAATCCAGGATTGCTTGCATAGGGGTAAGGGCATTTCCAGAGGGGTGCCAGAGTCTGGCAGTGAACCATGCACTGTCTGGTCTGGTCTGAGGGGTACTAGCGTATAACCTAGAGAGGCGTGGGGGCCAACGCCCACGCCTGTAACTAAATCCGCCACTAGGTGGCACCTCTTGGGTTTTGTGTTGTTTGGGTTTTTATCAGGTTTTAGATGCTGCTTTAGTTAGGTTACTGCTGTTAGACGGTTATTGTCTCTGTTTTGGTTTGGTTGTTGTTGGTTGTATGTGTGATGGTTGTTTTTGTGTTGTCAGGTGTTGCACTGGTTGGCGTCAATGAAGCCGGCAGATGTTGCAGTTCGATTGATGCCAATGTTGGTTCATGCAGCCATCAATAAACTTATGGAAAAAGGTTGCAAGAACAAGAGAGGCTTTTAAGGGGGGGGGGGCACTGTGCAAAAGCTCTATTACAGTTACTGTTACAATCGCTGGCGCTATAGAAGCTACTAATTTATCAATAATAAGTGAGAGTTAAATTGGCTGGATGGATGGAAATATGGTTGGTTGAGTGGATGGATGGATGGATGGATGGATGGATGGATGGATGGATGGATGGATGCACGGATGGATAGATGGATTGGATGGATGGATGGACGGATCAGCTATAAAAATTCGTGTCAGTGCACTTGTACAGAAACTTTTTACAAGAGGCAGCATTATATTTGGTAATATTAATTTTGTCTTTTTCTGCTAATTTGCTCATATTTATTTCTTGCATTTTTAAACTTGGTGTTTTTAGTGTATTTAAATTTGGTGTTTTTTACTGTTTTAATAGTTGTTAGTGAAATATGTACTATGTAATCAATTTTTTAAATTCTAGCTAAACATTTAATCTTCTGAATATGACTTTATTTTGTGCTGGTTGGGACTTGAGTTTTAAAGCCCCAAAGGTGATATGATTGGCCTTAATTTCGGCATTGTCTGTTTTTTTGGCAGATAAATGTCGCCTTCCTCTGCTGAAGAAAATGCTGGCGCAGATAATAAACAAGGGAACGAAAGCAACTCGATCAATTTCCAACGAAGCCAAGAGATACGAAGTTTGTTCTTGTTGAAATTATCTGAAATTATCTGAAATTTTCTGAAATTATCTGAAATTATCTGCATCGTGCAGACACTCACAAAACTCACACAATATTGGCCGTCCAAAAGAGCTATTTAAATTTAAGATATAATGTTGATAATAACAACGATAAGTGAATCTTAAGAAAATGATGTTTCTGATACTTCCAGTACTCTCTTGCTAAGCTAAGCTAAGCTAAATCCTTCATCTTGACCCTTTCTTAGTAATTGTTATCTCAAGCTATCAATTGACACAATAATAAGTCAAGTGAATCTTAAGAAAATGATGTGTCTAATGCTTCCAAATTCTTCCTAACCTTGACTTTCTTAGTAGCCGTTATCTCAGACTGTGTTCATAATAATAACTTGTCATTGAGCAATTGGCCCTGTATGTTTACGATGCTTCCCTTGAGGGGGCAATATCCAAATTTGCAGTTGGAATTACCTGTACAAATTGTTTACATTCTCTAGACATTTTCTAAATATTGGAAGGTCATTTGCAGCACCTCTGATTGGTCTCTCTTGAAGAGGCGCTATATAAGTCTGGTTACAATTACAAAAAGTACAGTTTCTTCCTCAGGGGAAAAAAGAATAAATGAGCATTACCTTACTTTACATTGTGCTTTGGTAGGACCTCGTGCGACACATCGGACTAGCGGAAGTGATCGTCACAAGGGCGCAGTCGCTGCTGGCGAAGCTCCAACAGGAGAAGCAGGATCTCGACCTCAAGATGTCTGACCTGGAACAGTTTGTCTCCGACCTTCTGGAACACCCCGAAGTAAACATCATCGGAGCCGCACGGTCACCGCTTGGAACGATTATCCATCGACTGTTTGTTGCTTCGTACAAGGTTCTTTCAACGCGTTCCCTACTATGACTGCATTACTTAATTTATATATTTAAATCACATATATGTTTACTTATTTAAATGCGCGGTCAGTAATATGAATCTGAGATATGGATGAATTTGTTCATTTGAGCTGAAACTTCTCTCTCTTGGTTGTTGTTTTCCTTATTTTTATGCAGTTATTGTTATTATTATTATTATTGCTATTATTGTTGTTTTTGTTGTTATTGTTGTTGTTGTTGTTATTATAATTATTATTATTATTGCTGTTATTATTATTATTATTAGTATTATTATTATTATTGCGGTTATTACTACCATTATTATTATTATTAAATTTGCTTGATCAACTGCGCATGCCCGCGGCCATGTTGGCCGCATGGCTTTCAATCTGTCATTTTGACAGATTATATCGTCTAGCGTGACATAAGCTCGATAATTTTCTGCAGTTTCGTTGTTTTCTGTTGCCGAGTCTGCGTGTCAGAATTATTTTTCCTTTCCAACACGAATTTACTGCAGTTCGGATGGTTTCTTTGCCTGTTTTCGTGACCTTCTGTGCCTGGAAGAGTCCACCCACAGAGGGGGGACAGGCTTCCATCTTGACTGTCGAGCCTCGGACCTTCAGACCAACGCACGCCGTCTACGCCGGGAATTTGGTTGGTGGAGGAAGGGCGGAGAAAGTCTTAGGAGCGGCTCCGACTGTCAGCCACGGAACTGTTCAACTAACTAACGGCTTAACAACCTACCGGCCGGCGGGCGGTGAATACCTGTCCGTCCTGCGTATATCCTTCGGATCGGGGAATATCTGAACGCCGCGTCGCTTTCCATCTGCGAGGAACTGTTGGACGGTGAGACAACTGTGTGCCATCGGCGACGGATCACATCGCCCATTGTCATTCCTCATCCTTGGTGCTACGTGCTTCAGGAACTTCGGGACTTCAGAACATGTCATCATCTTTTAACTCTAGTTGGGAATCTGTTGGTAAAGCTTTGCGTGTGTGCGTGAGCTTGCCACTGGTGACTCTTCTAGTTGTCTTTTAGTTATCTGAGCTGAGTTCACTTACAGGATACTATTCTGTTCTTAATGACACTTAACGTCATTAGTGACTTTTAACATCAAGTCTAGCGCAGTGAGCGCCACTGATTAGTCTTTGCTTGAAGAGGCGCTATACAAATTTAAAATTACAATTATTATTATTATTATTATTGCTGTTATTATTGTTGTTATTATTATTATTTTTGTTACTTTGCGTATCTGTTAATTTTTGTTCTTTTTAAGTTATTCTGATGAAAGAAACACTTTAGACTTTTCTCTTCTGCAGGCGGATCTCGCCAGCGCTGGCGTTGAAGATGAATCGTCTTCGGGCAACTTGAGGGAAAGGACGGCAAGGAAATCAGAATTTCCACAGCCTGTCGGAAAAGAATACATCCTGCGGAACTTTGTTCGTCGTCCGGCTCCTTGGTCTCGCCTGTCCCCCCAGCGGATGTACTGTGTGCTCATGAAAGATGATTTCCGCCTGGCTGGGGCTTTCACGTGCGATACGACTTTCCAGTGAGAAAAGCAGACGGGATTTTTGTCTGTTGTCGCCACGACTCCCGTAAACGTGACCTGAGACTTGACCTCTGTCATGTGACCCCTTGACCTGTCGTTCACCTGTTTCTTGTGTTCATCTATTTATTTTGGTTGAGGTGGTTGACGTAGACGTAAATGTAAATGTACACGTTTTTCTATAACGACCGCATGGCCTCGACCCTGCTCGTTTTTCAATGAATTAATCGGGTGAGATCCTTCACCGCTGCTGCCCTTTTGAATGGGCAACACGCCATTTAAGGTCCCCGTTTACGGACTATCCTACCCCGAGATTCAGATCTATGAGATGAGCTCTGTAGTCTTAAATCTGGAGATCGTTGTATCAATCTGTTGATAGTAATTAAACAGTCTCTTGATGAAATATCTTTCAGGTGTTGTATTTGCCTGTGCTTATCGTGGCAATTCCCATTTGACTGACCATAGCCCTCAGTGTATTGTATTTGAACTTTTCACCCCAAGTTGTTTTACTAGATTAATTTAAAATTCTCATTACCTGTTATTACCTGCAGTCACTAACTTATTTCTGTACCAGTTAGTGACTAATTTTTTTAATATGACTCCTAACCTGCTTCTATTCTCCTCCAGTCCTTTTTGATTTTAACTAGCACCAATATTGAAACTTTCTGTCACTAAACACGGTGGGGCATGGTATCCAAATGGATTGAGCGCTTGGCTTGTAATGGGGAGAGTACAGGTTCGAGCCTCCTCCTCTGAGACGGTTACCATGTGTGGACCTTGACCTTGACCTTCACTCACAATTGCTTCGTGCCTCAGTTTCTGCGTAATAAATTCATCGTTACGTGACCTTAACCTATCGTATTTAGGTATTTTGTGACATTGGCCTATGACCTTTGATGACCTATAACCTGAAATGACCTAGAAATTACTGGACAACAGAAACAGAGAATTGAGGAGTTTCTAAAGTCAGCGATGTTCTGCTGTATATAGAAGTCGTGCAAAATATGTTTCGTGTTTGTTATGTGGAGTTTTTCTGTAGTCTTGAAAAGTTACGTTGCAACTGTTCTCTGAATCTGTTCTGGTAATAGTCGTGGTGTTGAACGCTTCTTTGCTAGTTAGCTTCATGTTGGATTTGTATTTGCGGCGTAAGAAGACATTTATGTAGCTCCACTTCAAGGAAACCTCTTGTTAGCCCTGCATTTTGGTGGTTGGGACTTGTACCTGCATGATTACAAAGTAAGGGACCTTTGAGCAAGTCCTTCATGAACAGTTGCTCTGATTGAATCGTTGTCATTAGATGATGGTGCTTAATAAATGCAGAAATAATCGTTTATATAGCGCAAACTAAGAAACTATCGAAGCGAGAAAAAGTTTTAAAATTTGTCTGTCTGTAATTTTTTCTGGAGGCTGTTGGTTCACGATCTTGGTAAATGCAGAGTGACAAAACGTTTTCTACAAAGGCAAATTGTCATAAAATTTACATAAGGATGATAGATCCAGCTTGCTGTATTGGGGTCTGACCTTCACCTTCGGCCCTCCCCACTTTCAAACATCAAACTACCCGGTAACTCTTTTGGATTAACTTCTATGCCCCGAAAAATCAGTCTTGCGGATTTGATTTTTGAGTGCATATCCTGAGCTCTCAGGTTACACGTTACTCGATGTAGTTTTGTAAAGCCGAGTGATTCACGTTTACGGGTAGATCGATAGATGGCAGCTCTGTGCGTAGCGACTGGCGTTGCTACGTGTGACCTCTGCAAGTTACCGGAATATGTAATCCGTGTATCCTTAGAAAAACAAAAATGGCGGATTTCGATGTGATTTACGAAGTAAGCGAACCCGAAGAAAATGCAACGTACACGGACTCCTCCTTCATTATTACCGTCCCAGACCCCGTCCTTATACGAGGTGCCGGCAATTTCACAGTGTGGGTGAAATTTTGTGTTTATAGTAACGCGTTTTAAGTCGTACGTGGGCGTTGAACTCGCAACCTGTTGTCTTTACGATAGGTAGTCATCTGTTCGTGGCAACGAACGTCAGAAGCAAACAGTTCTTAAGATTCTTTTGATTGTTTGAATTAATATAGGCGAATGAAAAAGAATATATAGTCTGAATGAGACCATACTTGGATTAGCTTGCAAATGAATGAAGAAATGAACCAGGGAATAAGCAGAGTTAATCGCAGTGAGTGAACAATTCGTTGGTTGTTTGTTCAGCGACCTCGGAATATTGAAGACATTTATTTAAGAATTTTAAGGTATACCGTATAGAGAGGAAACTGTAACGGGTTGGAATACCTCTGAGGCGGTTCTTGCCGTTAGATGTGCTATGTAAGTTTTATAATTACTGCATTAGAATGTCTTGTTTTGTGCTTAGGTTTGGGCTTAGCAACAAATTCGATACAGAATTTCCACAGGCCTTATCCGCCAAGGTATTTAGCTAGAAAGTACATTTCATTTTTCCAGTTTTTCCAGTAAATTGATGCTCTGTCATTTGCATACATTTCTCTTCATCCCCTTATCTATCCTGTAGATCCAATTCCAAATACCACCCACCGTAGCTGCCTGCCTGTCTGTCTGCCTATCTGTCTGTCTGCCTGCCTCTTGGATCTTGACCTGGAACTGAACCATTCTTGCCTATTGATTTTGTTTTGACTGAGCGCCTGTGAATGAGCTGGTTCCTGCGACTTGGCTTCGTTGGGCACTGTAGAAATCTCAAGCTTACGATTACGGTTACATATGCAAAGAGAAATCTTTTATTGTAATGTGTATTGTGAATTGTAATGGCAAAACTTTATATAGCACCATTACTTGATTCTTATTCTTATTAATGCACCTTTACTTGATTGTTGTTAATGCATTTTTATTTGATTGCAATTAATGCACTTACTTTTCGTTGTCAAGGTTGCCCCAGAGGAGTTTGCGGCTTCGATGAAACGGATAAACGGCGTTTTAAAGAAGACGCTGCCAATGAATATGAAATGGTTGATGTGCGGTTGTCTATGTTGCTGTTGTACGCTCGGTTGTTCTATGTGGCCAGTCATCTGCCTAACGAAACGGGTAACTATTGTCTAAGTTAATGTAGTCTTTGGCCGTAATCACGACCAAAACAAGTCATGAAATTAGGTACCTTAATATGGGGGCCTTGTTAGGTGTTTCTGAGGAAGTTGGTTGGATATACACCACTACTGGATTTCCATGATCCATATCTTGGGCTAGCACGATCCAAGCCAGGAACCTCGTTGGCTCATTGGGTAAGAGAGTTACGCTTAGGTGCCTTGGGCACGCAGAGTGTCGTGACGCCTGTTAAAACAGGCTCTGGTGCTGATGGATCTTACCAGTTAAATTGTTGAGAAATGAACTTAGTTGAGACTGTGTAATTGCTATAGATTAACGTGTAGAAAGATAACATGTTTTTTGTTTTAGACGCAACATCTCATAGAAAAAGTGCTCGATTGGGAAAACAGTCATCTTTATCACAAGGTAACTGAGCAGCAGTGTTTGAGAAATGACTGCCTATCCCTATTTCTAAGATGGCTTGGCTCCTGTTGGCATCCTATCCCTACTTCTAAAATGGCTTCTGTAGGCATCCTATCCCTACTTCTAAAATGGCTTCTGTTGGCATCCTATCCCTACTTCTAAGATGGCTTCTGTTGGCATCCTATCCCTACTTCTAAAATGGCTTCTGTTGGCATCCTATCCCTACTTCTAAAATGGCTTCTGTTGGCATCTTATCCCTACTTCTAAAATGGCTTCTGTTGGCATCCTATCCCTACTTCTAAAATGGCTTCTGTTGGCATCCTATCTCTAATTCTAACATGGCTGCTGTTGGCATCATGTCCCTACTTCTAACGTGGCTTCTGTTGGCATACTATTCCTGCTTCTAAGATGGCTCCTGTTGGCATCCTATGCCTACTTCTAATATGGCTCCTGTTGGCATCCTATGCCTACTTCTAATATGGCTCTTGTTGGCATCCTTTCCCTACTTCTAATATGGCTCCTGTTGGCATCCTATCCCTATTTCTAATATGGCTCTTGTTGGCATCCTATCCCTACTTCTAATATGGCGCCTGTTGGCATCCTATCCCTACTTCTAATATGGCACCTGTTGGCATCCTATCCCTACTTCTAAGATGGCTCCTGTTGTTATCTTATCTCTTATTCTAATGTGGCTCCAGTTGGCATCATGTCCCTACTTCTAACATGGCTAGTAATAGTAATAATAATAGTAATAATGATAAAGAATCACTGTATAACAATAGGGCTTATAAGAATAAGAATAAAAACTCATAAGAATAGGAATGAACTGACTTTTGTTTGTGATGATGATTTATTTGCAGCTGGGACTTCACTGGAGACTCGCAAAGCAACGTTCTGACACAAACTCCATGACAGAATATGCAAGTCGCAATTGCTTTTCATCTCTTCTGAAAATTAATATTTTCTGTGTAGTTCATCATCTTGCAAATCATGCAGTTGTTTTTATTGTTTTTCCAGGATAAGAACGCTTCCTTGGAATTTAAAAACTGTAATATAAACGAAAATTTATATTAGCAATGCTTTTGGCAAGCAGTGAAATCTACGGAGTATTGCCATTGCTTGATACCTTGTGTATTAGAAACCGTAATTGTAATTGTAAACTCAAAATTTCTAAAGCGCTGCCTTAAAGCTAAGCGCAGGGCACCAGCTTATTCACGAGCGCTGCGTCAAGTCTGTGTGGTTGTCCAAAGATGCCATGTCAACCAAGTCTGGTTGCCAGAAGACCAGAGAGAGAGAAGGGGCTATACAAGTTTCTTATTGCTTTATGTTTTAGTATTGATATTAGCTATATTTTTTTAAAGTTACTGGTTGTGGGATTCATTGATGTTTGGTTTGTATTCGAGCTGTAAGGTCCTGCAACACTGAGAACCCGGTTTTTAAACAGTTTCTGTAGAGGTATCTATGAGATTTCAGCTATGCAGGTGATTACGAGGTTTTGGAGCACATTAGATGATTGTGAAGAGTAGACTATTTATAGGGCACCGTTGCCAATTAGTTAGAGTGCTCGGCCCATAGCATGGAGATTCAGGGTTTGAGTCTTCCCTGAGACGGTTACTGTGAAGGGACCGCGAGCAGGTCCTTCGCTCACAATTGCATCGCGTCTCCGATTCAGATTTACTGATCTTGCATGCATAATAAATACATAAAAATAGTTACTGTACGTGGCAAAATCTTATCGTATCTGTTGTGATTTGTTGCAGGTCCTGCTGTTAGAATTTATACCGAAAGTACCAATTCATCGACCGGACTGAGCCGTAGAGAGCGTCTGACCTAGAACAAGTGTTTTTCACGTAGGCAGAGTTCATAAACCGCTTCCTTTGGACTCTTATCTTGTCGCTGTTCGCTCTCGCTACATGTCGGCCTTCGTTCTCGTTTCCAGAGTCCGTTTCTATTCCTCTCTCTTGCTCTTTTCTATCTTCCCATGTCTTCTCTCGCTTCCCTTTTCTCCTCTCCCATCCCTGACCCTTTCCACAGTCCTGGCTCTATTTTCCCTCTGTTTTGTGACCTTCTTTTGTGACCTTTAGCAACATTTTGTGACCTTCTTTTGCGACCTTTTGTGACCTTCTTTTGTGACCTTTAGCAACATTTTGTGACCTTCTTTTGCGACCTTTTGTGACCTTCTTTTGTGACTTTGGTGTCGCCCTGTTCTGCTGGTTACCTGTCGTAGGATCTTGGTCTCATTTATCTGCTCGTTGTTCGCTGACTCTGTGGCTTCTTCTGTCTGTGTTTCAGTATCTTGTGTCTCTCCTGCTTGGCCGTCTTACTTGCTTTGTTTCCTCTGTCTTTGTGTGTGTGTCTGTCTGTGTATGTCTGTGTCTGTCTTTGTATGTCTGTGTCTGTTTGTCTGTCTGTATGTCTGTGTCCATCTCTCTGTCTCTCTTTGTCTGTTTATCTGTTTGTGTGTCTGCCTCTGTATGTCTCTCTCTTTATCTCTCTCTGGCGATTGATATTTAGTTTCTGAACATCTTTCTCGTCATGTGACTTGAGCGACAGCAGCAGGCGACAGAATTGACATTAACCGAAGACGCCACGATACGATGCCATGCAAAAATTTCTGGGTACATTTCACATCAATGCAAGCAGCCATCGGCTGTGCCTCTATGTCTGTCTGTGTCTGTCTCTCTCTCCCTCCCTCTGTCTGTCTGTATGTGTCTGTCTCTCTCCCTCCCTCTGTCTGTCTGTCTGTCTCTATCTCTCTCCCTCCCTCTGTCTGTCTGTCTGTCTCTATCTCTCTCTCACTCTCTCTCTCTCTCTTGCGGCACGTTTGACTTTTTATTTACGTGCGTCATCGTTTCCATGTCTGCTTACGATTTTTTCCGTTGTCATTCTTGTCACTACTAATTTTAGTTAATTGCTGTTTAATTAATTGCTTGTATTCTCGATGAGGTCCTGATAATCGTCTTGTCTTGCAGAATTGTTTTGTAACCAGAAACTGTAGCAGCTGATATTAATTAAGTTACCGTTTAACTCTATTTCCTCATGCAAGTGCCAAAGGACTGTGGCGCGTTACAGTTTTGCTTGTGTGGTAAATTACAAATTTTTTTTTGCGTTAAAATGACTTTTTCATTTCATTTGGTCAAACGTTTGATCGTAGCCTTTGACTTGGCTTTTCCGGTTCTTCGTTATATGTGAAAGTTATATGTAGAAAATAATCGTAGTTTGACGTCGAAGTTCAGTTTTTAGTAGGAGGTTAGCGATGGTGGCTTGTAGCACTAAACCTTCTCCAGGGTATTCGATCAAACTGAACATGTAATTGATTAATTAGCAGCTTTTGTTTTGATTACTCTTCGTAATGTGGAGTAAGGTGAGGTACTTACTTATTTACAAGTACATCTCTAGGCCTTGGCAGTGTATATACTTACTTATTTACAAGTACATCTCTAGGCATTGGCAGTGTTTTTATGTGGTTGAAGGAGTTTGGGGCTAACAATTCGCAGTCCTACCCATGCCATTTCGGCGACTTGACAAGGATTTTGTGTGATATGCGATGATTTTGACCCAGGAAAAAGGTGAAAAACTGACGTGAGTGGTCAACCACCGTGGCTTACTCTGGGTTTGTCTACTAAGACCAGACATTTGTGTAGCTAGAACAGGCCTAAACTGTTTGGTGTTAAGCACATTCAGTGGTGCTGACTGCCAGACAGTTTTGCATTGCAGTTACTATGATGGGCCACATTACTCTCTGGCTGTAGACCACAGCAACTGTGCTATTTCACCAGACAATGAATACTCTGGCCACATTAGCTTCAGTGGACCAACTTTTACCTTCTGGGCATTGATCCGATTACTGCATGGTTGTGGAGCACCATCGGTTGATGCCTTGTGTATTACACCCCGGTGCTATAGAAGTTGCTTAGTGTAATTAGAGGCTGTTATTCGTAGGTGTTAATTTCAAGAGTGTGTCACATAACTTAACAATTTTTTTGTAAATTCCTGTGCACATGCTTGTTTAAGATATAAGTTTAGCCGAAATTGTTTGGCAGTGGTCCAGGGCACTTGCTGTCTGCTTTTGTGAAATTTATGTAGCGCCAGTTGAATTGGAACTGCTCATAGGCAATTTCATGTGACAGTGTTCTATTTTCGTGTGACACTTGTTCTACACCTTTATGTGACAGTTGACTAATTTCGTGTGACAGTTGTTCAACTCTCATGTGACATAGATGTAGTAGGGTAATGAACATCTTGTAAACCTCCTGTAAACCTTTACGGTGATTTATTACAGAATTTACGTGATTGAGAAGTGCACAATTTAAAATGTTACGTATGGAAAACCTTAGAAATTGTATCAACTGATGGAAATTTTTGGTGATCTGTTTACCAATTGGAAATTTGTAATGGAAATTTTTGGTGATCTGTTTACCAATTGGAAATTTGTAATGGAAATTTTTGGTGATCTGTTTACCAATTGGAAATTTGTTGAAGTTGTTGTGACCATTTACTGGATATTGCCAGTTTAGGCTTTGTAAACAATTTGTTGGCAGATGCGTTTTTCATGTTAAATAAAATTTCTAGTATTTTTTAAAGCATACTACTGCTGCTACGAGTGTTTAACGACATCTTATGGCATCAAAGGCCATTAACGACGCCCTCCTCCTTAAGCCAGGCTTGGGACTGGCACTGCCCGACTAAAGGCAGTGGCGGAGTTATTTCACGAGTAGTAGTAGTTCCAGTGTTTAACGATTGGAAAAATGTTGCACAGTTCACTGCTTATCAATGATGAAAAAATGTGTGCCTTAGTAGTAGTCCCTCAGTTTAACGACAGCCTAAGGCATCAAAGGCCGTTGACGTCGCCCTCCTCCTTTATCCAGGCTCGGGACTGTCACTACTCCCAAATATGTAGCGGAGAATGTAAGCGTTTTAAAGGTGTCCAACTGGCTCATTTGAATGACAAAAACTTTTTTAATCCTCAGTTTAACGACATCTTATGACATCAAAGGCCGTTGCTGTCGCCCTCCTCCTTCATCCAGGCTTGGGACTGGCACTACCACCAAACAAGGCAGTGGCGGAGTTATTATGCATTAAGGGTAGATATTACGCATTAAACGCTGCTGAAGGATATATATATATATATATATATTGTCTTTGTACAGCGTTTTAAGGGTGTGTAAACCCCACCGCTGCCTTTAGTCGGGTAGTCCCAGTCCGAAGCCTGGATAATGGAGAAGGGCGACGTCAGCGGCCTTTGATGCCATAAGATGTAGTAAAAAAATAGAAATTACTACTACTCAACGGCCTTTGATCAGTGGTGTTTTCGGGGGTATACGCGGGTATACGGCGTATACCTACCTTTTACTCTTAGGAGTGGCGTATGCTCACCTCCAGAAAGTTAAATTTATTAGGCTATACGCGGGTATACGCTACTGGAGGTCCAGATTAATGCGGGCCGCGACAGCGCACTAGGAAAAGCACCAGGTTAAACTTGCTTCGAAATAAAATTCACAAACAGGTATCATCTGCGGCGCATCTAGCTGCTTGTGAAACACGAAAAACAAACAGGAAAAGTTGCTAGAACAGCAGCTAGCTAAGCATGCAGTAAGAAGTGATCGCTGCACAGAAACTGTGTTTCGTACTGCCTACTACCTAGCCAAGTGCAATCGACCATTCACAGGCAACGAAACAATAATTGATCTGCAACAACTGAATGGCGTGGATTTAGGTGTTATCCTGCACTCTCCTTTTTTACTGGGACCAAAGTTATCAATCATATTGCCAGTGAAATGAGGAAGAGAATCGTAGCAGACTTAGTTTCATCGTCTTCCAAACTGTCAGTTCTAATTGACGAATCGACAACATTGAGTCACAAGTCAGTGATGGTCGTTTTCATTAAGGTAAGCGTAAATAGTGGTGATCCCATTTTTATCTTTCTTGACTTAGTTGACCTAGACAGTCAGGCCTCAGAGTTCGTAGCTGCTCAGCTGGTGAAATGTTTAATAGCATTGGTTTCCCGGAAGAGTACCTTCAGAAGAACTGGATCTCGTTTGTCAGTGATGGTGCAAGTGTAATGGTTGGGAAGAAGCCGGGGATCGCTACTAGACTTCGTGCCTTGTATCCTTCAATTTTCTCTTGGCACTGCATGAATCACCGCATAGAGCTGGCTGTTGCAGACGCCATGAAAGACGTGTCAGCTGTCAACCACTTCAAGTGTTTTCTGGATTGTATTTACAGTCTGTTCAGTCAATCAAACAAGAATCAACGAGCACTGAGTGAGCATGTAAAGAACTGGAGGTCCAGTTTCTGCACATCGGCCGCATCCTAGATATGCGTTGGGTTGCCAGCAGTTTGCGCACCGTTCGAGCCATTTGGACTTGCTACAATGCGTTGTTCACAATGTTCCCAGCAGCATCTAATCCTGACAATCGTGACTATGACCAACAAACCAGAACGAAAATGAAGGGATTGGCAAACAAATTACGCAGTGTTCAATTCGTGAACGACATCAGTTTGATTTATGACATCCTGCAGGAGTTGTCTTTACTTAGCTTGTCACTTCAGAAAAAATCGATGACATTAGATCAAGCAGGTCGACTTGTAAAACGCACCATTCGTGTCATATCTTCATACAAAGACAATCCAGGTGAGCACATAGCTGAAGCTGTGGATGCTGTCGACCGAAAGGAGTTCCACGGCGTAGCACTAAGTAATCACCCAAAGCTGGTTTCAATCAACAAGCAACAATTCATTCAGAGCGTTGTGGATAACTTGCGTAAACGACTCTGTGACCCAGACCCTGCAGATGCACAAATATTGGCTGACAGTCTGATTCTAGATGTTCAAACATGGCCGCAGGAACCAGACGTGCGTTATGGAGAGAAAGAAATCCGTCGCTTGGGTAATCGTTTTAACTTAGATGCCCAAGAAGCAGTTGGCGGAATGCGTGACTTCATTGCAGACAACAGCGCAATTCCCGATGCACTAAAAAGTCTAAGCAGCTGCCTAAAAACATTGCCTTGCAGTACAGCTGAATGCGAGCGCGGTTTTAGTCTGATGAACATCATCTCAACTGACCTCCGATCAACTCTGCTGGTGCAAATTATTGCAAGGTTGATATTTGTGAACTTGAATGGGCCACCACTAAATCTCTGGAAACCAGAACCTTACTTCACATCATGGTTACAGTCTCATCGATCTGGGACCGATGCACAGTCAAAGAAGCGACGCAGTCGTGATTCTGCAGAACTGAATGAACGTCGTAGTCTGTGGGAACTTTTGTAGTCTGCCTGTGTGATATCCGTTACCTGACTGACCTTTAAACTTAAAAGTATGCAATCTGTTAATAATCTCTTTGTCACTTTAATAAAAGGGGAGGAAGAGGAGGGGAGGGGAGGGAAGGGGAGACCCAGGGAGGGAGGGGTATGCCGGGAGGGGAAGGCGTATACCCACCTTTATTTTTACCAATACACCACTGCCTTTGATGCCATAAGATGTCGTTAAAAATTGGAACTACTATTACTACAGCGTATGATTCGATCTTTAGCGACATCTTGTGGCCGTCGCCGTGTCGACCTTGCGTTACCACTTCAAAAAAATTTTGTTGTACCCCAGCCCTTGCAAATCACTGTTCAGGGCGAAACCAGAGGACGGCAGACCGGCCAAGCCCTTTGAGTTAGAGGGCCGGGCCACTGAGTTGACCCTCCCAGACATGGCAGCGAAAGGATTCGTTTGTCAGGAATTAAGATGGGTTTTAAGAAATGTCGTCGACATTTGGAGGGCAATATTTCGTTATGGCAGTCCACAACACTTTATAGGGCCATGCATGAAATATCACATAATAACTAGCACAAGAAATGCAGAAAAAAATAAATTCTTTGATAAACCGGTGTGGCAGGTAAGCCGGTGTGTGGTAAGTAGGCGCTAACGGGTGGTAGCATGCACTCTAGAGTACGAAATGCCTAACCCACACCAAGGCATGACGAACCTCAGGTATTGTGTACTCCAAATAATTCATAGAAATAACGTATTCAAAAAAAAATTGAAGACTTTAAACTAGTAGGAAAATTACCAGAACCAATATTTTTAATAATAAATAAATTAAGTACTTGATGAAAATTTTATAGTTCAATTTATCGGAGGTAAAGCATATTATTCATCTTATTCCCGTTTCTTTAAAAATTGTATGATCTTACTCTAGCTTCTTTTTCACTGAAAGCTTTTAATTTTAATTACTTTTTATTCACTGCAGGTAAGGTAAGTACATTGTGCATAGGTATGATGTACTATATATACCACAGTGCCTACAGGTATCATGAACTCTAGAGCACAAAATGTGCCTAGAGTACACCCTGCCTCCAATACCGGCGCTATATAAGTTTAAGTTGATCTTACGTTTTGTCCACGATAATCTTTCCTACGTTACACTGGAAAATTACATTTCAACTCATTACGTTACGCATGCACACTAGTGAGACGATTCTTTGTTTAGAGCTTGTAATATGGTCAGACCAATTTTGTAATACAGTTTCAAGTATGAATTATATAACACCTTTTATAAAAAGTAATGTAAGTCACTGTAATCTGTCAGTGCCACGCAGAAGCTGCATCGTGGAGATCGGATTCGGTGGGGCGTTCAGAGGGGCTCAGTGGACGTACGCCCCTGAACTTTTCGATTGATTTTTCAATTTTTCCTTTTCTTTCTATTTTTCTTTCCAGCCTAAAATTTATGATCCTATTTCAAAATTCATAATTAGAATGAAAGCTTATCCGCAGGCAAAGGTTGTTGTTAACATTGCAAGGTAAGTCTCTCTCTCTATCACTCTGTCTGTCTGTCTGTGTCTCTGTCGCTCTCTCTGCCTGTTTCTCTGTCTGTTTATCTCTGTCTGTCTGTCTGTCTGTCTGTCTGTCTGTCTGTCTGTCTGTGTCTGTCTGTCTGTCTCTTTCTCCGCCTGTCTCTGTCTGTTTATCTGTCTGTCTGTCTGTCTGTCTGTCTCTGTCTGTCTGTCTGTCTGTGTCTCTGTCGCTCTCTCTGCCTGTTTCTCTGTCTGTTTATCTCTGTCTGTCTGTCTGTCTGTCTGTCTGTGTCTGTCTGTCTGTCTGTCTGTGTCTGTCTGTGTCTGTATGTGTCTGTCTGTGTGTCTCTCTCTCTGCCTGTCTCTGTATGTTTATCTGTCTGTCTGTCTGTCTGTCTGTCTGTGTCTGTCTGTGTCTGTCTGTCTGTCTCTCTCTCTGCCTGTCTCTGTCTGTTTATCTGTCTGTCTGTCTGTCTGTCTGTCTCTGTCTCTCTCTCTCTTATACTCGGAGGTCACGTGGCCTCTGACGTTTGTTGGCCTGGCATGTCAGAAGGCTAATGTCTAAGAAGAGTGGTTAATTGTACCTTGTCAGGGGCTATGCTTGGCTATGCCTGGCACGTGTGGTATGCATGATGACTGTATGCATGTATTTATGTATGCATGTATGTATGCGTACATGTATGCATGTATGTATGCGTGCATGGATGCATGCATGTATGTATGTATGTATATATGAATATATGTAGGTATGCATGTATTCATGCATATATATATATATTGTGTATTTATGTATGTTGTATGCAAGTATGTATGTATATGTGTATTTTTGTTTGTATGAAGACAGTTAATATAGCGCCTTTTAAGTACCTTTCTAAAACGCTGTGTTTTATAGTACGTTGGGGAGTGATAGGTTATGGTGCTGGGTTATCGTGGGCGTGGCTTGGGTGGCGATGGAGAAGATAACACATGATAGGTTCATTAATTCCCTTCATCGTCATCAATCCTCTTTCTTGGAACAAGAGAGTCCGCGATGATTTGTGCTTTCGAAGAATCCTAACAAAAAAACAAAACAGAAAACAAGTAACGCTCGCCAAATAAGTGATAAACTTGTGATATACGGTAATCCGTTTAGACACCCTTAAAACGCTCTCAACTGACCCTATAATAGGAGCAACTCCGCCACTGCCTTGTGTGGGGGTAGTGCCAGTCCCAAGCCTGGATAAAGGAGGAGGGAGACGGCAACGGCCTTTGATGTCATAAGCTGTCGTTAAACTGAGAAACTACTGCCTTGTTTGGGAGTAGTGCCAGTCCCAAGCCTGGATAAAGGAGGAGGGCGACTGCAACGGTCTTTGATGCCATAAGCTGTCGTTAAACTGAGGAACTAGTACTGCCTTGTTTGGGGGTAGTGCCAGTCCCAAGCCTGGATAAAGGAGGAGGGCGACGGCAACGGCCTTTGATGCCATAAGCTGTCGTTAAACTGAGGAACTACTGCCCATATATGAACTCCGCCACTGCCTTGTTTGGGGGTAGTGCCAGTCCCAAGCCTGGACAAAGGAGGAGGGCGACGGCAACGGCCTTTGATGCCATAAGCTGTCGTTAAACTGAGGAACTACTGCTCATATATGAACTCCGCCACTGCCTTGTTTGGGGGTAGTGCCAATCCCAAGCCTGGATAAAGGAGGAGGGCGACGGCAGCGGCCTTTGATTAGAAGAAAGGATCTTACTATCCGATTGTACGTTAGTTTGTGGTAAGGTAAGGTCGACGTCAACTGCCCTGGCAGCCGTAAGATGTCGTTAAACACTGGATATTACAGTGATCTGTTTAGACACCTTTAAAACGCTCTGAACCGGCGCTATATGTTTGAAAACTCGGTGGATAAAATAGTGTCGAAGTGTAAATTACTACTAATCAAAGATTGTAGTTGATTAAACATAAATTACAATGAGAAGCATGTTTTTTTCAATCGACGCAACTGCATCAGATGTCGTTAAACATCGGAAACTAATCGAAGATCGTCGTTCAGCTAAAATCCATGACAGTCACGTTTGTTGGGGCCAAGTTGGGCCCATAGGTATCCACCAGATACCATGCAAGTCCTCTAGGGGCCAGTGAGTGTGGTTGTATGGGGAAGGATTTAAATTAGGAAGAAACAGCGATGCATCTATTTCTCTATTAATTCTAGTTCGATCAGTTGATTGATCGGCAAAGATTAGAAATGCATTGGCCGTTGTGTCGGTGACTGTAATAATATCTAATCATTAATTGATCGCTTCCATCGCGCTGGTGTCTAATGCACAAGGCATCAACCGATGGCGCACCAAAGCCAAGCCGCAATGAGGTCAATATCTGACCTAATTGCATATCCTATATACTCAGGCCAACTGCATGAGTAATTTCTATAGCGCCTGTGTCTAATGTTCAAGGAATCAACCGATGGCGCACCAAAGCCAAGCGACAATCAGATCAATATCCAAATCAGTTCAATGTTCCCAAATAATAACACTGTTTTTATTATTGTATCGATAATTAATTTAACAATGCCAGTTTTGCTGAGAAGAAAATAGCTCCTTCAACCCCAATGGGGTGCATCCGAACACATCTGGAGGCTTAACGATTACCCAACGTTCCTTTACTTATCAATGGAACTTCTATAGCGCCTTTTATAAGATTGCGCTAAGCATCAGCGTTTACCTGACCTTGACCTAGCCCTGGAAAGGAATCGTTCTCAGACAAACGAAGCTTCGAGAACTGGTCCTAACTGACCTGTAGGTGGCCTCTGAAATGTTCACGTGATCCGGAAGTCCGGTGCTCTCCATGCGACTGGCCTGGCAGACGGCGCCGCCGAAGACGGCATAGTGGGGCATCCTCTGCCCCACGACCCCGCCGACCGCCTCGCCTGAGTGAACGCCAACCTTCAACTGAAGCGTAACATGTGAATGCGTGTAATCGTGTATGTGTATGTATGTATGTATGTATGTTTGTATCTGTTTATATGTATGTATGCGTGTATGCGTGTATGCATGTATGTATATGTTTGTATGTATGTATGTATGTATGTAAGTTTTTATCTGTTTATGTGTATGTATGCGTGTAATCGTGTATGTATGTGTATGTTTGTATGTATGTATGTATGTTTGTATCTGTTTATATGTATGTATGTGCGTATGCATGTATGTATATGTTTGTATGTATGTATGTATGTTTGTATCTGTTTATATGTATGTATGTGTGTATGCATGTATGTATATGTATGTATGTATGTATATATCTGTGTATTTGTATGTATGTATGTATGTATGTTTATATTGCACGTATGTTCAGTATGCCTGTGTAGATATACCTGTATGCACCCATGTATATATTTATAATTATCGTAATCGTAATCCCGAAATTTCTACAGCGCCCAACGAAAGCCACGTTGCGGGGATCAGCTTATTCACAGGCGCTCAGTCAAAACAAAATCGATAGGCAAAAGAGTTCGGTTCCAGGTCAAGATCCAAAAGTCAGACGAAGAGACAGCGTGGCAGCTATGGGGGTGGTGTTTAGGGTTGGAGAGGAGAGAGATAAGAGGAAGAAGGGGTGTCAGGATAGGATCTGTGAAAGAGGAATGTTTTCAGCTTTGAGTGAAATTTTATATATCTATGCATGTATGTTTGAAATGTATGTATGCATGTATGTATGAACTGTATATGTGTTTGTGTATATATGTATGTACGAATGTACATATGTATAAATGTATATATGTACGTATGTGAATATATGTACGCCTATCTCCCATTAAAAACCCCACTTTTCCATACATATTGTTCCTGCCCATATGGATCTTGCTAGCCCCTCCCCACTGCTACAAATCGGAAATCACTCCCTGGTAGGACGCAGCGGGGAAGACATCTAAGGAGAAACCCAATTGCTGGAGAAAATTGTTCCTTATTGTGAAATGATTGTATGGAAGTCCATTCGATTATTTTTATTTATTTGGTGCGCAATAGATAAATTGAAATAAACGCATGTGTTGAAAATGGGTCGTTGGCTCTGCCTCCCTTTACCTCATTGACTTCTGCACTTTGGTCTCCTCGTTGCCGGGCCGTAGCAACCTTCGCTCGGCCACTCAAGATCTCCTGTTTGTCCCTCGCATGCGAACCGCTGCGGCCCACTCCAGAAGCTTTGCCTACCTTGGTCCCACTTGCTGGAAACTTCTCCCTCGAGAATTGCGACTTGAGCTCCTATCTCTCCCCTCTCAGTGTTCCGCAGGCACCTGAAGACTGTACTGTTTAACAGTGGTTTCACTTTTTCGGGTCGGAAGCACCTCTGTTGAGTTTATCCTCTAAGAGGCGCTTTATAAATCTCAAACTACAATTACAATTACATTCCCCTATGGGCATCCCTAGAACTGGGTAATAGAACAACGTTTTCCCCATTCCTCGCCCATTGCAGCCTGGCTATAATAGCCAATCATGATTTATTAATTGATTGATTGATTGACTGATTGACTAATTGATTAATTGATTAACCGATGAAAGCCTACACGAATTGTGTACCCGTTGACCTCTGTTCGGCGTCCGATGTCCAGCATGTCCAGTGCGGTCAGTGCTATGCTGACGGCGTGGTCAGCGTTCCTTTCCGGAAGTCCACTGACTAACATATACTTGTCTCCCACAGTCTCCACCTTCAGAAAACAACCAACCACACACGAAGAAAGCCAAGGTCAAGAAAAGGATGGTGGGTGGCGGGCAGTGACGATGATGATGATGGTGGTGGTGGTGATGATGACGTTGATGATGATTACGACTACGATCATCATCACTATTGCTATATTATTGTTGTTGTTGTTGTTTTACTCCTAATACTAACTATTGCTACTACTACTACTACTTCTACTAGTATTACTACTACTACTTCTGCTGCTGCTGCTACTACTACTACTACAATGATGATTATGATGATAGGACGACAACAAGGATGATCATGATAGTGACGATGATGATGAGAAGGAGTTGGAAGATGGAGAGGAGGACTATAGGGATTGGAGGAGAAGAGGTTAACGAAGACGAAGATGATAATGACGGCGATGAAGACGACGTTAGCTCGGCTGTTGCAAGTGATAATAGTTCCCGTCGGGGTCTTCTTACCTTATAGACTTTTCTCTCGGGCTGTTCAGCAAGGCTGTCGAACTGACTGTATAGATCGTTGAGGAGATTAACGACATCTATCGGCTGGCAGTTGAGACAAAATCCACCGAACTCGCAGATCCCACTGAACAGGATCGACACACAGTCAAACCTGGCGGCCTCTACCGACGCCCCGAAGCGTAGCTGGTCTGCCACGGGGGGTGGAAGGATGGAGTAAAGCAGTCGGTCCGAGAGTCCTTTCTCCGTTTCCAGCTCGTCCAACTGTCTCTGGAGCTCTTCCACTTGTTCTGCTAGCTCGGCAGTTTCGCTCCTTTCCAGGCGAAGGAGTTCGTTCCAGATGATGAGGTCACGGGTTGGGTCATGACCCGGGATTTCGCTCATGGCGAGGCCGGACTGTTCAAGTTCATCGATGGTGGAAACTCGTGGGGAACAGAGGAAAAGGAGAGCGTCTGGTTCTTCCAGGTGCATCGCTCGACCTTCGAGGATGAGGTTTCGCGAGTGTTTTCCACCTAAAGTGGAATTATTCCCGGCACCCGGGTGTTCCTTGATCCTCGCGCACTCTTCCGCTACAGGTGACCTCGTGAACTTTTGCATCAGCTCCAGCACAAAACTGCATTCATTTAGCGCCAGGATACCGTCGTATGTTATCGGTGAGTCTAACACTGGCTCCAAGATGTGACACAGATCGGTAAGTTTTGATCGCTGGTCACTCTGCTGACCACGATTTGACCAAATGTGTTTAGCAATGGAGTTGCCACACTGAACGACGTTCAGGTTCCTGTCCATCATCAGATGGAATGGAAGGATTCGACAGAATATTCTCGAACTCAGAGAGCCTTCCAACTTGTCGCTTCCAACCATGGCTGCACAAGTAGACTGCCCGACTGATTTCGCCGTCATCTCTGGAACTCTCGCTACCACCTAGCGACCGTTCTTTGCTCTATAAATTAATTAATATTGGTCAATAACTAATCCTATTTGATCAGCAACTCATAAATATGGATCAATGGATCGGGTATTACGTTTGAACGATAACCAGAAAAAGGATCGTACACAAGAAACTGAGGTCATATTACAGAAAATGACGCAAGATCAAGAAAATGGATCATACAATTTAGACACCTTTAAAACGCTTCGATAGATGCTACATAAGAGCTAGACGCGTTTCCTGATCAACTCTATTCTTAACTCCATTTTCGGTCGTGCTAACATTGTGCGCGTAACAAGTGCTTTAAATAAAATAAATAAATAAACAAATAAAACTAAAATGAAGAAGTTAACGCCAAAACCGTCAACAAGAAAGGAGGATCCGCATAGTCTGTCTTCGGTCTTCTCAACTAAACGCCACAAGAAACATCCGAAAAACAGCGAAATATGAATAGAAAATATCAAAACAAACGAACTGAAATCAATAACAGAAAAATATGAACAATAAACTGCAAATAAATAAGAACTTCAAAGACGACAAAACCCCTGGCAACCGTATGATGTCGTTAAACATTGGATTAAGCAGTGTTCTCTTTATACACCTTCAAAACGCGATCGACCGACGCTACATAATTACCAGAAGTCTTTTATCAATATAGAAAAGTCCGCCACTGCCTTGTTTGGGGGTAGTGCCAGTCCCAAGCCTGGATAAATGAGGAGGGCGACGGCAACGGCCTTTGATGCCATAAGATGGCGTTAAACTGTGGAACTACTACTATCAATATACAGTAGTGTTTCTTTGTATAACACAGTAAAAGCTGTAAAAATTATTTCCAGTCGACGTCAAACGGTCGTGTTTGGGTGGTGCCAGTCCCATGCCTGGATAAAGGAGGAGGGCGACTCTGTTCATCTTCGTTATGAGATAGCATCGTTAAACAGAAACTATCACTCAAAGGATTTGTTTTCTGAAAAGTTCTGTGGATAGAGTCAGGTCAACGTTAACGGCCGTGGCAACCATAATAAGATCTGGTTGCACACAGAATGATAATCAACCCCAGTTAAAACCCTCAGTTATTCCCTACGGGCCCACACCCATGACCATATTATTCCTCCCCCCTGATAATTTAACGCGTAAATGTTTTATTATTAGGATGCTGTATGCATATTAAGTTTATCTAGTGTTCTTAAATACTTGTAAACCGATGTGCGATCAGCTATTGGTTAATAAAGAATATACTTACTTGCTTATTTATTTAAAGTAAATATTAGTATACTTACTTACTTATTTAAAGTAAATATTAGTATGATTTCATTCGCCGAGTGTCGCCACTGTTCTTTGCTTGTCCAACACGAACGGTTTAGCACTACGCAAAGTATTCGCAGGTCGCAACCAAACAAGGGGAGGGGTCACGTGACAGTATCGCTAACCAGTTCTGCCAGTGAGTACTCAAAACTACTACAATTATCATCGTAAAGTCCGACGTCACAGTAGTCGTCATGGTATCTCAGTTGGCCTGCTTAGCTCGTTGGTTAAAGCGTAGGTCAAGACGCCTCACTTGACCTGACACACATTGACGTCACAATCGTCGCCATGGTATTTCAGTTGTCCTGGTTAGTTACATTGATTAAAGCGTACGTCAAGGCGCCTATATACGTGAGGATGCCGGTTCGCATACCGATCATGGCTATATTTCAGAGATTTTAATCTCGAGCTAGCACGGTCCTCACATGGGGATCTTAAATGACGTGGCGCCCATTCAAACAGGCAGCGGTGGTGAAGGATCTCACCCGATAAATCCATTGGAAAATTAGCAGGGTCGAGGCCATACAGTCGCTATAGAAAACCATGTACATTTGCATCTATCCAGATACTCTGTACGGAGACAAGCAATTTATTCTTTGGCCATTTTAGGAGCCCGGAAAGGCTGTTGGTAGGCCTTCACCTCCAAGGGACAACGCCTATGAGTGGCCTACAGGCCTAAGCTTACCGAGCACGCAAACTCACCGAGCTAGCGTGTAAAATTATGCCTGAATCACTCCTGTATTCGCGAGACTGCTTTGCCGTTTTCGACGTTCCAGAACCATAAAACGGAAATAAAACGAAAATCCTAATCGGATTTAGAAGTTGGCGCTCGATTTGGAGTACAATAGCGTCTAACGATGCTAATTCTGTGTAAATATAGCGACCTGTTTATACCTACCGCTGTTCCCAGATCGCCAGATATATCACCGGTACGTGTAGCTGTTGAATAAATTTAACGGCGACCGTCTTCGTGCGGTTGCCGGCTCTTACTTACCGCTCAGCGCATGGTCAGGCATTGATTTCGACCGCTTCGTCTATCGCCAGCGCCGCGGCATCACACGCCCTATCGACGGCTTACAGCCGCTTGCAAGGGCCCGTCGTTCAGCTTATCAGTGCACTGCCCACCGTGGTCAGGAGGATCAACACCAGCCGCCGGCCCCAGCGGCTGACCACGGCTCGCTAGCGCCGTGTTTCCGAAGGCTGTTGTTTGTACGTTCATAATCTGACCGGGGTTGGTCTTACGTATTGTCTTCGCGCAGAGCAGTCGCAGGAATTATTAAATCATTGTCGCAGCTCAAAGTCGACGACGGCGCTGATTCGTAGCTAAAGAAATATGGACGTAAACACGCAGAGAGATCGCTCGAAATAAGTCTGAAAAGCTGTGGATATATCGTTTTTTTCTGAGTATTTAAGTATATGCGCTATAAAACCGTTGGTGTCATAATGACGTTGCGAGAACGCGCCCGGAAAATAACATAAAGATGGCGTGGAATTGGTAAGTGAATTTAGTTCAAACCGAAAGCGTGTTTACTGTTCCCATCCGTCGGTTCCTGCGTGCCAGTTTCAATCCAAGGAAACAAACGGAAGTTGGCCTATTTTCCTGCGGTATGGCAACCCTTCAGAAGGGAACCGATTTCGAGCGATGAAGATCGTCTGCCGGTGTGTTGACTAAAGGCCGCCATGTCTAAATGTCCGTCGAAAGCGTGCATCTGTTCGGCGCTCACGGTCTGGATATTTGTCAGCGTCTGTGCCATCATCGTATCGTCGGTCATGTACCTCAAGCCGTTCTTCAAGGTCATTCGCTTCCGGGAAACGACCTGTCAGGTGGAGAACACGTTCTTCACCACCCAATATGTCTGTCCCTGCGATGGGCATGGACACGAATGTCCCTCATATCCGTGCTTCCTTGTACAAGTCAGCCTCAATTTTACCGATGGTCAACTGTGGGTCGTCACGCTTTATGTCGACGATGACCAACAGGCTGCTGTGTTGGACGCCTCTGGTGACCGACAAGAAAAGGCGAGTTTCCAGTAATAGTTGCTTTTTATATCGATAATAATTATCAGTGCTTTTTTTCAGACGGAACGTTCCAGAACGGCGTTCCAGCACGTTTTATTGGCTAATAAAAATAATTTAGTTTTTAATAAAAGAATTGTGTTACTAGGTTATTTTAATTATGTAATATAATGTAACTTATTTTAATTCAATTTCACTGTTTACAACTTTACACTATTTTCAGTGTTTATTGATTGATAAAAATAATGAAATTTTAGCACAAAATTCCATAATGGTTCAGTTCCGGAACCTTTTTTTCTAGAAAAAAGCACTGGATAATAATAAGAAGAAGAACAGAACAAGAAGAAATAGAAGACTAGGCATTCGATAAAAAAGTTGTCCCTATTTTATGCAGTCCTGAAGGATCATTAGTATGTTTTGTAAATAATAATAGTAATAATAATAATATTAATATAGGTGATTATGTATTCTATATGCTAATAAATATTTTATAAATGTATAATAATAATAATACAACTGTTATTTTTTACCCAATTTTAATATATCTATATTATTTTTTGTCCCTAAGTACCCATGATCTTTCGGAACTTATAAAAAAGACTCAAGATAAATAAAAAATCTCTGGTTTGGCAATATCTCGTCAAGTTTTGGCAGAAAAAAGTGCTGTGAAAGGCGACAGCTTTAAAGCATTGGATGACAACTGATAGGCTCTATTATTATTATTGTTGTTGCTGGTGTTGCTGCTGCTGATGTTATTGTTGTTTTATTATTATTATTACTACTACTACTACTCCCACTACTACCACTACTACTACTACTTACACTATTATTATTATTATTACTATTATTATTGTTATTATTATTATTATAAATACTGCTACAAATACTATTGACTACTACTACAGCTACTATGCCCTACTGCTACTACAACTCCTACATAGGGGCCTACTACTCTTATACGTTAATTACACTCAAGTTTAGATAATTGCAAGATTTAGAAATCGGAATAGTACTAAGTGATTGTGGAACAGTTTCTCGGCTCATGTGGAGCTAAACGCAGACAGACAATAGAACACATTGAAGGGAACCATTGTTCTTGTTGACAGATAACAGAACACATTGTTCTTGTTGACGGACAATAGAACACATTGTTCTTGTTGACAGACAATAGAACACATTGTTCTTGTTGACGGACAATAGAACACATTGTTCTTGTTGACAGACAACATAACACATTGTTCTTGTTTATAGACAACATAACACATTGAAGGGAACCATTGTTCTTGTTGACAGATAACAGAACACATTGTTCTTGTTGACGGACAATAGAACACATTGTTCTTGTTGACAGACAATAGAACACATTGTTCTTGTTGACGGACAATAGAACACATTGTTCTTGTTGACAGACAACATAACACATTGTTCTTGTTTATAGACAACATAACACATTGAAGGGAACCATTGTTCTTGTTGACAGGTAACAGGACACATCGTTCTTGTTAACGGACAATAGAACACATTGTTCTTGTTGACAGACAATAGAACACATTGTTCTTGTTGACAGACAACATAACACATTGTTCTTGTTGACAGACAACATAACACATTGTTCTTGTTGACAGACAATAGAACACATCGAAGGGAATCATTGTTCTTGTTGGTTTCAGTGTACGCTGCGTGCTTGCGTCTCAGACAAACTACACAATCGTAAAATTGTTGAGGATTTCAACCGACTCTACGGAGCTCGTGAAAAGATGGTGCCTTGTTACTTCGATCCCTTCGACATACAGTCGGGTGCCGTGCTGAAGGCAACGATTCCCGGATGGGAAGTCTTCCACTCCATCTTCTGGCCAGCCATCTCTCTTGCGCTGGGGCTTGGCGTCTGCGGGGTGTTCTGCCACTGGTGCCGCCAGAAGACGACTTCCTGCGCTGAAGCGGAGGAGAAATCACTGAACCAGAACGCCGATGGCACCAGCCAAGATGCGAATAACTATGTTGCTGCCGCGCGAGCGCTTCTGGCGCAGAAAAAACGCAAGCAGCGCAGTCTCCGCAACCTCTGGATGCTCCAGCAGAACGTATGATGGGTGTTCTGCTCCAACTGGTAAGCAATAATCGAAATGGTTGAATGAGCGATGCAAGTTGTTTTCACGGCATTCCTTGGATGTTCAGGCCCGGCCAGAGGCGCTTTTGTGATTTCTAATATCGCGGTGTAAGCTCTCCTAGGGGCCTGCCCAGACTTTGGCCTCACGTGATGTAACCAAGGGGTCCATTTTACTTAGCGCCGTTGGGCCCCCTCGGTTTTTACACCGAATACACCATATTAAAAGCCACTCTTGCAAATCAAAGGATGATAGTACTACCTGTAGACACACGATTGCCACTTGGGTTGGCCGTTGGTGATAGTCGTTCATGGACAGGAGTTCTTTGAACGATATGCCTTCCTCAAGTTGTTATCGAACCTTTCCAGGCCGTGAATGAAAAGCCTCTTTGGGCGAACAGGGCCTTTCTAAAGAAACGCTGGAGTTCTTCACCAGAATACTGGAGTTCTTCACCAGAATACTGGAGTTCTTCACCAGAACACTGGAGTTCTTCGCCAGAACACTGGAGTTCTTCACCAGAACACTGGAGTTCTTCGCCAGAACACTGGAGTTCTTCGCCAGAACACTGGAGTTCTTCACCAGAACTGCATTCCAACTGTTGATGTTTCCTGATCAATGAATGTATAAGACAGATTGTGGATTTTGTTTTTTTATGTTATTTTGTACCTGAATTTTCGAACTTGGAAATGAAATTACTTCTAAAAAACGTGTGAACTTTTAAATTACAGTTTAAAATGTTTATCAAGTGAAGTGGGCTTGCAACTTGAAACTTGTTGTGAGGCATCTGTCTTTGATTTTTATTTTGTGTCCAGAGATTTGTGATTTATTTGAACATAATTGAGCCAATATATTGAGCAGTTTCCACTGAAATAAGTAGAATCCATAGAAACCTTGAAATTTGACAACTTGTTATAGGTTTGTTTTAGCATCAATTTAATTATTAGCCTCGCATATCTGTGCTTTAAAACAAGGTTGTGTGTATTCTAACTTTTATGGAGACGATTTAGGCTAACGTTGTATCCAGCAGCTCCAGCAGTGTTGAGTACTTGTTAAAATCGCATCAATTTCAGTCTTAGCACGAATTGAAAGTATTTTGAATATAAAATGACTAAGGTATCTGACGACTGAGGTATAGTTTGCAAAATGTTTTCCACAATCCTGAACATCGATAAATCAGAGTAAAAAAACATTTGCTGTAATTTTACCGTTGAATTTTGTTTGTCTGATGTACAGAACTGAAGATGGTTTGTTACCCAATTACAATTTTGATAAAGTAACAGATTCTCCTGAGTTGTGTGTTTCATTAGCGATTACTGTGATTTTGTCTGATTCACACGTCATTTTGCATGCAAATAATGAAATATTATGCTTCGCCTAACTACCTGTAACTCGACGCTTTTCTATGCTAACAATGTAAGCAGGAATACTTTTATTTATAGCTTGATCAGTGGCGAATCCAGGATTGCTTGCGTGGGTGGCAAGGGCATTTCCAAAGGGGCTGAACATTCTGGCAGTCCACCATGCACGGGTCTTCAGTTTAACGACAGCTTATGGCATCAAAGACCGTTGCCGTCGCCCTCCTCCTTTATCCAGGCTTGGGACTGGCACTACCCCCAACCAAGGCAGTAGTTCCTCAGTTTAACGACAGCTTATGGCATCAAAGGCCGTTGCCGTCGCCCTCCTCCTTTATCCAGGCTTGGGACTGGCACTACCCCCAACCAAGGCAGTAGTTCCTCAGTTTAACGACAGCTTATGGCATCAAAGGCCGTTGCCGTCGCCCTCCTCCTTTATCCAGGCTTGGGACTGGCACTACCCCCAAACAAGGCAGTGGCGCAGTTAAGATATCGATAAAATGCAGTTAACGAATATATAACGCGTGTTGACAGCGTTTTAAAGGTGTCTAAATTAGGATGGTATGCTCCATTGTTTAACGACATCTTGCGGCTGTCGGGATCGTTAATAACCATTTCAACGATTCACGTAGTAGTTCCTCAGTTTAACGACAGCTTATGGCATCAAAGACCGTTGCCGTCGCCCTCCTCCTTTATCCAGGCTTGGGACTGGCACTACCCCCAAACAAGGCAGTGGCTTTGTTTCAGGGGTCTGGTCTGAGGGACGCCGACTTATAACCAAGAGAGGCGCGGGGGAGGCGAACCACTCCCACGCGACGACAGCAAAATCCGCCTTTGGTCTTTGTGTGAAATCTGTACAAAGAGATATTGGTATTTGTTTGTGTTTCAGACGTGGTGTGTGTGATGGTATTTACTGAGTTTGCCAAATGAGCATAAGTTATCCTAGTGCTTACTGGGATACCAAAGCATGCATAAAGAGACAGTGGCATTTCACGAGTTTGTCAGATATAAAATTTACGAAATACAGGTACTAATCGAAGAAAACTTTTGAGAATTCAGAAGAGGTGTTCTCGGTGCAATGACCAGAAGAATGCTCTTCTGAAATCAAGAGATCTTTTCTAAAAATGGTAAAGTCTGAAAGCTTAGTCTAAAGCTTAGGTGATGAGAAAAGATCGTAAGATTGTTTACAAGAATGAATACGATGTTGATATACTTAGTATTACTATGCATTGTTTGATTTTTATCATTGTTTTTCAGATTTGCATAGTTCTTGGTGTAAATAAGAGATAGATTTCTTGATCTGCGTGTTTTGCGTTTTCTAAAGACTTCATAGTTCCTGAAACATTTCCAGATTTTCCATTCGATCAGTTCCTAGGTTCGATTTTGTGTCAATTTCTTTCTGAGAAATTCATGTTGGATTGTCTGAGGCATTTGATTGTGTTGCTTAGGTTGAACGTTTTAAGTAATTGGCAGCACAGATATGCCTCCAGTTGATCAGTTTCCTGCACTTGATTTTCTAGACTTCATTAAGCCTTCGACAGTGTTAGCATGTATTGTATAGTTTGATCTTCAAAATTGTGGGATTGGTATCAGCATCTGCCTTTGTTTGAAGCGTCAGTGTGGGCCTTATTAATAGGCCTGGTAATCTTCGGCGGGAATGTATGTCTGTCGGTCTGTCGGTCTGTCTGTCTCTCTCTCTTTCCCACAAGCACTGGAAGACCGCATTATTCCCTACTAGCTCTGGGACATCGGGCGGGGAGCGCCTCTGATGAGTCTATCTTGAAGTGGCGCTATACAAATTCTGAATTACAATTACTACAATTGTTAGATGTGTCACTCTTGGCTTTGTTGGAAGAGTCAGTCTTGGCCTTGTTTTTGTGAGCCTTGACCTTAACAGGAGTAGGAGGTTACCAACGCTTATATGTATTTTTATGTAGCGCTATATAAAGAGACATTTATGTAGCACCACTTCAGGGAAACACCACGACTCCACCGTGATACCAGACGGTGGTAACTGTAATCAGTGTTTTTTCAGACGGAACGCTCCGGAAAGGCGTTTCGGCACCTGTTTCGGCTGATAAAAAATAATTTCGTTTTTAATAAAAGAATTGTGTTACTAAGCTATTTTAATTATGTAATATTATGTAACTTATTTTAATTCAGTTTCAGTGTTTACAACTTTACACTGTTTGCAGTGTTTATTGATTGATGAAAATGATGAAATTTTAGCACAAAATTCCATAATTGTTCAGTTCCGGAACCTTTTTTCTAGAAAAAACCACTGACTATAATTCTTGAATTAAGTCAGAGGAAAGGTCAATTGTTCTTGTCTTAAAGTTAATCAGTAACCCTTTTAAAGATAGCGACAGTGACGTATTGTAACAGGGAATTTTCATCAGTGCTTTTGAGAGATACTTGAAGAGCGCTATATAAGTGCTTGTTACATTACATTACATTACTGTCGGATAAAGTGGGCTTGTTTCATCCGGTCCCCAGCATATCGAAGGAGTTCTCTGTGTTAAACATTATAACGACTATCACTGCGCTGTTATTCAGTAGATGGCAGTAGCAGTAATAGACTTCTTAGTTTGTTCGTTAGAGGGCAGATGTGTATACTCTTACAGTATTATATAGTTTGTGTTTGATAATGGCGGAGAGGAAGTCCGCAATTTTGATTTTGATTATCTGTTGAAGAAAATAATTAAACTTCGTTTGTATTATTCGCTGATTAACTTAATCATTATCATCTTCAACAGGCATTACTATGTAAATGTACACTTTTTCTGTAGCAATCGTTTTTCTTCGTCCCTGCTCATTTGTCAGTGAATTTATCGGGTGAGATCCTTCACCACCGCAGCACGTTTGAATGGGCGCCACACCATTTAAGGTCCCCGTGTACATAAACGCGCGCTTATGATTACAATAAACATCTTAACATTTCTAAGCTTTTTCTTAGTTAACTCTGAGTTTTTAGGTACATATACTTTATAGGATGCTTTGGACAGTTTCATTGGAGTAGTTTTAACCAGACGAAACGTACGAAACTGTACTCTGCGAATCTTTGTTTAAATTACAAGGAGCCCCTCGCTTGTTTTTGACCTTAACCCGAATAGAAATGTAATTTTGATTTTGTTATTTTCTTGCAAATGCCTTGAAATTTCGGAAACAAGAGAAGGAATTGCTTGCCTTAAACTTTGTTCAAATTGAGTTTGTTTGACGACGGATTATCCCAGTCTAATAACACCTTATCTACGCCGGGGACTCATATAGCGCTGCAAGCGTAATCGTCTAAGAGAAATCGCCTTCTGTGGCAAAACCTCTTGCAGTTGTAACTGTAATTATAAGCACAGACTTGTTATTTATACAGCGCCTCTTAATTTCCTGTACAGGGCGGGCGAAAATGAGGGCTGATTAAAGAGGGCGCAGTATCCTCCGTTTAAGGACGTCTTGTGGCTACCAGGGCGGTTCACTGATTTGCAGAGGCAAGTAAACAAACGTCTTACCGTTACCGCTGTAGTATACCTCTCTCTCTCTCTCGCTCTCTATCTCTCCCTGTATGTGTGTCTCTGTCTTTCTCTATATATGTCTGTCTGTCTGTCTCTATTT
Source organism: Norana najaformis (assembly GCA_964023275.1). Classification (NCBI taxonomy): domain Eukaryota; kingdom Metazoa; phylum Annelida; class Clitellata; order Crassiclitellata; family Hormogastridae; genus Norana; species Norana najaformis. Next base: position 17,080,639 of record OZ029928.1, read on the forward strand.
GTGCCTCTGTCTGTCTGTCTGTCTCTGTTTGTGCTTCTGTCTGTCTGTCTATCTGTCTATATATATGCACATCTGTTGCAGTATGTAAGGTGTATTATGGCATGTATGCTGGTCTATTGCATATATAGATGCTAGATATTCACACATAATGCATAGATACAAAATTATATATACATACATATATATATATAAGGTCTTTATACAGTCTTATAGTTTTATATAAGTGTGTAGGTTTATATGCATTCATATATATATATATATATATATATATATATATATATATATATATATATATATATATATATATATATATATATATATATATATATATATATATATATATATATATATATATATACATTGGAGGTACATCTGACTATGTAAATATATATATATGCAAATATATATATATATATGTAGGCCTATGTATATCTGTATTCATCTATCGACATTTGTTTCACTAAATCGGTTCCTAAGCAATCGCCATACGATAACTGATGAGATGTCGACTCTGTCTATCTGTCTGTCTGTCTGTCTATCTGTCTGTCTGTCTGTCTATCCGTCTGTCTGTCTGTCTCTGTCTCCATTTAATCTCACGCCGCCGTCAGCCGCGGAATCGCCTCTCCAGTTAGCCCCACTGTCCAGCCAATCACCACCTCCTCCTCCTCTATCCTCATTCTCATTCTCTTCTTCCTCATTCTCATCCTCCTTCCCCTCCTCCTCCTCCGTTTCCTCCTCATTCTCCTCTTCCTCCTCCTCATTACCCTCATTCTCCTCTCCTTTTCCTCCTCCTCTTCCTCCTCCTCATTACCCTCATTCTCATTCTCCCCTCCTTTTCCTCCTCCTCCTCTTCTTCCTCCTCCCCTCTTCCTCCTCTTCCTCGCCTACCGTCGGATCAATAAGCACCGAAACCAACATCATCGTATCGGCTGCCAGCAGACGGAGCAGCATCGCCCGGAGCAGGCAGGCTGCCCTTCGCTGTGGCCTCAATACCTCGATAGCGTAGCCGTCCAGCTCGAGGGCATCAATTGCCCACCATAAACGGGACATCTGGGGCATCCCGAGTGGGGTAGCGAAGGCAGAGTATGCAAAGGCAAGGTCTGATACGATCGAGGGAGGCTAGAGTACACAGGGTAGTCGTAATCGTAATTCGGAGATTTCTACAGCGCCAAACTAGCCTAGTTAGCTACATCGTTAAGTGCGCACGCCAAGGAGCCTCTGTGCGTGAGGACCCCAGGTTCGCGTCCCGATCGCGGCTTATTTCAGAGATTTAAATCTCGGGCTAGTACGGTCCGTACACGGGGACCTTAAATGGCGTGGCGCCCATTCAAACGGGGAGAGGTGGTGAAGGATCTCACCCGATAAATTCATTGCAAAATGAGCAGGGTCGAGGCCATATATAAAACCTATACATTTACTTGAAGGACCAGCTTATAAACAGGCGCTCAGTAAAAACAAAAGGTAGGTTAGAGTACGGTACGAGAGTAAGGTAGGAGGTACTGCCGAGTACGGTAGGCATGGAGGGTGAGGTACAATACGGTAGTGTAGAGTAAGGTAATCGTGTTCGTAAACTTGCAATTTCTAAAGCGCTGCTCAAAAGCTAAGCGCAGGGCACCAGCTTATTCATGAGCGCTGCGTCAAATCAATGGGGCTGTCCAAAGATGCAATGTCAAGAACCGAGTCCGGCTGCCAGAAGACCAGACAGAGAAAAGTGTGGGGAGCTGTTAGGGTGAGTTGTGCTTAAAGTGAGGTAGGGTACGGAATGGTGGACTATGGTGGAGCCCGAAAGGGCGCGGTGCGATACCTTAGGGTGGAACATATGGTAATCGTAATCGTAAACTCGAGATTTCTACAGCGCCCAACGAAAGCCAAGTCGCGGGAACCAGCTTATTCACAGACGCTCAGTCAAAACAAAATCGATAGGCAGGAAGGGTTCGGTTCCAGGTCAAGATCCAAGAGTCAGGCAGGCAGACAGTCAGACGGCCACAGTGGATGATGTTAGGAATTGAACCGGAAAGTGAGATACAGAGGAGGAAGAAATGGGTAACATAGGGTAAAAGACAGTAGGGTTCTTTAAGTAGAGTACATTGCTATAAGGTAGGTAGGGTAAGCTTGAGAATAGTTGAATAAATGTTTTAGAGTTACTGGGTTTTGACTACATAGTGATGCAAATTACAACTGATGTCGAAGCCACCTAACAAAGAATTAAAAAAACACAAATTCAATTTGATTAACAAGCGTTTTCACAACAAGACACTGAATTCACGTCAGGACAGTTGGTTCGACGCTAACATTTACGACAAATAAGCTTTCTAAAATCCAGATTAAAAAAACACCGGCTCGTAACATTTAAAACTAACAATTCGACAGACTATCCAATCTCTTACAAAACTCACTGTTACTCTCAAACTCACTCAAACTACGCCTAAAGTACCTTCTTCAGTAAGTAAGTAAGTAATTGATAGGGTTACGTGTGAAGAACAGAAGTCCCTTCAGCCAACTCTAAGAGGCAGCCATGGTGTAAGAAGCGTTGGCGACTTCATTTATTTGGCCTCGGCATATGAGGGATCCATCATTATGCTGGATTGGATGATGACGGAGGGATACAGCAGGCTGAAAGAAGCTCAGCACCGAGGGGAGTGGCGTCATCGAACGCCCGATCCTGCCCGAGGGTAGAGAACCAGAAGAAGATATGAGGGTGGTTATAGCCATCCATTTCCCTCGCCTTCTGATCCTCCCAATGACAGTGTACGGCCACTGCACTCATTTTGCATGGTTTGCTAAAACCTAGACTTTTATGTGGCGCCTGTAAGGAACCAGCTACGCTGACTGTTAAATTCGCTAATCAACAGAAGCAAAAAATCAAGTTAAAAATTAAGTTCAAGCTTAGTTCAAGTCAACTCAACAACGGTATTCAGCGACTCTATAAATAAAGTAAATAGTATCATAACTGCAATTAATTAACCTCATTACTATGCTAATTATCTAATATACTCAATGGTAATACACATAAATACTAGTCAATAAATGGTTAAACACTTCAACACAACTGAATTGACGTGGTAAGAAAAATTATAAAAACACTGGTAAACAGCCTACAGTCGTAATGCGTATGATCTGTCATCCTGCCTCCAGGATGCATCATACATCATCTGGTGCCCTGCTGTTGCTCTTTTATAGTCTGCCTTCCGGCCTTCCATCAATAAACGCAGTCGTTGGGATAGCTACCTGGCAGAGGAGATTTATCGAATGGAGGGCACTCTGAGAAACAAAAACAAATTTTAGAGAGAAATTTTAATGTCTGTGCCAAAAGATTTGCTGTGGAAATGAGCAGTTTGTCTTCAAGTGGCAGAAGTTTCAACAAGAATATAAATTCAAGTCATGTTATCAAAACATCATAAGCCAATACCACACTTCTAAACTGCAAAGACTAACTAATTACTTAGTATTTTTAACCGTAAAAATTGCAAGTATTTTCCACTAAAAACATAATTAGTTTTCCTATAAACAGATTAGTTTTCTTCTAATTAGATAATTAGTTTTCTTCTGAAAAGATAAGTAGTTTTCCTCTCAAAAGATAATTAGTTTTCCTATCAAAAGATAATTAGCTTTACTCTAAAATGATAAATAGTTTTCCTCTAAGACTTTCTAACATTACTCTCATAAGAAATTTCCTTCTTAATTGATAATTAATTTTCCTCTAAGAAGATAATTAGTTTTCCTCTAAAAATAATTAGTTTTCCTCTAAAAAGATAATTAGTTCTCCTCTAAGACTTTCTAATATTACTATAAGAAACTTCCACTAAAATGACAGTTAATTTTCCTCTAAAAAGATAGCTTGCCTCTCAAAAAGATTATAAGTTTTCCTCTCAAAAAGATAATAAGTTTTCCTCTAAACAGATAATTAGTTTTCCTCTAAAAAGATAATCAGTTTTCCCCTAAGACTTTCTAATGTTACTGTTATGAGACCTTACCTTAATCTGTCTTACAACAAAAATTCTTACCAATACAAAGTACTACTTACTTTGTTCACACCGTTTCCCGTAGTACCCAGAACCAGAACAAGAGCACTCCCATCGCCTGGACTGGTCATGTTTTGACTGGACACACTGACCATGGACACACGGGTCCTTCTTGCACTTGTTCAACTCTCCTAAATGATCAGAAGAAACCTACACCAATTAATGAATTGTGACTTCAGTGCACTGATAATCATAAACGTAATTGTAAACTCGAGATTTCTACAGCACCCAACAAAAGCTAAGTTGCAAGAACCAGCTTACATACACACAGGCGCTCAGTCAAAACAAAATCGATAGGCAAGAAGGGTTCGATTCCAGGTCAAGATCCATGGTCAGGCAGGCAGACAGTCAGATGGCTATGGATGGTGGTGTTTGGAAATGAACTGGAAAGTGATATAAAGGAAGAAGAATCAGGGTAGGATCTGTGGAAGGAGAGTGTTTTCATGTTTGAGTGAAAGACCCGTGCAGAGATTCCAAGGACTGAAGTGAGTCAGTTTGTATTATGGAACAGATAATTGTCATAATTCTGGCAGAAGTTCATTCCAGAAGGGTGGAGCAGCTATGGAGTGATTTCCAAATTTTAAGGATGAGGTGACTGGATGGTGGAGAACTATTAAGGCAGAAGAGTAGAAACGGTGCTATATAAATATGTAATTATGATTACAAAGGTTGCCTTTCATATCCTTCGTGCACTGTTGCTCATCTTTGTAAGGGAATGGATTGTGACAGTCGACAGCTTGACCACAGACGCACCCTCCTTTCTCAATGCTGCATCCTTTGAAGACAATGTCGCATGTCTTGTCGGGCTTTCCAACTGCACAACCTAAATGGGAAAAACAAATAACATTCCTGTTAAATCCGTTGTTATGATCATCTTTATCATCATGCTGGTCATCAGCTGTCAATGTGTCTTTCGTCGTCGTCGTCATCATCATCATCACAATCATAATTTTCATAACCATCATCATAATCATCATCATCATAATCATAATCATCATACTCATCATAATCATCATCATCATCAAAATCAGAATTTTCATAACAATCATCATCAAAATTATCATCAGCACAATCAATTTTCATAGCCATCATCATCATCGTCGTCGTCGTCATCATCATCATCATCACGATCATATGTTTCATAGCCATCATCATCATAACCATCATCACTATTGTTGTAGTCATCATCATATCATGGAAGAGAAAGAATTTGTGGAGGGGTTGGCCTAAGTGTAGGTGACGTAGGATAGAAGATGCAGATTTGTAAATAAACGCAAGTGAAATGAACGACACTTAACAAAACCGAAATCAACTCAGAATAAACTTTTATTCAAATTAACAACTTACCAACTACCATGACAACGACAACGAATAACGCCAAAGGAAACTTAGTCATATTTGTCATCTTAACTTCAGCCTTGCCCCAATTCCTTCGTCTTCTACGCCTCCTTTCCCCTCCTCCCCCCCCCCCCCCCGGAACCCAGTCTCCGAAACTTTTGCCAGACACCAGAGACCCCTGTACAGTAGAGCGCTCGATTGAACGCCACCCAGTTACAGCATTCAGGATAATATCCGGCACAAAGTGTGTAGATTATTGCAAAAATAAACTCTTAGATAATCGAATCAAACAATCCGCCAGTTTTCCGATTGAATGTTACCTAAATTGGCCGCTTAATTCCCGCAAGATGTCGCCCACCCTTGAAGTTTAATATTTCCGACTGCGTGCGAATTTTACGTCTAATGTAATTGCAGTCTGCGGTTGAGCATCGATTGATGACGCGCCATTTCGGAATCAGGTTATTCGCATTGAATGCAGTAAGACGGCGGTTAACGCTTTAATTAAGTCACTTTAATTATGAGACTACGTTAGCACGTGTCTCACCGTCATTGTTAAGTAGTTGTCGGCTGTGATCACCGTTAACTCGACAATATTTTGTAGTGTTTTCTACTTAAAAACTGCAAATTCTTCATCGCTAATGTGTAGCACCAAGACTCTCTCTCTCTCTTCAATTCCACTCTTCTCTGTATCTCTTGCTAACTGATACGTAATCGTAATCGTAATCCCGAGATTTCTACAGCGCCCAATGAAAGCCATGTCACGGGGACCAGCTTATTTCACCGGTGCTCAGTCAAAATAAACTCGATAGGCAAAAAGGGTTCGGTTCCAGATCAAGATCCAAAGGTCAGGCAGAGAGACAGCGTGGTAGCTACGGTGGGTGATTGTTTGGTATTGGAGCGGAAAGAGGTATAAGAGAAAGAAGGGGTGTCAGGATAGGATCTGTGAAAGAGGAATGTTTTCAGTTTTCATGCCGATGAAGAAATTACAAGTGGTGGAGCATGGGTGAGTTTGCATAATGGGTCAGGTAACTGTCGCAGTTCTTGGAGGAGTTTATTCCAGAGTGGTGGGGTAGCTATTGCTATGGAGCGAACAGCCAAATTTTAAAGATGAGGTGCGAAGGATGGAGGGCGAAGTGGTAGGGCAGAAGAGGAGCGGGTTGAGCGAAGTGGTCGGATTGTAAATAACTCACAAAGATAGGAGGGTTAGGAGGATTAAAGTGCGTCGTAGGTAAGTGATAGGACTTTGTACTCGATTCGTTCAGGTATTTTAAGACAGTGAAGTGATTTAAGAACAGGAGTTATGTGCTGGTGTTTGGAGGCTTTGGTGACAGCACGAGCAAGCGTCTCCTGAATTCCGTTTGAATACCCCAGTTGCCACAGGAGTTACACACGGAGTCTCTGAATTCTCGAGTTACAGAGATAATCTTACTGTACCAGGTGCACTTTAGGATGTACTCCTTCAGCCCATTGACAAGATATACGCATCTCTGGTATGCCATTTCGCTAATTGTTTCCGGCGCCCGTTTATAGCATACAAACCAGATCCGGAAACCTCGATACAACTCACTGGCTGCGCATTTACACACGTTCTCTGAGCGACTGCTAAGGGGTGAACTTTGCTTCCCTCACATCATCTGATGATCATCCCAGCTTCCGCAGCAGCCAGCCATGGTGCACTCTTGAAAGGCTGGGGGACGCTTCGGAAAGCGTCACAGCCCCATGGCGCGTGTAATCGTAATCGTAATCGTAATCGTAATCTCGAAATTTCTACAGCGCTCAACGAAAGCTAAGTCGCGGGAACCAGCTTATTCACAGGCGCTCAGTCAAAACAAAATCGATAGGCAAAAGGGTCAAGATCCAGGAGTCGGGCACTCAGACAGTCGGACGGCTACGGTGGATGCTGTTTGAAACTGAAGCGAGAAGAGAGACAAGAGGAAGAGGAAGAATCAGGATAAGATTTCTGGAAAAGAAGTGTTTTCAGTCTTGAGTGAAAGACCTGCGCAGAAACTGAAAGAGGTGAAGTGTTGGTGAGTTCGTATGATTGACCAGACAACTGTCGCAATTCTGGCGGGAGTTTATTCCAAAGGGGTGGGGCAGATCCTTTAGTCCTTCGTATCCCTCTTTCCGCTCCAATCCCAAACATCACCGACCGTAGCTGCCACGCTGTCTCTCTGCTTGACTCTTGGATCTTGACCTGGAACTGAACACTTTTGTCTATCGATTGTGTTTTGACTGAGCGTCTGTGAATAAGCTTGTCTCCGTTACGTGGCTTTCGTTGGGCGCTGTAGAAATCTCGGAATTACGATTACGATGAAATGAAATGTAAATCTAGGTAATTTCTCTACGTCAGCGTGAGCTTAAGCGCGGGGCGCTATATAAAATCAAGTCAAGAGCCATGCTGTCTAGATGGCTAAGGCCCCACAATAACCGTTTAATCGTAATCGTAATCTTGAGATTTCTACATAGATTTCTATATTTTAAAGGTGTCTTAAAAATAAGATATTTAGGTAAATATAAATGTAAACGTTTTTCTAGAGCTACCGTATGGCCTCGACCCTGCTCATTTTTCAGTGAATTAATCGGTTGAGATCTTTACCACCGCTGCCCGTTTGAATGGGGCCACGCCATTTAAGATTTTAAGGTGTAGGTCTACACAATTCATGTGTTGCATAAGTCTTATAGTTTCTGTGTTCGAATTACGTAATCCGATTAAGTAAATTCTTGAAAAGTAAATTAAAGAAAACTTATGAAAATATTTTATATTATATCGGTTATTATACAACTTAAAATTAGTACTACTCAGACGTCACATATTAGACATAACATTAAGGCCTTAGATCTGCGATGTATAGCCTAAGCCTCAAGAAGAAATTGAAGCGTCCAGCATTCCCTAGATGGCAGCAGTAGTCGACGCTTGAAAACTTTGTCGGTTAATTTCTTTGCATTCTACATCGCATCGCATCTACGTCACATCCGGTCCCTTTACTCACCCACCACAACCGTCTGCGTCTTTCCTTTTCCCACGCTTGTAGGAGGATGTCAGTGGTAAAAATGAGTTAGAAATAGGGTTTAGGGGCGTATTTCCCATTCCTAATGCATCTATCCTAACCCTAAGACTAATCCTAACACTAACCCTAACCACTGATATACTTATACTGGACATCCTCGTACTAGAGTGGGAATCGGAAAAACGCCAACCGTCTGACTGTCTGTCAGCCTGACTCTTTGATCTTGAACTGAAACCGAACCCTTTCTGCCTATTAATAAGCTGACTCCCACGACTTAGCTTTCGTTGTCTGCTGTAGAAATCTCGAGCTTACGATTGCGATTACGAACCCGTTTTGAACTGAACCTACCAGCTAAGTTGAGGTAAACAACTCTAAGCTTTCGGGCGATCGCAGACGATAATTATGCAAAGCGTTCTGCAACCATGACGTCATTTTCAGCTCCATCCCCCAGTCTGTCTGTCTGTCTGTCTGTCTGTCTGTCTGTCTGTCTGTCTGTCTGTCTGTCTGTCTGTCTGTCTGTCTGTCTGTCTGTCTGTCTGTCTGTCTGTCTGTCTGTCTGTCTGTCTGCGCCATCCAGGCTTATTTTATTATCTTCACTCCCCTATTTCCAAGCCAATGTGTGCAACGTATTAACCATGCCACCATAACTGAAGCCATTATGCAACGTCTGTTGTCCGGCTCCCAGGCCAGTCCAGAAAAATCAGCCCTGTTCGATTTTCAGAGGATAATGGGGAGAAGGGTAACGAAAGGGGAGAAAAAAAAATTATGGATAGGAATGAAATGGGAAAATGTATGTTGCATGTAGTGTAATGTAATGTATTTACAACAATTTATATAGCAGGCTACTTCTAAGGTGCTTTACAAAGTCAAAAGTCAGCCCAAGATTCTGAGTTATGCAGTAAAGAGAATTTCAGCTGTTTTTAAAGAGGTTGACACTTTTGGACTCCTGAATGGATGCCGGAAGAATGTTCCATACACGCGGACAGCGACCCGAAAGGCCCGATCACCCATTGAAGATAGTCTGATCCAGTGAGGGGAAAACATGTTGGTAAATGTTATTCTTGATGTTTTTCTATAGCGACCGTATGGCCTCGACCCCGCTCATTTTTCAATGAATTAGTCAGGTGAGATCCTTCGCCCCGCTACTCGTTTGAATGGGCGCCACGCCATTTAAGGTCCCCAACCACGAACCGCGCTAGTCCATGATTCGAATCTCCAAAATATAGCCACTATTAGACAAAAATTACTTGGGAATTGTATCTTTCATTGTCTGAAACAGTGCTCGTGAAAGGCAGAATCCCAACTTCCTCTGCAAATCGCCGTCTGTCTGAATTCCAGAGGGCAATTTCCCCCATTATCGCTCTAAATTGCGCCCTATTAATTTGACATTGGCGCTGCAAATGGTTGGGGCAACGTCTGGGTCGGTGCTGTTGCGGGCCGACCTCCCTGGGTCGACGTCCCTGGACAGAGAGATGCACTGAGAATCGTTAGCAGTCATGAGCCGTGTCACAGGTCACCGCGTTGTGTGCTTTCGATTTGTGTTGTGATAATGTCGATGCCCCATGATACCTCGTAAATTTGCGGTCTGTCTGTCTGTCCGTCCGTCCGTCCGTCTGTCTGTCTGTCTGTCTGTCTGTCTCCCCCCTCTCTCTCTTTCCCCTTCTCTCTTTCTCACCCTCTATCGCTCTTTTCCTCTTCCTCTCTCTCCCCTTCCCCCATTCCCACTATCTCTCACCCTCTTGCTCTCTCTCCCTCTCCCTTCCCCTCCCCTCACCACTGCCTCTCCCTATCTCCCTCTCTCTCTCTCGCGTCTGTTTTACGCAAGCCATGTATGTTGTATGTAGGCACGTGCATATATGCACACATGTGTGCATATTGTATGCATGTATGTATGTATGTATATATGTATATATGACTAAACTTGTATAGCGCCTTTTAAGTAACTCATAAAGGCGCTGCAGCACGGATAATAATATTAATATAATAATAATATTAATAATAATAATAATAATAAAAATAATAATAGTAATAGTGACAGAAGTGGCGTCATCGGACGTTTGAACCTGCATGAAGGCAGAGAACCAGAAGAAAAAGAATAGTAATAGTAATAGTAATAATAATAACGATTTATACAGCGAGGCACCTCAGGGCGATATTCCCTTTGGCATCGGGGTTCGAAGGTCATGCGGGCGTTCGCTAGACCTCTTGAATATTCATGCTGTCTCTGTTCGGCGTGTGTGGCCTTTGCGTACATGAACTCTGTACTACGTGCTCTCCTCCGTCCGCCAATAGCCTCGTAACTTAGGAGGGTGGGGAACCGCTCAGCGTAGATCTCATATCGGTTGTGGGTGGGTCGCTGCACAGACGGTATCTGTCGGAACAGGTGGTGATAAACCCACGAGAGTCGTCGTGGAAAATAAAGACTCGCCGGCAGCTGGAGTGAAGTTGGGAAGCCGAGGCCGATCAACAGACGGCGCCTTTTGACTGGCTGAGAGATACGGGTGGTTTGCGAGGTCCATCAGTTCGTGCTCGGTTAAGTTCCGCTGACGACCCAACTTCTAGAGGAACTTGAGGAAGTTATCAACCACCGCAGCTTGAAGAGAACTTGGTGAAACTTTTCGGTCAGCTTCAGTTAGAGGTGAACCTAAAGGACGTTCTCAACAACCTGAGCTGAACGAAAAGTTTGTAAAACTTTTCAGCCACTTTAGATTAGAAGTCAACTTACAGCAACCGACGAAGACAGAAACCTGTCCAAGAGTAACCTGAAGTTCACCTCAACAAGTGGTAAGAGATTAGCGACACACTGTAAAGGAAAGAGGCACCTTTGAGGTCCGGACAAAAACGGTTGCATAAGTTGAGGACAGTTGCATCTTACCAACCTGCTTAAATCAGGACAAGGAACACGGTCTGAACGAAAATGGAGAGGTGGCAAGCAAAGGTCCTGGCGCTGATCGGTACCTTCGCACTCCCGTTCTGTGCAACGATGCTTCCGTACAAGGTATCCGGGTACGTATCGAAGAAGGGCAAGAAGGGGAAGGTCGTGCTCAGCTACCTGATGTGCTTCGGCGGCGGAATATTCTTCGGAACCTACCTGCTACACATGGGACCTGAGGTCCACCTCCTTCTGGACACGTCGCTGCTCATTCCCTACGGGATCCAATACCCGCTGACCGATCTATTTATCGGAATTGGTTTCTTCTTTGTTCTCTTCTCCGAGAAGTTCGTCCTGAAGTGGAACAAGCGCCGAGTGCGCAGCCGGTCCCAGAGGAAGGCGGCCACTGATGGTGCGGCAAAGACCAGGGAAGCGAGGAACGAGGTCACCGCGAACACCGCCTGCTGTGCCGACTGCGTCGTTGGGGAACCGTGCTGCAGTCTGCCCGAACCATCGATGCAGCCCGTTGGATTCGTCGAGCTCGTTTTGGAGGGGTGCTGTGACGACGACAGCTTCCGTGGTAACAGAGAAGGCGACCACTTAGATGGGAACGGGGTCGGGTATCGTCCGACGAAAGAAGAGGAGGCGGCGGGGAACGCCGCGGTGTTGTTGGACTCTACAGAACCCCCAAACAACGACCACGACGAAACAGAACATCATCACCACCACCATAACACCCGCTCCATCATCCTCATCCTCGCCCTCTCGATGCACCGGATCTTCGAGGGCATGACCGTCGGACTCCAGGGCAGCCTGCACAACATCTGGAGTCTCTTCGTGGCCGTCATGTGCCACGAAATGGTCATCGGATTCAGTCTTGGGCTCCAGCTGGTCAAGTCGCGTCTGTCTCTCCGCCGCATGTCCATCACCTCGCTCGTCTGTTCCCTGATCATGCCCCTTGGAGTGGCCCTTGGGATCGTCCTAACCGAGCTTGGCCGCGAGGACGCGAAACTGGCGATGGCCAACGGTATCCTACAGGCCATCGCAATGGGGACCTTCATCTATGTCACCTTCTTCGAGATACTTCAAGAAGAGGTCGATCCGAACGACACAAGTCTCAGCAAGATTTGCTTCATATTTGCCGGGTTCGCCATGATGGCGCTGCTCGACCTGATTCCCGAAGAAACGATGACAGTTGGTCGGAAGATCGTTCAGGAATTGGTGCCATGCAATGGCAGCGCCATGGCAACGACCCAGCCGGCGGTCATGGCGAATCTGTCGTTGTCGCTGTGAAGCAGGAAGTCCTGAGGGTTTGGTTACTTTGGTTTGATTGCTTTAAATATGATTCTTTAATTTTGCATTTGGGAGTCTTGGGTAAACTCTGGCGAGGCTGGCAGTAGTGTCCATTGTCTAACGACATCTTATGGCTGCCGGGGCCGTTGACGTCGACCTTACCTTATTTTATTTTACCTATGTGGGCTGATTTTAAAAGCAGTTTATTGAATATCTCCATTGCCACATGCCTTTTGCATTTAGTTGAGCAGCTTAATTATAAATTTACAAGAAATGTAAATGTTAACGTTTTTCTATTGTGATCGTAAGGCCTCGACCCTATTCTTTTCTCAACGAATTAAGCGGGTGAGATCCTTCACCACCGCTGCCCGTTTGAATGGGCTACACGCCATTTTAGATCCTTCTGAACAGACCATCTCAGCCTGAGATTCAAATCTCTGAAATGGAGCCACAAGAGGTATGCGAACCGGCATCCTCGCGCACAGAGGCGCTTTGACGTACGCTTTTACCAATGTAGCTAACCAGGCCAATAAAGGAATTACTCAGTTGGATGAAGCTTAGTTAACCAGTTACGCAGTGGGACATCTTTGTCGGTGTCCATGTGCACTCACTTCGGGTAGTTGTTAAGGATTGGAGATCACTTATTCACAAGTTCACACCCATCGCCAACAAACGGAAGGCTCCGGGAAGCGTCTTTCCTTTTCCCATTCTTGTAGGAGGATGTCAGTGGTAAACGTGACAGTTAGGAATAGGGTTTAGCGGTGTATTTCCCATGCCTACTGTATCTATCCTAACCCTAACACTAACCCTAACCTTAGCCCTAACCCGAACACTAACCCTAACCATTGACATCCTTATACTGGACATCCTCGTACTAGAGTGGGAATCGGAAAAACACCTCAGGGAACTGATTACGATGACGATGCTCGCATGCACTGATGTAAAAGCAGCGAAAACTGGAAGGTGTAGTGGGCACTACAATGAGCTGGAAACAAAACAATATCTACCACAAAATAGAGACCAAGTTCAGAGCACAAAACGGGAGGCCCTTGGCCGAATTACTTTGTTGAAGCATAGTTTTCATTCCAGAAGTAATATGTTTTGTTTGTTCGTGGTTTAAAAAGCTGTTACAACCCCACAGCAACCGAAAACAACGATGAACAGCAGTTACAACTGAAAGCATCCAAAAACAATAGCAGTGTCAAGGACAACAACAACAATTCCATTCCTACAATGCAGTTGTTCGAATTCATTTCACCGAGTCAAACCAAGTTACATGTTTTTTCTCTGTTTTAAAGTAAATTTTACACAGAATTCTATTTTAATTATAGTTATATTACAAATAAAATTTATTCGAAATGGTTACACATGATGTGTGAGGTATTTTTCATTACAGTCTGTAACAGTATTTTATTGTAAACATATCTGTTTGTATGTTTTCAACAGATGGTTTTGCATAGGTTACGTTTTCCTGACCAACATATTCCAGCTTCACAGCTGATAATGTATTTCGAGATTCTGGTCTGCATTGTTACAGCTGAGACTTGTCATTTTCCATGCGAAAAATGTAGAGTTAAAACGAAAAGCAGCCACTTATTTCACCATTTAAGTCATTTTCCATATTTAATGACTTGTTTGCAAGATTATGACAGTATGGCTGGATTATTTATTATGATTCTGAGCTTTTGAATTATTAACGAAAAGTTATTGATTTCATATGAAGTACTTAGGCGAATAGGAGGATGTATTTGAGTTAATGAGAAGTCATTAGGTTAATGAGGTGTTATCAGGAAACTGGCAAATATTTGCTCATGTGTTTACTCTGCCCTTGTTGCATTTATCAGTCTCAGACCTCTGAGAACGGTTTCAGTGGCCTTGCGAGTATAACTTTTATGATTTCTACGTGTCTGCAAGAGCGTCGGCACGGTTTCGAGAGTAGGGACACTGACAGATGAATCAAGAAATGGGCTAATTAAGGGAGATTGTACTTTATGTTGCCAAAAATGCTTGCAAACCTTTATCGCGCTTGGCTCGGTTTTCATGGGTGTTTTTTAAGTCGTCCTTCCCGCACACCTTTTATCTTGGGTGGATGACTTCACCTTTCCCCTTTCCAATCAGCAGACTTCCCTTAAGGTTTTTGGTTAAAAATCATGCATACAAAATTTACCATTAGGGTCCAAAGTGGGGCCCTAATCTTTCGAGTGGGAGGCCATGACCATGGCCCCCTATGCCGACGTCTTTGTCTGTTTTCTTTGTTTCTGGGTGTAACGGTTGATATGTCTCTAATACAACTTTTGCGATAAGTTCGGTGGTTCCTGGTAACGATGCTGTGTCGTAACGAAGATAATTGGCGTCGCCTCCTCCTTTATCCAGGCTCATTGGGACTGGCACCACCCGAGTAAATGGAGCTTTGTGATAAGTAATTCTGATGCAATACGGGTGATTCCGATGCAAGACGACATTACTTAGAACTCTGCTACGCGTTTCCGGCGTTAAAACCTTCGCCGTCGAGACGATTTATATCAAACTGAACCCGACCCTCATTCCAAAAACCATATTCCCCGTCTTGTATCTGGTCTTTGTTACTGTCTTTTCGGGTTAGACAATGCATCGCCGTGACTGTACATAGTAAACTTTAAATTTACTGCGCGATGTCGTCAACCGCCCGATGCGCCATTTTGAGGTCAAGGTCAATAATTATGCATGACGTCGTCAGTTAAGAGCGAGAGAGATGCGCCATGTTGTGCTTTTCAATTACCGGACGGTTTGTTATTAAAACATTAAAAACTTGTATTTGGGACAACGAATGTCTCTTAAACTAATACCATATGGGGAGCTTTATACTGGGGTATCCCATTATTAACCTGAATGGGTAATTTGAGCCGTTTAACCCAAATTTCTCATACCTGACGCAAGTACGTAACGATAACTGACGACGGCAATCATGACGATAACACAGTTCGTGAGAATAGTTTACTAAATGTAAATCATAATACTATACTATATCGTACTATATTTGTATTATTATGCTATATTTATATTATATTTTAACTTTGGACTGTAGGGTATAGTATGGTTGGTTTTATGACCCTAACTGCGCTATATTATGACCATTGATACGTTGTACTTTATGACGATAGATATGTTGATAACTTATGTCTGTACTTTTATAAGATATTTGCGAGCTGTCGCCAGCAGAGCCTGGTACATTATCTGTGATATCTGATACGGACAACAACTGTTCTCAATGTTTTTTTCCATCGTTGTCATTTTACAGGGTTTTATTCGTCTATTAATAAATTGTAAATAAGTATGCTATATTTCGATTTGCGTAATGCATGGACAACGTTGTCACTGTAGTGGGATTTTGTATTTTTAGACCTGTGCATTGATAGCCCTACATAATCTTTGGCCTACACTATATCCATTCATCCATACACACTTGCATACATACACATTCATCCATACTTGCATCCATTCATACATACACATTCATCCATGCTTGCATTCCTCCATACATACATCCATACATACATACATACACATACACACATAGATAAATACATACAAGCATTCATCCATACCTATATACATACACCGTACATTTGTATTACTTACTGACTTTTAAAGCATTTACTATATCTAATTTTATTTAAGATCAGTTGTTTTTTTACAGTTACAGCTGTTTGCGGTTAGTTTCAAAATATTCTTTCTAAGCAGTTTTTGACATAAACTTAAACACGTATAGCTATATTTTGCATTTGTCTGTTTGGTAACTGATGTTACTGTTAGGTTTTTAAATACTGCCGAATAATTAATGGCTTCCAGTTTCGTTTTTCAGGGAATTTGAAATTAAACCTGTATTACACCTTGCATTTTGTTGTCAAATTGTGCTGAAGGGTTGTTTAGTGTAGTTTTCTTGTCTTTAGATGGCGTATTGGATTGCTCAAAAGCTGGTGCTATATAAATTAGTTACCACTGAACAGTTTACATGGAAATAAAAGAAGATAAACGAATTTTACAGACAAATAGTTGTTCTTCTCTTAAGAACTTTCCTTTCACCAGTTTATTTTGACATTTGCTGGTATGTTGTCTTCACCAACTTGTGCAATAAAATATTATGTTATTATAATAGTTATCGTTTGTATTTCTGTAGCGCCATCATATTATAATGTTTAGGCTTCCACACGTGTATATGTAACTGGGTGACGTTTGAGATTAGAACGGAAAGAGGAATACTCACTCACTCATTCAACCAAATACACGTATGTAGCTGCGCTTTTAAGCGGTCCAGAAAAATCACTTCATAGATTTTCAGATACATACATACATACCCACGTGTGTGAATAAAAGTAAACTATACCATATCTCACAAGTGAGACATAGGGGAGACGCCCATTTCATTTTCTTAGACTCTTGAGCCGGCAATGGACGAATCCCAAGATCCTGGACACGGACATCCCAGCTTATGCCTGTACCAGATTCTACTGCTTGGTGACAGAGGCACGGTGTGCGCAAACAACTTGCCCAGGCTCGTTATACGGAGTCAGACCCGCAACCGCATGATCATTGGCCAAACGCGTTACCGATATACCACCGTGCCGCTCAACTTTGCGCCTTTGTGAGTTACTAAACGCGCTATACAAGTTGAGTGATACATAAATACATATATACAAGTGTATATACTATATATATAGTATCTACGTTTGTATGTATATATATATACATATATACATACATACATAATATATATATATATATATATAGAAAGATGCCACATAAATATGCACGTAGAGATATCCTTGTATCTTGTACACAAGCCGATGAAGGATCGATAGGACAAAAAATTCAAAGCCGCTTTAAGTCAACTAACTGTCAGAATGGGAAAATGTTTTCCTGCCAAAACAACAAGCCTCAAATACCGAAGGCATTTTTACCACTCCGGCTTTTCTTGCTGTACCCGTTTTTCATAATTCAGTTATTTACGAAGTTTCCAACTGCCGTACTGTCGACCTAGAGGTGGAAGGTTCAAAGGCCTACAACTGTGGGTACGGGTGTCCCCGTATCCCCAAAATTATCTCTGTCTCTGTCTGTCTGTCTGTCAGTCTATCTGTCTGTTTGTTCGTCTGTCTGTGTCCGTCTGTGTGACTGTCTGTGTCTGTCTGTGTGACTGTCTCTGTCTGTGTGTGTGTCTGTCTGTCGGGATACACGCCATTTAATCAGATATCCCAGTGGGAATTCCCGTAAGTGTGGCAAACATCGAGCGGTCTTAATACGCCGGTGTAATTCCGACTGCGCGTTATGTCAACACCAGGCTTATCTATTGCACCGCGTAAACCCGCACTCATGACCTCTAGGTGACCTTGATAAATCCGCCTGACGTTTCTACCGCTGAAGGATACAGTTTGAACTGGTTGAACTCAAAATCATATAAACTGGTGACCACCATTCCAATATAGGCCTTCTGGTTCCAACACGATTCCCATGCGACAGACTGCCTGCCTGCCTGCCTGGCTTCCGTTGGGCGCTGTAGAAATCTCGAGTTTACGGTTACAATTACGATATGATACACATTAGAAATGTAACAGCAGAGATATGGCATCCACCATAGTTGCAGAAAACCAGCATTCAAACGGACACGCACACAAACAGCAGAGAAACACAGACGTCGCAACAGAAAGACGAAGACATACGAAAACAGACAGGCAGGCGTACACAGGTACACGCTGGCCCAGCGAGAGGGAAATGCAACAACTAGGTCAAACATTCATCTCCGCAACTAAGAATTTTTGGTGCAGGCGCCGATTGCTGGGATTATTCAGTGTTTAGTGAATATTAGGCTCCAGTAAGTAATCTAACGACTTTTATAGCGCAGATATTAGCGCGTTATCCAATGCTTATAAAAATACAAGGCATTATTCGATTGTATCATCAAGTGAAATCGTAGTGAAAAGTCATAATCCGTTGCAGAAGACCTGTCGAAAAACAAGTTGTACACGTTTTTCTATAGCGACCATATGGCCTCCACCTGCGCACGGGTGAGATCCTTCACCACAGCTACACGCCATTTAAGGTCCCCGCGCACGGACCGTACTAGCCCGAGATTCAAATCTCTGAAATAAGCCACGACGGGGACGCGAACCTGGGATCCTCACGCACCGAGGCTTCCTTGGCGTACGCGCTTACTGATGTAGCTAACTAGGCCAGGCGAAATCCAGTAATTCAGGGAAAACTTCGTCTGTCACAATAATCATTAAAGCTCAGCCGTGGAAACGGCTGATAAACGGCTAAACGTTGGGTTTTTATTGATAAAAATCGGCGTGACAGGTTGAGTCAGGTTCATTCCGAGTCAAAACTCAAAGCTACACAATGTCAACAATTTTTTAAATATTATACAGCTCGCCATCTAGCGAATGGTAATGTCTATTTCGTCAAAAGACTTACATAAAATTATGTTTAGATCATTTGTGCACTTGGGCGACTTGCACCGAACAATAGGAATTTTGATCACAGACATACAAATTTTAATTTAGAGATTAACATTCATCTGTCCTAACACTTCTCCGCCCTCCCGTCACCTCATCCTTAAAATTTGGAAATCGCTCCATAGCCATAGCTGCCCCAACCCTTTGGAATAAACTCCCGCCAGAATTGCGACAGTTGTCTGGTCAATCATACGAACTCAGCAACACTTCACTTCTTTCAGTTTCTGCGCTGGTCTTTCACTCAAAACTGAAAACACTTCTTTTCCAAAAATCTTATCCTGATTCTTCCTCTTCCCCTTATCTCTCTTCTCGCTTCAATTTCAAACACCATCCACCGTAGCCGTCCAAATGTCCGCCTGCCTGACCTGGATCTTGACCTGGAACCGAACCCTTTTGCCTATCGATTTTGTTTTGACTGAGCGCCTGTGAATAAGCTGGTTCCCGTGACTTAGCTTTCGTTGGGCGCTGTAGAAATCTCGAGATTACCATTACTATTGGGAAATATTCGTTTAAAACCACAAATAAACATCTACGGTGGAAATTTCCCCGAAAATTATACCCGTAATTTTTTGACGACTGAAAATCCTCGAGTCGACTTTTGTTGGTTAAAATACCTTATAAATCGACTAAATTGTCGACGGCAAGTATTTCATGATTTTTGTAGCGTTGGGCTTTTATCGCCGATGATTTGGACGAGTAAAATCTCATGTTTACGGCGAGAATTTATTTTCAGGAATATCGAGGCCTTATGCTTCACTTCGCCCATTTTGGAGGAAAACAATTTTGTTTTCTTTTTCTGATTCGATGCGAATAGTAAATAATAGTTTACGAATTACTAATCGTTCTGCTGGCTTGTGGCCAGTTACGATGTTCGCGGAATTTTTCGAGGAAATGTGAAGTGGAAAATTTTTAATGTCTTAGAATCGTGTGAGTGAATGAAAATGACTCATGTGTGGGCGTGGTAAGTACGCAAAATAGATTGTAAATTTTTGCTGCGCCGATGTAGGCCGGAAATTTACTGTCTTTTAGTTTCTGTGCATTGATCGGAGAAAGCAAACAGTAAGTTTTGGAAGCAAAAGAATTTATTACGTAAGTTTTAGATATTGTCTTTTCCTCCTAGGCCAGTAATTTTATGACAGCTGAAATCCTTCTTGTGTCTTTTCCATCAGTATCTTTTCCTCCTAGGCCTAATTTAGTTTTGTTACCCTGCTGCTTTTTAAAGGCTAATTTTCTAAATACAACAGTTGGAAACTTTTCCCATTTTTGGTGTTTAATCATATTTCAGAATATAACAAGTCTTCAGAATGTAACAGAATTTCAGAATATAACAAGTCTTATTACAGTGAAAACAGTTTTCTGGTTTTATAAAGGTAACCGATTTAAATGTTTACAACTATTTCAAATTTCAAAAATAGAGGAGATGTCATAATACAGGAGATACACAAGCTTTGTGATGCAGTATGGAAAGAAGGACGCACGTTGGAGGAATGGAAGAAGTCAATTATAGTTGTTCTTCACAAGAAAGGAAATGCACTAGAATGCAATAATTATAGAACTATCGCACTGATAAGTCACCTTTGCAAAGTATTGATGATGATACTAACAGAGAGACTTAGAAGCCAGATTGAAGAACATCTTTCAGACGAGCAGACGGGGTTAAGAACAGATAGAAGTATTGTACAACAGATACTAACAGTGAGACTGATAGGAGAATAGGCCCGAAGAAAGAACAAGAAAATCTATAACTGCTTCGTAGACTTCAAAGAGGCTTTCGATAGCATCGATCAAAGTGTAACATGGGCTGTCTTGGAATCATATGGCGTGGATAATAAATTGACTCATCTACTGAAGGAAATCGGCAGCAATGCAAAGGCAGCGGTCAGAGTGTGTGGCAAAACTGGAGTTTGGTTTGACACTAGCAGAGGTACAAGACAGGGTGATCCAATATCATCTAGTGTTTTCAGCACACTCCTAGAAAGAGCACTGGACAAGATCAAGGAAAAGGATGGAGTATCGGTCAGCGGCATAAAGATCAATAGTCTTTGCTTTGCTGACGATATTGACCTGATTGGAGAAGACAAACAATGATTGGAGCACACAGTGCAAACGCTGAACAAAGAAGGAAAGAGATATGGCCTTAACATGAATTTTGATAAAATAAAAACAATGGTATTTGGCAAAAAGAATTTAACAACGAAGATGGTCGTGGACGGCATTCAGTTGGAAAATGTTGAAAAGTTTACATGCCTTGGATGCAGTATGACGTATGACTTGGACAGTAGGAAAGAAATACTAGTCAGAATTGCAAAGGCATCAGCAATACTGAAAGCTATGGATAACATCTGTAAAAGCAAAGCCATAAAGCTGGAGACAAAGCTGAGCATTCTGAAAACATGTGTTTTCAGTATCATGTTATATGGATGTGAGGCTTGGGTAATAACGAAAGATGTTGAAAGAAGGATACTGGCCTTCAAGAGAAAATGCTATAGGAAGATTATGAAAATAGGATGGACACAAAAGGTGAGCAATGCAGAACTATACAGATGGATACATCTAAAAGAGAACTTGATGCAGAAGGTAATTCAGAGGAAACTGGGACTATTTGGTCACATATGCAGAATGAGCAACGATAGGAAGATCAAGACATTAGTGTTCGGAATGATGGGTGGACCAAACAAGAGAGGACGACCCCACAAAGAATGGATAGACGACATAATCGAATGGTGTTGAACATCACTCCAGGAGCTGAGCCACGCCGCACTGGAAAGACAACAGTAGAAGGTCATAGTGAAAATGGCATCGGACACATACGGGCGTTTTACCCATGGTTTATGATGATGATGATATTTCAAACCGCTCTGCAATCAGAATATATGTTTGCCATAAGCTACACTTGAACACAATATGGGCTAGTGTGTTACCTTTATTGTTTCGCCTTACCGATTTTGTACAAAAAACGACTAGGATAAATTACTTAATACTACCTGCAACAGGGCTGCAAATAAATGCTCAACTGGACTGCATTACATTACTTTACCTTGTGGTATCTTTTGCAATGTTAAGTTTGGCCGTGGTGTTACAGCATTGCAACAGGAAACGTGATTCATTCAAGCTCCAAGGTCCCCATGGGTTCAGATGTCGCAGGTTGTGGAAAATTTCAGAAGACGTCTTCTAGCTTAAGCAAACGGGCAGAAGAACACAACAGCTGTGAAAATCGTGTAAAAGAGGTATGCAATTTCAGATGGAAACGGTTGACTTCAAACTAGAATTCACACATATTTCAAACATATCGTGACCTGGAACTGAACCCTTCCTGCGTATAAATTTCTTTTTGACTGAGCGCATGTGAATAAGGCGCATCCCATGATTTAACCATCGTTGGGTGCTGTAGAAATCTTATGATTATGATTATGCATGTCATAGTGTTGTGCATGTAGGTATATATTTATTTTTCAGCTGGTCGAAGCCAATGAGAAATGGCAGAAATATAACGACCAGAGAGAGGTTTGTGTAAAACAGCTGCAGGAAGATGTTAAGTCGAAAGATGCAAAGATTTCTGAGTTACAAGCACAGGTCGATGCAACCAACAGAAAGTACCAAGCGTCGGAGGAAAGTCGAATACAAGTGCGTAATGTGGATGCGGTTCCTGTGATCGCCAGTTGAAAAATCTTTTTGCAGTTTTTTTAAGCTTATCACGTGCTTGATTTAAAATGTAAATTCCAGAATATTCAGTTTGCGTTCTTGTGTGCTTGCTCTTCAGCCACATTGTATTTGTGTTAAAAGGTAATTCTCTCTTTAAGCACCTTCTGCTGGAAGGTAAATTCTAAATGTACACATTTTTCTATAGCGACCGTACGGCCTCGACCCTACTCATTTTTCAATGAATTTATCTGGCAAGATCCTTCACCACTGATGCCCGTTTGAATGGACGCCACACCATTTAAGTTCCTTGTATACGGACCGCGCTAGCCTGAGATTCAAATCTCTGAAATATAGGCACGATGAGGTTGTGAACAGGGATCCTCATGCACAGAGGTGTGATGACTTGTGCTTTAAACGATGTAGCTAACTGGGCCAGTGGTATGTTGTCTTGTTTTTGGCTGATGCTCTTTCACAGTAGCTGGTCCCACCATTTGGAGCTCTACCTCTGCAGACTCGTGACTGTTTTACTTGGCCTCTGTTTTGCTCCAAGTTTTGTGCATGAAGGCTTGCTGTTGTAGTTTCAAAGTGCACCTATAGTATGAGTATGCATTGTGTTTTATTTTATAGTTTTGTATTTTGTTTTTTAATGTATTTTATTTTATTGTATTTTATTATATTGCATTTTATTGTATTGTATTTAATCATATTGTAGTTTATTATATTATATTGTATTGTGTTCTGTTGTACTGTAGTTAGAAAAAGAGAACGAACAGTTAGTCGGTCAACTTGAAAATGCAACGAGGACGTCAGACTCCTCCGAACTTCTGCATCTTCGTGAGCAGGTTAAAGCTTACCAAGAGGACTTTGAGTCGGAGCGAAGAGATCGGGAAAGAGCACAGTCACGATTGGCAGACGTCGAGATGGAGCTGGAGATTGTTAAGCGAGAGGTACATGGAAAAGCTCATAATTTCGTAGGGATCATATCTATGTAATGTAATAAAGTAAGTGAAGTATCCCAGAAGTGTGACGTACGGGAGGTGCTAGTTTCTTTTTCTTGGCCCTTGAGCCGGGAGTGGATGAATCTCAAGGTCCTGAACACTGGGCCAGTGCATCGCAGGACTTGCCATTTACTTCCCAGCTTATGTAAAGTAAAGTATCCCATATCCCACAAGTGAGACGTAGGGGAGGCACTCATTTCCTTTTCTTTAGGTCCTTGAGCCGGCAATGGATGAATCCCAATGTCCTGGCCACGGGGCCAGTGCATCGCAGGACTTGCCATTTACTTCCCAGCTTATGTAAAGTAAAGTATCCCATATCCCACAAGTGAGATGTAGGGGAGGTGCTCATTTCCTTTTCTTGGCCCTTGAGCCGGCAATGGACGAATCCCAAAGTCCTGGACACGGGCCAGTGCATCGCAGGACTTGCCGTTTACTTATGCATAGATGTAAAGTATCACGTACCCCACAAGTGAAATATCGGGGCCCTTGAGCCAGCAATGGACAAATCCCAAGGTCCTGGACACAGGGCCAGTGCATCGCAGGATTTGCAGTATACTTCCCAGCTTACGCTGGTACCCAATTCTACTGCTTGTTGACAGAGGGATGTTGTGCACAAACAACTTGCCCAGGGTCATTATCAAATAATTTTTCTTGCTCCAATATGGCAAGTTAGCACTTGGTCTTCATATATTTTAAACCGTTCTCTGAGTGGTCGCTTTGGTTTATTGATATGTTCCTAGAAGGTGCAGTGATGTACACAGGTTGTCGTGACAGTGATCAGTAATCTTTCGGTTACCGTGACAGTCAGTTGCCGTGAGTTTTAATTGTAGTCTTATCAGTTGCCATGACAACAATCTGTAATCTGTTGATAGCCATGAGTGAATTGTAGTCTATCAGTTGCCACAATAGTCATTAGTAATCTGTCAGTTTCCATGGCAAACATCTGTAATCTATTGGTTGCCATGAGTTTTAATTGTAGTCTATCAGTTGCCATGACAACGATCTGGTATCTGTCGGTTGCCATGAGTGAATTGTAGTCTATCAGTTGCCACAATAGTCATTAATAATCTGTCAGTTTCCATGACAAAGATCTGTAATCTATTGGTTGTCATGAGTTTGA
Source organism: Norana najaformis (assembly GCA_964023275.1). NCBI lineage: Eukaryota > Metazoa > Annelida > Clitellata > Crassiclitellata > Hormogastridae > Norana > Norana najaformis. The sequence continues at coordinate 17,105,417 of OZ029928.1, forward strand.
AAAGTCTATCAGTTGCCATGACAGCAACATCAGAAACACCGTGTTGCTTTTACAGCTGCGACAGTACAATCTCCGTGAGATGCAGGACATCCACCAGAGGAGGCAAGCGTCGCTGGAGTATAATCGGCAGGAATACCTGAAAAAGAATCCTCAGTCGGTCTATCAGAATGACCATTTTGAAGACAGGCATCCCGAGGATGGGGAGGACGAAATCGATGGATGACGTGTACCGATTTTTTGACTGATTATTCGATCCAATCACTGAGGGATCAACACAACACACTGGAACTTCTTCACAACTTTGTGTTTTCTACGGAAAATTAGTAGTCGATCCCGAGTAAGGAATGGCTGTTGTGTTTTTCTGCCCTCATTTCGATCGTTTTTCTTCGAGCATTCAGCATTTCCTGCTTCCTGAAAGGCTCACACTAGTGTAAAGAATTATTGTAATAATAATAATAGTAATAATAGTAGTAATACTAATAATAATAACAGCAGTAGTAATATAGTGGTAACAGTAATAATAATTATAATAATGATAATAATAAAAGACGATTATAGGGCGTCGTGATACAGCCAGCGCCGAAAAGCCTGATGTATAGAATTATATATTGATACATGGTAGATTTTACATGAACAATTCCTAAATTGTGTGAACTTGGGTGCTGACCTTTGACCTGCTAGTTTTTTGTGATTATGACATTGCATCACTTCGAGTCATTCAGACTAACTTTATTTCTCGGTCTTTTTGCTTCATGCCGGTCTACACACTTTGTTATTTGTGAACTTTTTGTTCGTAATAGCGTTAATATCGTTTAAGATAGCGTTGGAAGCACTTTCGGAGGTACCTTAGAGTAGCTATGTAGTGTCAAGATTCTTACATACATACTTATATACAGTCTGTCTGTCTGTCTCTGTCTCTCTCTCTCTCTCTCTCTCATGGGAAAAGTGAGAATTTCTCCTTCCACTTTCCATTGATCTTTTCCTATTGAAAATATATTTCCCTAACACTTTTTGCCCCTGGACTTAGATCTTTCCACCCAACCACAAAGTGTACCCCTTTTACACCTTTGTTGTGATTTTATATCGATTAGTTATGTCAGTTTGGAAAGACGTATGAAGTTTATGTTACACCGTTGCATTGCAAAGGACGGACAGACGGACACAGACATGCACAAGGACGGACAGAAACATGGACAAGGACGGACAGACGAACACAGACATACACAAGGACGGACAGACGAACAGAAACATACACAACACGGACAGACGGACATAGACATACACAAGGACGGACAGAAACATACACAAGGACGGACAGACGGACACAGCCATACAGATATACTGCTTCATAAGGAAATAAAAAAGGATAGCAATGGGAAAAGATGCCTTTATGAAGAGAAAAGAATTAATGAGAGGAGGACTGAACAGGAACCTAAAGAAGAGAATGGTCAAAACACTGATATGGAGCGTGTTCTTATATGGATTGGAAACATGGACCATCAGAAAAGAAGACATCAGAAGACTGGAGGCTTTTGAGTTATGGGTTTGGCGCAGGATGGAGAAGGTTAGTCGGACAGAACGCAAAGCAAACGAAGAGGTTCTTCGACAGGTGGAGGAGAAAAGATCTCTGTTGGCTACCGTAGAAACGAGACTGAGGAAATGAGTTGGACGTTCTGTACACGGGGACCTTAAATGACATGGTACCCATTAAAACGGGCATTAGAAGTGAAAGATCTCACCTGATTAATTCATTGAAAAATAAGCAAGGTCGAGGCCATACGGTCACTATAGAAAACTGAGTACATTTGCACATACATACGCACCTGTATACATACCCGCACATACAAAACATGCATGCACACACAAACATACACCTGCACTGCTAGATGGGCCCAAAGACAATTGGGTATTGTTAGTAGCTCCTGTACATTTCCAATATTGTTTTTGCTTGACTACCAATAGTAACCCCCAGCATTAGACACTATTGTGTAGAGAACTATCACCAATACGCAGCTGTCTGGTATACCTTGTTTACTTAGCAAGTGATTGTGATTGACGTTCAGTGAGGTTGGCTATTGCTGTTTAAAATCTTGTACGTAGCTGAGTTATGGATGCATAAATGTGGTTAACTAAACTGGTGACATTTCTAGTAATCTACAGAGTTTGTTATTTGTGAACTTTTTGTTCGTAATAACTTTAATATTGTTTAAAATAGCGTTGGAAGCACTTTCAGAGGTACCTTAGAGTAGCTATGTAGTGTCAAGATTCTTACATACATACTTATATACAGTTCTCTCTCTCCTCTCTCTCTCTCCCTCCCTCTCTCTCTCCCTCCCCCTCTCTCTCTCCCTCTCCCTCTCTCTCCCTCTCTCTCTCTCTCTCTGTCTCTCTCTCTCTGTCTCTCTCTCCTCTCTCTGTCTCTCTCTGTCTCTCTCTCCCTCTCTCTCTCTATCTCTCTCTCTATCTCTCCCTCTCTATATCTCTGTCTCTCTCTCTGTCTCTCTCTCTCTCTGTCTCTCTCTCTCTCGGCTGGAATTAATCCCTCCTAGGAGGGAACCTTCTTTTCCATTTGTTTCTATCTCCAGTATCTTCCTTCTTCAATCTGAGGGACTTTAGATCTTGCTGAATCAAGTCTCCCCATCTTTTCTTTTGTCATCCCCGACTGCGGCGTCCGTAAACCTCTGCTTTCATAATTTTAATGCAATAATCTGCCTCTCCTCATCACATGACCATAACGTCTCAACCTGGCTTCTCGTACCTTGTCAGATATACATGCCACTCCCAATACCTGTGCCACTCCCAATATCTCCATACATTGCACATATACATACATGATATAGATATATACATGCATGAATTCATTAATTGATTGATTAATTAATTAATCCACTTTTTTCCATTGAGTTTCTTTTGACCAGTCCTGAAAAAGGTTGATCAACGAAGAGAGTTGTTGAATTTATTTCCAACTTTTTCCTGTAGGTTTTATTAATTATTTTCGACTACCATAAGTGTTTTGTGTTGGAGAGAGCAAGAAACTGGGCATTTGCAAGTATTACTTGGAAAATCATTTGATAAACAGAACTGGAGGCAAAGTTGCAATACTGAAAGAAAGTTGTATGAAGTTTAATAAGTGAAGTTGAATTTAAATTCTCCAGAATGTTGCAGTTTTTTGCAGGATTCCGACTGTCAGAACATAGTGGTAGTAGTGGTAGTTCCACTGCTTAACGACAGCTTATGGCATCAAAGGCCGTTGCCGTCGCCCTCCTCCTTTATCCAGGCTTGGGACTGGCACTACCCCCAAACAAGGCAGTGGCGGAGTTTGAACATAGTGGTGGCAACATTTTTATTTGTGATCATTTCAAATGTAGTGTTACATTTTACCATCATCATGATTATTATTATTATTATCGTCATCATCATCATCATTCTTTTGTTGATCCCAAGTCAAGAATGATACATGTTACAGATGTTGTTCCTACTTGCATAATGCACGTTAAAATTATATGTGCAGAATTCTTTACAGTAAATGGTCTTTATATGTTTCTTTTTAATGGAATTTATAGTATAGTCGGCAAATCAAACAAACGGAAATAATGTGTAATCTATATAATAAAAGGTTTAGACGTGTATGTGGTCCATTTAATACAGATAGAACAGGCGACTTGTAACGGCGGCGCCATCTCGTGAATAATATGAAAACGAAGTAATTTCTTTTCACACTTGGTTAGGAAGAAATGTGAAAACCGACCTTTTTTCAAACTATCCTGTTGTGCTTTCACGACCACCTCCGCCAACGATTTTCACGGTAGCACCGTATTGTCTCCTGGCTTGAACCCCCCCCACCGTCTGCATTATGATCTGGCACCAAAACTACCAAACAACCTGGCTATTGCGGACTTGAATTTATTAAGCGCCAGCGTCTCCGCTGCCTTCCCATTTCTCTCAGCTTAAAAACAACCCACCCTAACAGAGCCTCCCCCTTTCTCTCTCTGGTCTTCTGGCAACCGGACTTGGTGCTTGACATGGCATACTTGGACAACCCCACTGACTTGACGCAGCGCTCGAGAATAAGCTAGTGCCATGCGCTTCGCTTTTAAGTAACGCTTTAGAAATTTCGAGTTACGATTACGAAGAGACTTGTCTTTCTGATGCAGCCATTGTTTACAAAAATTTGCAACGACGGGACGCGAACCGGCATCCTCGCGCTCAGAGGCGCCTGGAAGTACGCGTTAACCAACGCAGCAAACCAGGCCGAGGATGAGGAGCTGCAGGAACTGAGGAAGAGCAGGCACGAAGAGGAGGATTAAGAGGAGGAGGAAAGATAGAAAGAGGAGAAGGAGCAGAAAGAGAAAGACGAGGACTGTTATCCCAATCGACTGAGAGATTGGCTCGCCTCGCACACGCGCAGTTGGCTTGAATAAACATTCGTCGTAACAGACAGGTAGAGACACGTCCAGTGTCCTCACCACTCAGCCTGTGTATACGCAATTGTATCAATTGTACACTGCGTACACGTGATACCTTTCCTATGACCACGTACACGTAGCATGTATATATATATAACGTAGCATATATATATATATATGTTTTGAATAACAATATATAATTATATAAAAACATATATATATGTATGTTGCTTATAAATGATATGTATATATAGAATTATTTATATGCGTGTGCTGCTTATATATATATATATATATATATATATATATATATATATATATATATATATATTGCTCATAATTGACGTGTATATATGCATGATCAATATCTTGACCTCAGTGTATTTTCTTGGTCTATAGCAATTCGCTGTTTGGTGTGCGTGTGCGTGTGTGTGTATGTGTGTGTATGTGTGTGTGTATGTGTGCGTGTGTCAGGTTGTCTAGGGATATAAAACAACATAACAGGTTTAGTTTAAACAGCTTCTCAATTGAGAAGAAACCATCCCCCACCAACAGACGGTGACACAAGGCGGCTCAGAAAGAATCAAAGCGGCAAAGTCTAATCTAAAGACTTATATAGCGCCGTTATCATAATGCCTAAGGCATCAATCGATAGTCGCTTCAAGTCAAAATCGCAGACATAAAGCGAGAAACCGGGTCAGAACAGCTAAGAAGAATCAAACAAGTCATCCACGCAGGAAGACTTAAACACGACTTGCCGAAAGAGACTTCAAAGAAAAAAGTCCGATTATGCAGGACCAAAACCAAATTCCAGTTTGAGCCGAACTTAAAACACCTTGTACCACTGACCTAGTTAGCTACAGTGGTTAACGCGTAAGTCACTTGACCTAACACACATTGACGTCACAATCGTCGCCATGTTATCTCGGCCTGATTAGCGCATTGGTTAAAGCGTACGTCAAGGACCCTGACTTGACCTGACACACATTGACGTCACAGTCGTCGCCATGGTATCTCAGCTGGCCTGGTTAGCTACATTGGTTAACCGGTACTTCAAGGCGCCTCTGTGCGTGAGGACGCCGGTTTGCATACCGATCGTGGCTTATTTCAGAGATTTGAATCTCTGACTAGCACGGTCCGTACACGGGGATCTTAAATGGAGTGGCACCCATTCAAGCGGGCAGCGGTGGTGAAGGATCTCACCTGATTAATTCATTGAAAAATGATCACGGTCGAGATCATACGGTCGCTATAGGAAACTGTGGACATTTTACATTTATCTTTTTATAAGGTCGTCTTTCCCGCCAAATTGTACAGAACAACTCAACTTACTCGGTCTTATCATATATGCTCCAAGCCGTATGTTAAAAATATAATTGCTACTATATATATGTATATATACCTGCTATTTTATTTTAGGATATATATTTTTGTGTGTGTGTATTTTTTGTATATGTGGTTTTAATCTTTTTTGCCCATGCTTGTGTATATCAACAAGGCCTGTTTGTTATCACAGAAGGTTCCAAATTGACTGTAGATACGGGATTGAGAGGTGCACTGGGCAATCACTCTTGCCGGCAACGCCAGGGCAACTGTAGGCGCTTGCCATGCATTCGTTCGAAGGCTAAAGAACTGGACTGTAGGCCTATAAAATCGTAGGCCTGCAGCGTTTCTTTGGGCCTATAATCCACACGACTTGTCTAAGCACATGACTGTTTTTTCAGCCGCTAGAGAGCGCGACGTTTGCAGAAGACTTGATAGGGTGACGATTTGCTGAAGCGACCTAGCGATAGGCGTCAGCGCTGGGCGGTTTCTTTAGACCCTCGATCTTCAAGCGCTGACGGTTTAGGTGCCTTTGCTTAAGCGATTGAATCGCTGCTTTTACGTTCGCGTAGGTTACTTTACGGCTTAGAGGGATACGGGTTAGGCTTACGATGGCAGGTAAGATCAACTGGCTGTTTTTCTGTTTCAGTCTGTCTGGCTTTCTGTCCCTGTCCCTCTGTCCCTCTGTCCCTCTATCTGTCTGGCTCTCTGTCCCTGTCCCTCTGTCCCTCTGTCCGTCCATCGTCCGTCCGTCTGTCTGTGTCTGTCTGTCTGTCTGACTACCTTACCTTACCACTACTACTGATGCTACTATTACTACTACTACCACTACTACTACTTGAACTGAAATTAATTATATTAATGTTAATAATAATAATAATAATAATAATAATAATAATAATAAGAAGAAGAAGAAGAATAATAATAATAATAATAATAATAATAATATTAATAATAAACTTATTGAGGTCCGTGCGGTGGTCTATCGGTAACGCGTTTGGTCAATGATCATGCGGTTGTGGGTTCGACTCCGTGTAACGACCCTGGGCAAGTTGTTTGCACACACCGTGCCTCTGTCACCAAACAGTAGAATTTGGTACCGGCGTAAGCAGAGAAGTAAACGGCAAGTCCTGCGATGCACTGGCCCCGTGTCCAGGACCTTGGGATTCGTCCACTGCCGGCTCAAGGGCCAAGAAAAGGAAATGAGCGCCTCCCCTACGTCTCACTTGCGTGATGGAATACTTTTCTTTACTTACCATACTTTTGAGTTTATTCTCTAAAAGGCACTTTATAAATCTTAAATTACAATTACTTTGTCACGTGGAGGTTACGACTCGACTGATATATATTTAGCCGACTGATTATACATTGCTATTAATAATAGGCCGCTTTGGTAGAGGCCTTCGTTAGGCCTTTGTAGGCCTACATGCGTCTGTGATTTGATCAGTGATATACAGCAGACACTTACCCAATTCTCCAAATCAGATACTGAGTTGTGTAGACGAGTCTTCCGCTGAAAAGCCAATATCTGCACTCTGGAATATTGAACAATTGTTCCCTAAGGCGACGCGTAGGCCACGTAGGCCTATCCGAACATTTATGAAGCGCCTCTCAGAGCCTCTCAAATAATACATATTTATTGCATATATATCCTGCATATATATGTATATATATGTCCTGCATATATATGTGTGTACATGTATATATATGCTATAGTATATAATGAAATATATATACGCATTATGCGAGAGGTCACGTGCATCCAGTCCATGTATATGAGAAAGTGTCCAGTTAAGGTCTATAGTGATGTCATTGTACGAGTTTATTTATAACTCTGTAAAGTGGCGCTTCATAAATGTCTGCAAACAGCGGCCCAATAAAACGACGACCTTTCTTTTCATATATTTACGAACATGTCGTATAATGATCATATGTATGTGTGTATGTATGTTTGTATATGTGTATGTCTATGCATGTGTGTCTGTGTGTATGCATGTGTGTGAATGTATGTATGTACGTATGTATAATTAGCGCGTTTGTGAGCTCTTAAAAAAGATTCGAAATAAATATCAAGATACATACTTACATGTGTGTATGTATGTATGTATGATTGTATGTATGTATGTATGTATGTATGTACGTATGTATGCATTTATGTATGTATTCATGTATGTATGTATGCATGTATGTATGCATGATTGCATGTACATATGTATATTTATGTATGTGTATGATGTATGTATCTATATGTATGTATATGTATATATGTATGTATGTATGATTGTATGTATGTATATATGTATGCATATATGTATGTATGGTTGTATGTATGTATATATGTATGTATGCATATATGTATGTATGTATATTTATGTGTGTATGTATGTATGTATCTATATGTATGTATATGTATATATGTATGTATGTATGATCGTATTTATGCATTTATGTATTTACGTAAACATGCATGCATATATGCCTGTATGTATTTATATGTTTGTATGTATGTATGTATGCATATATGTATATATGTATGTGTGTATGTATGTGCATGCATATGTGTATGTATGCATGTACGTATGTATGATTGTTTGTATGTATGTATATATGTATGTGTGCATATATGTATATTTGTATGTGTGTGTGCATGTGCATGCATATATGTATGTATGTATGCATGTACGTATGTATGTATGATTGTATGTATGTATATATGTATGTATGCATATATGTATGTATGCTTGTATGTATGATTGTATGTATGTATATGTATCTATGTATGTTTGCATGCGTGTATGTATGAATGTCTGTATGTATGTATTTATGCATCTATGTATTTACGTAAACATGCATGCATATATGTCTGTATGTATTATGTATGTGAGTGTGTATACATGACTATTAATATACATTAGCCTGTCCTTGGAAACTTTTAAAGAGCAGGCGATTAGAAGCGATCGTTTGAGACGACTTGGAGGAATTAAATCGGTCAGAAGTATAATCTAATCTAATGACTTCTGTAGCGCCGTTATCATAATGTCCAAGGCATCAGTCGATGGTCGCTTCAAGTCAAAATCGCCCTCAAAAATCATAAACCATTGGAGAAGCCGGGTCGAATTCTGATGGCTCCCCTCCTACACCCTACCCTTCTCTCCCCCACCCTCTCTGATCTGCTGGCAACCGAACTTGGTTTCTGAATTGCATCTTGGGACAACCCCACGGACTTGACGCAGCGCTCGTGAATAAGCTGGTGCCCTGCTCGTAGCTTTTAAGTAGCGCTTTAGAAATGTCGAGTTTACGATTACGATTAAGCGAATGTTACCCTACCGTATTTCCTGCATAAGTCGCTTAAGAGACACTACTGCAGTTGTAAATTGATAAATATTACGTTGTAAGTATGTTTGTCAGATGCTAATAGACTACTTACTTACCTTTCGTATTTTTTGGATCAGCCCCTGAGCGGCCTGCAGCGCCGAATGTAGTCAAGGTGACGCATCATTCGATTGAGCTGAGTTGGGAGGAGGCGCTACAGAAGGCGAACGAGAGAGCGAAGAAAGGGACGAGGCGAGGCAAAGGAAACGATAGCAGAAGAGTCAGCGTCCAGCTGGAGCAGAAGGACACGAAAGGAAACTGGACAAATCCCTACACGTCAGTGCCTTCATTGATTGTTTGATTGGTTGACTGGTTGATTGATTGAATGAGGAGTGAGTGATTAATAAACACAGTGAGTGATTTATTGAGCCAGTGAGTGATTAATTGAGCGAATGAGTGATTTATTGAGCCAGTGAGTGATTAATTGAGCGAATGAGTGATTTATTGAGCAAGTGAATGCCTGATTGACTAAATTATTCATTCAATCATTCGTTCGTTCGTTCGTTCTTTCCTTCGTTCACTTGTCTAGTCATCGAATTCCAGACACAGTGATCCGCTGAAGATGTGACCTGGTCGTCTTAAAGTCTTTCTTTTTGAAGTTCTTCTGATGGTCTGTGGCATTTGCTTAGGCCCTTTCTCAATGACTGCCAACAACGTTGCCTGAAACCACTGCAATCGGAGTGTCGCAGGCCATGTGGAGGTACAAGGGACAAAGTGACAGAGGCCATGGCGGAGGGACAAGGAACAGTGACGGAGGCCATGGCGTAGGGACAAGGGACGAAGTGACGGAGGCCATGGTGGAGGAACAAGGGACAAAGTGACGGAGGCCATGGTGGAGGAACAAGGGACAAAGTGACGGAGGCCATGGTGGAGGAACAAGGGACAAAGTGACGGAGGCCATGGCGGAGGGACAAATTGACGGAGACCGTGGCGGAGGTACAAGGGACAAAGTGACGGAGGCCTTGGCGGAGGGACAAGGGACAGTGACGGAGGCCATGGCGGAGGTACAAGGGACAAAGTGACGGAGGCTATGGCGGAGGGAAAAGGGACAAAGTGACGGAGGCCATGACAGAGGGACAAAGTGACGGAGACCGTGGCCGAGGGACAAGGGACAGCCATGGCGGAGGGACAAGGGACAAAGTGACGAAGGCCATGGCGGAGGGACAAGGGACAAAGTGTCCATTGACACTCGAGAGTCAAGATGCCAAATCAACAAGGAAGAAATAGTCATCGGCCGAGGGCAAACTCCAATCACGATCACTTACTCACTTGAGAAGCACTGAGGGCCTCTTGAAAATCGCTAAGTCAACGTGCGCTCATATCAGACTGCCCGACGTGATTAGGGATCTTATTCTGACTTTAGTGTCCTAAAACTCGTATATGACTCATTAAAATTCTTAATTGCGTCAATAGCGAAACGTTTCCATTCTTCTGGGCCTTTTACTGCTGGCCTGCTTAGCTACATCGGTAAACGCCTACGCCCAGGAGCCCATGAGCTTGAGGATCTCCGGTTCTCAACCCGGAGGTGGCTTATTTTAGAGATTGGAATCTCGGGCTAGCAGAGTCCGTACATGGGGACCTTAAATGCCGTGGTACCCATTCAAACGGGGAGCGGTGGTGAAGTATCTCACCCGATCAATTCATTGAAAAATGAACAGGGTCGAGGCCATATGGTTGCTATTGAAAAACGTGTACATTTACATTTAGCCTACATTTACTGTCGATACAGTATCAAACGCTTTACTCTAAATTATGGGTCTTTTTCCTAGGAGCTTTTAGTCGTTTCCTACTGGTTACCGTTGGGTTTCCTTCAGGGATATTTCTAGACCTTTTTGGGCTTTTGGTCTTTTCATTAGACACAGCGGGAGTTTTCCTGGGGATATAATTGGACTATTTCCTGATTTATAAGGGTCTGTTCGAAAGGATAGACTCGGTAATATTCGGGACTTACACATAGTTACCGAATCGCGCATAATTTTACCTGATGACAGAGGTAAACATGAAAAATCCAACCCTATTCGCGTCATCCGCAAACGACCCGGCGATTTTATACAAATTTTAAAGTTCCAACTTTTCTCCAAACAAAACAATTCCGCCATTTCTAATGCGGAATTAGTCACGCGCAGGATGTGAAGCTCGATTGAACTTTTGTAGCGCATTTACAAATTTAGTGCTATGTAATGATATTTTATAATATTAAATTAGCATATAATAATTTTTATAATATTATATAATATATATAATCTGAATAGGAGCATTGGATAACTTATGCTTACATCTGTCATGAGGTAAAATTATACACGATTCGGTTACTACTAGCTCACCTTATCTTTTAGAAGATATCGATTTGTATACCGTGCCGACAGTTGAGATAAAGGAGCATTATGAATCGTGTTTTCAGGGGCTTTGCGAAGGGTTTCTCGGTGGAGAACCTCAACGCCTGGGAACCCTACTTCTTCCGAATTCGATTCTCCGGCGAAGGAGGAACTTCGGACTGGAGCGCGGAAGTTGTCGTCACCACAGCCAGTGAGTAGCAGCCGACCCTCGGTGGGTGGTCGTAATGGGTGGTCGTAATGGGTGGTCCTAATGGGTGGCACTAGTGGGTGGGTGGATTGGCCCGGGTGGGAGACCCTGGTGGGTGGGTGGATTGACCCTAGTGAGAGGCCCTGGGTGGCGAAGGTTGGATGCCCTGGAGAGTGGGTGGCTCTGGGAGGCCCTGGAGGGTAGCTGGGTGGCCCTGGTGGGTGGCTCTGGTTGGATGATTGGGTGTCGATGATGACGACGACGAGGAGGAGGAGGAGGATGCTGATGATAATCGTGATGATGGAGGTGATGGTGGTGGTGGTGACGACGATGACGATGCTGCTGCTGCTAGTGATGATGATGATGGTGGTAATCACGATGACGATGATGATTACTAAACAGCTGCGGTTTATCGCGGCTTCCGGTTGTCATGGACACCTTTTCTATGACGACCTAGCCGCATTCTAACCTTTGCCCCACTTCTGACCAGGTACTGACCCCCTTTCCCCTCCGTCAGACCCATCAAACGATCGCGACGCAATAACATAGATTTCATACACTGCGAGACTCCGACGTAATACGATATCTATGGTCCATTTCTCTGCGTTTGTTTGTCCGCTGATTCCCTTGTGTAAACATTCAATACGTCTGCGGATGTCGGGTCAAAAGTCAATGGTCTGGAACCAGTGCAATAACAGAAACGTGTCGGCGTAATAGAACGGCAGTCGTTAGCCCCATTTTAGGCCTATGCAGTTAGGCCTATCCATTTAGGCCCTATCCACTTAGGCCTAACCATTTAGATCTGTTTCGTTTAACACACTAGAGTCTGCATGCGTAAGTATACGTTATAATACATGCATACATGTGTACACAGTACATATATATATATATATACATGCATACATACATACATAAATACATACATACATATATACATGCATACATGTGTACACAGTACATATATATATACATGCATACATACATACATAAATACATATATACATATATACATGCATACGTACATACACATACATGCATACATACATACACATATACATGCATAAATACATGCATACGTACGCACATACATACATACGCGCGTACGTACGTACATACATACATGCATACGTATATATATACACACCTACATACATACATACATACATACATATATACATGCAGGGCCTTCAGAGATTCATAGGGGCCTGGGCCACTGCAGATACGAGGCCCCAATCTCCAAGCATTCGCATCATAAGCCTAGGACTAAATTGCAGTTGTGAATTATAATACAGAAAAGGATAAACAAATATTAATTAACTATAAAATAAATTTAAAGAATTCGAAAGATTTGTTGTTATTTACCGAGTCATAAATCTAAAATCATGTAAAATCATTTCTTTCTTATTTTAAACCAGATGAAGTACGTGTGAACCCCAGGTCAAAATTACCCTGTTGCCCCTTCTGATGGGGTCTGTGTAGGGATTCCCTTAATACTATATCCTATTTCTTTACCTAAGATTGTTCCAAATTAATTAATATAATTAACTAATATAATTATTACCGGCATAAAACGGCTACCCGCGCCTCTTCGGTTGAGCCTCGGCGATTATTGGGCCGCGGGGAAACGAAATAAGCACTTAATAATATTTTAAATGAATTTAAAGATAAATGGTTAAAATATTTGAAGCAGTGCTTTTTCTAGAAAAACGGTTCCGGAACTGAACAATTATGAAATTTTGTGCTAAAATTTCATTATTTTTATCAATCAATAAACACTGAAAACAGTGTAAAGTTGTAAACACTGAAATTGAATTAAAATAAGTTACATTATATTACTTAGTAACACAATTCTTTTAATAAAAACTAAAATGTTTTATTAGTCGATATAAGTACCGGAACGCCGTTGCGAAGCATTCTGTCTGAAAAAAGCACCGACTTGAAGTAATCTAAAGGAAACAAATCAATTAAATATCAAACTATTATTATAAAACTTCAGCAATGCTTAACTAGAATTCAGTGTTGATCATAACACCTACATTCACAGTCACGTGGTCGGTCCGCCAGATTAAACAACCCATTTCATAGCCGATCAAGTTTAATTAACAGTTTAATGGCCAACTCTGTTTAATTTGTTTAGCCCCGTTTCAGAGCCAAATAAATCCAGCAAACCCTGCTTCAATACCAAATAAGTACTTAGCCTACTTTCGTATCCAAGCAAAACCTAATTAACAAAGTAAACTTGATTAGCATTACTCTGCAATTATTATTATTTACTTTAAGCCGAAGGGACTAATTCTCTTCATGTTGGAAGCACAAACATCGAAGTAATAATCTAATAATAATAATATTATTATAACACTAATAATCGTAATATAAGAATCATAATAATCGACATGGTTTACATATAGAAAGATATTGTGGATTTTGCAGAGAGGCCTCTGACTGGGGAAGATATACACTCTGCCATTCTGCGCCAGAACCTCGCAGAACTCGAACGAATTCTGGAGACCAAGTATGCAAGAGGAACTATTTGTCTAATCTAATCTAATCCAATCCAATCAATCAATCCAATCAATCAATCCAATCAATCCAATCTAGTCTAATCTAATATGATCTAGTCTAATCCATTCTAATCCAATCTAATCTAATCCAGTCTAATCTAGTTTAGTATAGTCTAGTATAATCTAATTCTATCCCGTTCAATCTGATCTAATCCGATCTAATCCGATATAATCCGATATAATCCAATCTAATCCAATCTAATCCAATCTAATCCAATCTAATCCGATATAATCCGATATAATCCGATATAATCCAATCTAATCCAATCTAATCCAATCTAATCCAATCTAATCCAATCTAATCCAATCTATCCAATCTAATCCAATCTAATCCAGTCTAATCCAGTCTAATCCAATCTAATCCAATCTAATCCAGTCTAATCCAGTCTAATCCAATCTAATCCAATCTATCCAATCCAATCTAGTCTAGTCTAATCCATTCTAATCTAATCTAATCCAATCCTATCTATCTAACTAATCGAATCCAGTTGAATCCAATCGAATCCAATCGAATCCTATCTAATATAACCCAATCAAATCCAATCTAATCCAATCTAATCCAATCTAATCCAGTCTAATCCAATCTAATCCATTCTAATATAATCTAGTGATTTCTATAAGAACGTTACACAAGTCATCAACCGATGGACGCTGCAGGCGAAGCCGTTGTCAAACAGATCGTAAACTGTGGAAGAAGTTCGGTTTAAATCCGATATGATCAAGGTGCCTCTAATGATGGATGGACGGACGGACGGACGGACGGACGGACGGATGTATGGATGATTGAATGAATGGATGAATGGATGAACGAATGAACGAACGAACGAATGAAATAAAACGAAATAAATAAGGGCATTATTAATTAATTAATTAATTAAGGGCATTGATTAGTCTAAGTGAGAATTGTTGCAGAGAAGCACCGATCGACGCGACGAACAAATTCGGCCAAAATCCGCTGATGGTTGCCGCCGAGAAGGGATACGTCGAGTAAGTGCCCGCTGCTCTCCATCTGGCGACTGGCGTGCGAAGTATTTCTACGCCACCTGGCGATTAAACGAGTCGTCGAATAAACTGTTTTTAGAAGGACATGTGAAATGTAAATGTACACTCTGTTAGTAGTTCCTCAGTTTAACCACAGCTTATGGCATCAAAGGCCGTTGCCGTCGCCCTCCTCCTTCATCCAAGCTTGGGACTGGCACTACCCCCAAACAAGGCAGTGGCGGAGTTATACATGAAGTAGTAGTTCCTCATTTTAACGACCGTATATATATATAGCGTCGGATAAGAGCGATTTGAAGGTGTCTAAGCGCTACTTCATATTTGTAAAATATAATGTACTCGTTTTTCTATAGCGACCCTATGGCCTCGACCTTGCTCATTTTTCAATGAATCTATCGGGTGAGATTCTTCACCCCAGCTGCTCGTTTGAATATGACCTTTAACCTCTCTTTGCACTTTCATAACCGGAAGAGAGTTGAACGGTCTACAAAGCGTCAAGTGAGTTCAAGGTTCGAGGGGCTGTGGCGCCCCTCGGCGCACCGTTAACTCGACCATTTCAGATTACAGCGAATACTAGACCACTGTGTGATAATCGAAGACGGCGGTGAATAAGTTGATCCTAAGTAGCGCATCGATTCTAGTGTCATCTACAGGGGTCGATTGCTACACGGGGTCAACCATTAGAGGTTATCTTGATGGGAGAGGAGAGGTCAGAGGCGGAGGAGGGGGTGTGTAGACAATTTGTGTTGTACTCTTCTTAATTATTAATATTGACGTTGTTGTTGTTATTATTATTATTATTATTATTATTATTATTATTATTATTATTATTATTATTATTATTATTATTATTATTATTATTATTATTATTACTGCTGCTACTACTACTATTACTACTACTACCACTATTACCACTACTACTACTACTACTACTATTAGTGCATTTATTACGTGCGCAAGGTCAGTAAATCTGACTCAGAGGTGCCAAGCAATTGTGAGTGAAGGACTTGGTCAAGGTCTCTACACAGTAACTGTCTCGGGGAGGAGGCTCGAACCCGTACTCTCCGCCTTACAAGCCGAGCGCTCTAATCACTTGGCTACTGAGCTTCAAAGTCTTGTGAGTACTTTTAATGGCCATGCTTACGAGTTTGTGAACGTATGCGTATGTATGTACGTATGTATGTGTATATGTATGTATGTATGTGTGTATATATATGTATGTATGTATATATGTATGTATGTATGTGTATATATGTATGTATGTGTGTATGTATGTATGTGTGTATATGTATGTATGTATGTGTGTATGTATGCATGTATGTATGTATGTATGTGTATATGTATGTATGTGTATATATATGTATGTATGTGTATATGTGCATGTATGTATGCATGTATGTATGTGTATATGTATGTATGTGTATGTGTATATGTATGTATGTGTGTGTATGTATGTATGTATGTGTGTGTGTATGCATGTACGTATGTATGTATGTATTTATGCATATGTCATGTTGTCTGTAGTATGATGGACGCCCTCGTCGATAACGGAGCCGACGTCAATTTCCAGAACGACTCCGGAAAGACAGCGTAAGTACCAGCAGTCTACACCACACACATGCACACATACCCAGGCAGACACAGACAGACACAGACAGACACAGACAGACACAAGCAGACACAGGAAGACAGACCCATAGTAACATATACACAGAAAACACACACATAAGGACGCACGCATACACACAGACATACACCGGCAGACACACACATAAACAGGTACAAAGAGAGACGCAACAAGACACATTGACACAAGCACAAACATACCTACAGACGCACACACACAGGCAGACACACAGAAATGCAGGCAGACATATATACAGATACCCACACGACGACGATGATGATGAAGAGAAGATGTTGATCAAACTACAACATCGACAATCATGATGATGACGACAACGACGATAACGATGATGATGATGACGAAGATTAAGAATAAGATGGTGATTATGATTACGACGACAATAATGGTGATGATGATGATGATGAAGGCGATGCTGTTGTTTGGCTGATAATGATCACGACAGCAATAACTATGATAAATATGATGATGACGACGACGATAATTATGAAAATAATGATAAAATGATAATGATTAAAATGATGATAAAAATGATGATGATGAACATGATGATGACGCTGATGATGAACATGATGATGGTGATGATGATGATGACAACGACGACGACGTCGAAGATGATAATGATGATGTCGGCGACGACGTTGTTCTAGGTTAATGCTGGCTGCCTATGGCGGTCAAAGAGGTTCCGTGGAGCAGTTGCTCAGGAGTGGCGCTAGTTTCGACCTGAGGGATCGAGGTGGATCGACTGCCCTTCACTGGGCAGTCGACAGCGGCAACACGGACCTCATAGAGTGGATGATCGATCGAGGGGCTAACCTGTCGGCCGTTGATCTCAACAAGTGGACGCCACTCCTCAGAGTCGGTCAGTCGGTCTTGAACGTGGTTGATTGGGTTCTCTGAGACCTTCGTCTTTTTCTCGTCACATGATTCTTGTGTTCCGTGGCCGATCGTTGAACTGACCTTAATCTGAAGTGGTCTTCGAAATGACCTGACCTCAATTTATCACCGAGGCGACTTTGGTTCTTTCTTTCGTTCTTATTTGTCTGTGTGTCTGTGTGTGTGCCTGTGTGTGTGCCTGGGTGTGTGTGTGTCTGTCTGTCTGTCTGTCTGTCTTAATATTTATATATTATTCTCTTTTTTAGTCCTTACCAATTGCATCATTGCTATAATTATCCTCCTCATGAATATGCATTACAGTATACGCATAATGATCTTAAATTAGCATAAAAAGACTAATGACTACGACTTAATTGTCACGACATGATGATTTATAACCAACCGAGCAAGTGACTAAGCAACGATCATAACGATGATGAGGAGGAGGAGGAGAAGAAGAAGGAGTATGACAACGACGATATGGATGAAGAAGATGATGATGACGACGTTGATGATGGCGAGGAAGGGGAGAAGGAGACCGATGATGATGACTATGACGATGATAATGATAACGACGACGTCGAAGTTGATATTCATTGATGATGATGATGATGATGATGATGATGATGATAATGGTGGTGGTGGTGGTGATGGTGGTGGTGGTAGTAGTTGGATGATGATAATGATGATGATGATGAAGATGATGATGATGATGATGATGAAGATGGTGATGATGGTGATGGTGATGATGAAGATGATGATGATGATGAAGATGATGATGATTATTATTATGATGAACATGAAGAGGTGGCAGACGATAACGTTGATAAATGATGATGATGATGATGATGACGACGACGACGAAGATGATGATGATGATGATGATGATGATGACGACGGTCCAGTTGTGTTGGCAGCTGCGGTCGGGGGCAACCGCGAGGTGGCGGGGGTGTTGGTGCGGCAAGGGGCGGATGTCAACTGGAGAGACAAAGACGGGAAGACGGCGCTGATGATGGCCGTCATCAACGGTCACCAGGGTCTCGTCGACCTCCTCACCGAACACGACGCTGACATCACCATCCAAAATGAAGTATGCGCGATGCTACTGCTGCTGCTGCTGCTACTGGCGCCATATAAATCCTATGTTACGTTATTATGTTACGCCATATCTACTCTAACCCAATCTGTGTGTGTGTCTGTATGTATGTCTGTGTATGCCTGTATGTCTGTGTGTGTGTCTGTGTGTGCCTGTGTGTCTGTATGTGTATGTGTCTGTGTGTGTATGTCTGTGTGGGTGTCTGTGTGAGTCTGAGTGTGTGTGTGTCTGTCTGTGGGTGTGCGTGTCTGTCTGTCTGTCTGTCTGACTGTCTGAACTTTTCAAACTACCCTATCCCTCACTCCAAGACCTCCGATCGCTTTCCATATTAGCAACAAACTGCCTGCTCCGCTGACCTGGCACAGAAACACCCAATAACCTAGCTCTTGCGAAATTGATTTTATGTAGCGCCGGCGTATAAGGTGTTCGCACTATAACAGCTTTTTGGCTTTTGTACGGCGCTGAGAAAATATGTTACCGAAACCTTTTACCTATCGAGTTTATTTTGACTGAGCGCCTGTGAATAAGCTGGTCCCCGCGACATAGCTTACGTTGGGCGCTGTATAAATCTCGAGATTACGATTACGATTACTATTATTTACTAACCCATTCTATTCCATTCTATTGTATTCCATTCAATTACCGCATGACAGTGTCTTCAATTCCATAGATGTACATTTTTCCGTTTAATTATAACACAGTCAACCTTGTTTAAGTCTTGTTAAAGATAGTAATATAATTGTTCAGATTCAGCTTAAAGGGTTGGGTAAAGTAAGTATTTTTAAGTTCAAAGCATGGTCTGATATAGTTCCTACGTTGTTATTTCTGTACAGTATGGAAAGACAGCCTACGAAATGGCTTTGTCGATGGACAAAGTGGTGAGTATGACCAGAGAATTGCATACTGTTGGTCTGGCTTAGTAGAGTCGGTGTTAATAACCGTATAAGCCGCAAGATGTCGATAAATTAATAAATAATGCTACATTTAAACACCTTTAAAACGCTTTCGAGCGTTGGTATAAACATTGCGTTTAAACTAGAACCAAAATTCGGCAAGTCTTTGTTGTTTCGACCGGCTCTGGCAGCCGCAAGATGTCGTTAACTCATGGATCGTAAAACGCTACATAGAGACACCTTTCAAATCGTAATCATAATTCCAAGATTTCTACCACACCAGACGAAAGCCGCGCCGCGTGGACCAGCTTATTCACATGCGCTCAGTCAAAACAAAATCGATAGGCAAAAAGGGTCCGGCTCCAGGTCAAGATCCAAAAGTCAGACGGAGAGAGAGTCGGACGGCTACGGGGGTGGTGTTTGGAGTTGGAGAGGAGTAAGAGATATAAGAGGAAGAAGGGGTGTAAGGGTACGATCTGTGAAAGAGGAATGTTTCGAGTTTTGAGTGAAAGGCCGAAGGCTTTCGACCGTTGCTATATCAAAAGAATCGAGAACCAAAACACGGCGGAACTCCGCCACTGCCTTGTTTGGGGGTAGTGCCAGTCCCAAGCCTGAATAAAGGAGGAGGGCGACGGCAACGGCCTTTGATGCCATAAGCTGTCGTTAAACTGAGGAACTACTACTACTACTACTTCGACACTAAGTACGAAACATAACTGCTTGGTTAACACATTGCGAAGTAAGATAGGGTTTTCGGAATTCACAAGTTGTTTTTAAAACCTGTTAACTACAATAAAGAATGAATTAAAAGTCGTTCAATGCTGTGTTACTACGGTAAAGTATGGTCCATTACAAAGGCCCTTGGGCCAACAGATGTCGTTAAATAATGGAAACTATGACTATAGTATGACCATAATTTATCACGCAGCTCTTTCAAACTTATTCTGAATAGGTGCTTGTTAGGGATCTGGTCACTCGATGATTTACATTTACAATTACATTATGTTACCTCGCTGGCATTTGCATAGAACCTGCCATTTACTCCCAACGCTCGTGGTTAATGTAAATGTACACCTTATTCTATAGCGACCGTATGTAGCGTCGAAAGAAAGCGATTTAAAGGTGTCTAAGCACAACGTAATAATTGTAAAGTTTAAATGTAAATGCAGACGTTTTTCTACAGCAACCGTATGTCCTCGACCCTGCTCATTTTTCAATGAATTACTCAGGTAAGATCCTTCATCACCGCTGCCCGTAAGCTTTTCTGCGGTGCGAAATTACAGTTTTGATCGTTTCAATGTCAGATTTATTTTAAAAGCTGTAAACCTATCATTGTATAGTTCTTAAATACTTGAATTATATGATTCCTGTGAAAGTTTGTTAAATTTTGGAAAATTTACGAGTTATTGTGGTTTTTATTCTTTTCAGAGAATAATCAAAACTTTGGAAACGTTCATGGACAAGAAGGGAATAAAATACTTTCATTGAGTCTGCCCAAGTGTCGAACAACATTCTCTCAAAACGACACCGACACGTCATAGCTACGTCATATCCACGTCATATAGCCTCGAACCTTAATTATATACTCTCGAAACGATATCTTCCACGACACAGTCTCGAAACATATCTATCACCTCATAGTCTCGAACCTTAACCATATACTCTCGAGCCGGTAATTTTCCACACAGTCTCGAACCACGACTATCACCTCATATAGTCTCGAAACTTAACTATATTTATACTCTCGAGCCGGTAACTTCCACTATGCAGTCTCGAACCACGACTATTACCTCATATAATCTCGAATCTTGACTTTATACTCTCGCGCCCGTAACTTCCACCGTCTATTTATAGGCTACTCTCAAAGCGGTGGTGTATATTTCATTACCTTCAGCTCATTGGTCCGTATACTCTCGATTCTTAACCAAATACACACAGTCCACATAATAGCCTCGATTCTGCACTATTAATTAACCTTCCCGGCCTACTCTCGAAACCATTCCATGCCAGCTACAGATTAAACCAAAGAATTTTATAATTTAGCGATTATTAACTACATACCTTGACGGTATGGTGCTTACTCTTAGACAAATTACGGTCACTAGAAATAAGTTGAAAAAGCGACCATGACATAGCATAATAATACAGTCCTTAGAAATATTACTCTCGAAGCAAGGCCATCCATGACATAGCCTCGACACCGGACCCTCTCTGTAAAAATAAAGCTTCCAGACTTGCTTCCGAGAGCGTGACTTCGGGACTTCTGAAAACTTTAGGAAAACTAGAAGACTAATGTTGCAAAGTGCAGAAGAACGAAGAATTATCAACTGAAACGCGAAGAACTGTCGAGTTTTCTTGCGTTTAACACAGATTAGAATTCTGTAGCGCGAAGCAGACGTTCTGTGTAGGTCTTTTAACAAAGGAAGAAACATTTGTTATTGTTTATTTTTCCGGTAATGACTGCATGCTTAACTTTATTTCTGCGCAGCCGTGTCGAATAAATATATTGTATGTATATGGAGGAGGAGGAGGAAAAGGAGGAGGAGGACAAGGAGGAGGAGGACAAGGAGGAGGAGGACAAGGAGGAGGAGGAGGAGGCAGACATGGTCATAAAGTGTTAGAGACTTCATTGTCTTTACCTCGGCATATAAGGGCGTCTGATTTTCACATCGGTAATGTGTGGTCAGTGTACTCATTCTTGCTGATTTGGCAAGGAAGCCGGTCTCAAAACATACTTCTGCATTGGAGGGATTTGAACCTCCTTACCATTAAGGTCTTAGAGTTGGTTCATCACACGAACTCACCATCACTTCACCCCTTGCACTCTCTCCGCATGTCTTCCACTCGAAACTGAAGACACTCCTCTTCCACAGATCCTATCCTGATTCCTCTTCTTCCCCTTATCTGTCCTGGAGATTCAGTTCCAAACGAAACCCACCGTAGTCGCCTGCCTGCCTGCCTGCCTGCCTGCCTGCCTGCCTGCCTGCCTGCCTGCCTGCCTGCCTGCCTGCCTGCCTGCCTGCCTGCCTGCCTGCCTGCCTGCCTGCCTGCCTGCCTGCCTGCCTGCCTGCCTGCCTGCCTGCCTGCCTGCCTGCCTGCCTGCCTGCCTGCCTGCCTGCCTGCCTGCCTGCCTGCCTGCCTGCCTGCCTGCCTGCCTGCCTGCCTGCCTGCCTGCCTGCCTGCCTGCCTGCCTGCCTGCCTGTTGGATCTTGACCTGGAACCGAAGCCTTCTTACCTATCGATTTTGTTTTGACTGAGCGCCCGTGAATAAGCTGCTTCCAGCGACCTAGCTGGGCGCTGTAGAAATCTCTTGTTTAAGATTACGATTACGATTACGAACCCATGCATGCTGTCTATAATACGAAACGAGTGCTCAAAAAATATGCTACCGCAGTCGGCAAATGCAAAAAAATGCAAATGTACAGGGGTATAGGTTTTATACAGAAACCTTAATGGCCTCGACCCTGCTTATTTTAAATGAATTTATCGGGTGAGATCCTTCCCCACCGCTGCCCGTTTTAATGGGTGCCACGCCATTTAAGGTCCCCGTGCACGGACCGTGATTTAAATCTCTGAAATAAGCCAATATCGATATGCGAACCGGCATCCTCACGCTCAGAAGCGCCTTGTCGTACGCATCTACCGATGTAGCTAACTAGGCCACAGTATCGCAATAAAGTTGTATTACTGTCAACAGGAAACAGAAGAAGAGAATATTAAGCAATTCTCTTCACCTATATAGGATTAAATTTAACGGCTGTTTGTATATTTCATGACACCCGAATTGGCTAGAATTTGGCCCTGTGGAACAGAAAAGTAAAAGGCTCTATTCTTCTTCGTCTGGGCTGAATATCTAGGTTAATTCTAATCATAAAACAATCCGAATAATGTATTAAGTTACAAATTATAGTGGTTAGCGTTAGTCTGTTATTTATCTAGACATTTTATAGCGCCTTTTAGTACCTCACAAAAGCGAAGAAGAGGAAGAAGAGGAGGAGGAGAAAAAAGATAAACAGGAGGAGGGAAATGACTCATAGGAGGAGGAGGAGAAGGAGAAGGAAGAGGAGCGGAGGAGGAAAAAGGAAAAGTAAGTAGAGGAGGAAGAAAGCGAGGAGCAGGAAGAGGAGGAGGAGAAGGAAAAGTAAGTGGAGGAATAATAGTAGGAGAAGAAAGAGGAGGCCAAAGCAGAGGAGGAGGAATAAGAGGGCAAAGAGGAAGAGAAATAGACGGAGTAAGAGGAAGGAAAGGACGAGGTGGAAGGAGGATGGGAATGAGTAGGAGATGGAGCAGGAGGAGCAGGAGGAGGAGGAATAGAAAGAGGAGGAAGCTGCCAGCCTCAGCCATTGCAACATTTCACCATCTAACGTTTAACATCTCTTACCCAACGACCCACGCATCAACCCCCCCCCCCCCGTATCAAGCCCCCCACAACGTCCTCTGCTCGACCACTGTCCCCCACAATGTAAAGTAAAGATTGGGGTTACTGAAGAAGAGGTAATTGGTATTTGGGGTAACTGGAGAGTGTGGTAACTGGGGTAACTAAAGGGTGTGGCAGGTGGAGCAGTTGGATATTGGGTAACTTGAGATTACCCCATAAATAGTCGACTGGAATATGGGAGACTATTTACAGGGTAATCTCCAGTCACCCAATCACAAGCTGCCACATCCTCTAGTTACCCCAGTTACCACATTCTCCAGTTACCCCAAATACTAATTACCCAATCTCCAGGTACCCCTAAATCTAATTAACCCAATCTCCAGTTACCCCAGTCTTTACTTAAAGCCCAATCTACACTCACCCCACTCCCCAATCACTCCAGTCTCCAGCTAACACAATCTCCATGTTACCCCAAACTGCCCAGTACCAAGCGACTACTTATCTATCCCCCAGGCGGCGCCACTCGACCGATCGACTCTTGGCCATTGACCATATCCGGTGTCGTCATCCGGGTTCTTTTGCACAGAACCGGAAGCGCCGACGACGCTGATACTCCAAAACGGATGTCGTACAAATGCTAGTCGTCACGTGACTCGGCTAATTTCCGGTTCCGTTTAAGCGATATGAAGTAAAACACGACCAAGAATTGCCCTTACTTACCGCGATTAGTAACATTAATAGCAGTCATGTTACTGGTAATAAAAATAACAAAACAGTAGCAGCACCGCAGTAGCAGTAGTAGTAGTTGTTGCAGTAGCTGTAGTAGTTGCAGCAGCAGTAGCAGTTGTAGTAGTAGTAGTATCGGTGGTGGTGGTGGTAGTAGTAGTAGTAGTAGCGGTAGTGGTGGCAATAGTAGTAGTAGTAGCGGTGGTGGTGGTGGTAGTAGCAGTAGTAGTAGTGATAGTAGTAGTAGTTGTTGTAGTGGAAGTAATAGTAGTTGTACAGGAGTAGTGGAAACGTAGAAAGAATAAGTTTCTTTTTATGTTTATTATTTTGATCGATATGAGTCATTCGAAACTGATAATTATGTTATTCTTGATATTGACAATATTGTGGTTTCATAACTATAATATTAACAATAACAATACCAACAATAGTAACAGTAATAAAAATAATAACTAACAATAATAAGAACAATAGCAATAACAATAACAATAATAAGAGAATGCACTTCATACAATAATAACAACAAAAACAATA
>OZ029928.1:17130758-17250758 GCA_964023275.1 Norana najaformis
CATCATCATCATCATCATCATCATCATCATCATCATCATCATTATCATCAATCATCATCATCAATCATCATCATCAGTCGGCATCATCATCATCATCATTGCCTTATCGTCGTCGTCATCATCATCGTCAGCAGCACCATCAGCAGCATCAGCAGCGTCATTATCGTCGTCGTCATCATCATCATTATCATCATCATCAGTAGTAGTTCGAACTACCGAAAGCCCCATGAGGCTCACGGCTGGGAAAGAACGCATACTCTGGGATGCATATAGTGGCGTAGACACGCAGGAATACAAATAGACAGACACAAACAAACACACAGACAGACACACAGACAGACACACAGACACATCTAATCCAGTCAAAACAAACAACAGAACGTCTACCCCGCCCACGCACACCATTATGTACAATAAATATATCGACGCAAAATACACACACACGTATTTATGTATACAATATATACGTAGTGTAGACAGACAGACAGACACAGACTGAGACACACAGACAGACACGGAGACAGACAGACACGAAAGTAGGCAGAAAAACAGATAGACAAACACACAGACAGACACACAGACAGACACAGACACAGACAGACACGCATACAGACACAAAGACACAGACAAACACACACACACAGACAGACACACACACAGACACGAAAGTAGGCGTTAAAACACATAGACAAAATCACTGGCAAACAGACACACAGACAGACACACAGACAAAAACACACAGACACACAGGCAGACAGAAACGGAAGTAGGCAGAAAAACAGACAGACAGGCAGACTCACAGACAGGCAGATACAAAGATGCAGAAGGACAGACAGATATACAGACAAAGAGACACACAAACAGACATACGGACAGACAGGAGGCAGAGAGACAAGAAGAAGGAAAGAGTCTTTGTGGTAAGGAGGTATGTTAAAAGATCTAAGGCGTAGGAGGCGCCGTCGTTATGCGAGAGGGGGGCAAGCGTCGGCGTATCTTAGAGTTAGGCGATGCACCCACAGCCTGTTGACGATTGCCGCAAGTGTGAATATTCACCAAGATCCGCCTATATATATATATATATATATATATATATATATATATATATATATATATATATATATATATATATATATATATATATATATATATATATATATATATATATATATATATATATATATATATATATATATATATATATATATATATATATATATATATATATATATATATATATATATATATATATATATATATATATATATATATATATATATATATATATATATATATATATATATATATATATATATATATATAATAGAGACAGACGGAGGGACAGACAGGCAGGCAGGACAGACAGACACTATATATATATATTGTATATATATACATATACAATATATATATATATATATAGTGTCTGTCTGTCCTGCCTGCCTGCCTGTCTGTCCCTCCGTCTGTCTCTATTTCTGCCTAATTTCGGGTGTGTCTGTGTGTCTGTGTCTGTGTCTGTCTACAGTAAGTATTTATAGTATATATATGCATGCGTGTACTTTCTGTCGATGTATTTATATATATGTGTTTGTATGTGCGCGTGTGTTTGTTTATGGGTATTTACGCATATATTTATGTGAGTATTTATATATTTATCTGGGAATTCCCAGGCGACTATAAATAGACGCATACGCGTTTAAGCAAAATAAACATACAGCTGTTGATAAGAGTTCAGAACAGCAAGTAAGTATGTACGCAAGTGAGAAGTTAGCAAAAACTAATAAATATGCCAACAAACAAGAAAACCAAGAATGGAGAAGGAATTAAATTTGGAACTGATGGACGGACGGAGAGAAAGAAGAGATAGAGGGAGGGAGGGAACGAAGGAAAGGAGAAGAAGAAACTTATTGGAAAGGGAGGGTATGCGTATGTATGTGTTTGTGTGTGTATGTGTGTGTATGTGTGTGTATGTGGGTATGTGTGTATGTGTGTGTATGTGTGTATGCTTGTGTGTGCATGTGTGTATGATTGTGTGTATGTGTGTGTATGTGGGTATGTGTGTATGTGTGTATGTGTGTGTATGTGTGTATGCTTGTGTGTGTATGTGTGTATGATTGTGTGTATGTGTGTGTATGTGTGTATGTTGGTATGTGTGTGTATGTGTATGCTTGTGTGTGTATGTGTGTGTGTGTGTATGCTTGTGTGTGTTTGTGTCATGTGTGTATGTTGGTATGTGTGTGTGTGTATGTGTGTGTGTATGTGTTTGTGCGTGTATGTGTTTGTGTGTGTACGTACTTGTGTGTACGTGTGAGTCTTTGTTATATGAGTGTTTTTATCTTAACTGCCCTTACAGCCTAGGCTACCTCGGGGGCATCGCACAGCACGACCCTGCGACAAAGCATCAGGCGATGGCGCTGAGCAACTGTGAGTGAAGGACTTACTCAAGGTCCCTAAACAATGACCGTCTAAGGGGAGGAGGATCGAACCCGTATTCTACGTGCTATGAACCAAGCGCTCTAACCAATCGGCTACCGTGCCACAGGTATGTATGTGTGTATTTGTATGTACATTACGTACGCATGTATATGTATGTGTGTATGAAATGTATGTATGTGCGTGTATGTATGTATGTATGTATGTATGTACGTATGAATGTAATTATATGTTTATATTGTATGTATGTATGTATGTATGTACGTATGAATGTAATTATATGTTTATATTGTATGTATGTATGTATGTATGTACGTATGAATGTAATTATATGTTTATATTGTATGTATGTATGTATGTATGTATGTATGGAGGTATGTATGTATACGATCTTGGTGAGCAACGATAAGGATTAGACAACGTGTCGACCAACGTGCCAGATACGCGCTTCTAAGCACACACGTAAACACACGCACACACACACACATACAAATACGTATACACATAATATGCATTTACTTGTATGTATATATATGTATACATATAAGTCTATAAACATATAGATATCCGTGTGTGTGCGTGTGTGTGTGTATGTGTGCGTGTGTGTGTGCGTGTGCGTGTGTACGTGTGTAATATTGCCATTGCGCCATGCATGCAGTGACGTCGTTACGAGCGCTGTCTGTCGATGGGGGGAAGGAGCCGACGCAGGAGGAAGAGGACGAGGAGGAGGAGAAGGAGGAGGAGGAGGAGGGGGTGATTGCCGCCTCGGACGAACGGACGGACAAGCGGACGAGCGGACGAAGCCCTCGGGGAGTAGGCGCCACATTTCCGCTCACCAGACTGTGAGACCACGGCGAGCGATTACGGCGCTCGCTCGGTCGTTCGCGCGTCGAGGCAGCAGCAGGAGGGGCGAGGCAGCTGGGCTCAGCGGACGCACACGTACGAGAGAGAGAGGCGCTGCTACGCCGCGCGAGCGGCGCGTTCGGGAGGGGGGTCCCTTAGTCAGCAGACGCTACGCTGCCCGTCCTGTGCGCCTCTCCCTATGCGTGTGTCTACATGTCCGTGCGAGTGTGTCTGTGTGTCCGTGTGCGTTTGCAGTTGTCTGCCCCCCATGACTAGCCGTGCGCCGCCCGCGGGACCCGCTCTCTCGTTCAGCCTCGCGCGATATTCGCCACGCCGGTTAAGAATTGCGTCGGTTTATATCGCCTCGGCTAACTTTGCGAACGAACACAGAGACACAAAGGCACATAGGCACACGGACAGACAGACGGACACGCAGTGCGGCGCCCATACGCGTAGTCGCACGCAGCGAGGAGACGCACCGTCCGGCGACAGGAGCGAATGTGACTCAACGATACACAGACTGACGCAGAGATACTCAGACAGACTGAGACAGACGCGGAAACAAACTGGTCGACGAATACGGGCGCAGATAGAGGAGGCATACAGACGCAGACAGACACACAGACAGACACACAGCCAGACACACAGACAGACTAAGGCGCGCCGCAGTCGCCTCGCCATGTTGAGTGAGTCGTGTCACGTACCCGCGGTAGCCAGACGAGTGCTCCACCGCCAACGCCCGGCGCGGAGCTAATCGGCCAAAGTTGGGCTCACAGACGAACGGACGAACGAACGGACAGACAGACGGACAGACAGACGGACAGACGGAGGGGGCAAGAAACACAGACGCAGATGCATATATATATACATATATATATACATATATATAGGCTCCGCAGTCGCTGGCTAGCAGCGCTGTATAGACAACACTGTATGTAGATCGACGCCTTCTGCGTCGGGTTCGTGCGCGCTTCCCGACGAAGAGGAGAGCTTCCGAAAAGAGAGGAAAGGTGGCAGTTCGGAAGAGGAGGAGAAAGGAGAGAAGCATTTGCGAATCTACGTTAACCAAGAACAGGTAAGAAAACTTTTCTGCGTGGCGCCACCTCGTAGGCGCGCCTGATGTCACGTCTGCTGTAGAAGTTTTCAAACGGGATGCTTGCGCGCGTCTGGGTGTTAGGACGTGTGTGGTAGAAAGTGCCGCTGTCGTTTCAGTGGCACCCTTTATGGTCCACTTCCTGCGCGTGTAAAGGGTTAAAACAAGTAAGTAAGATGGTGTATGTATAGTCAGATGCGGAGTCCTTGATTATCATCGAAGTTTATAGTCTGTACAGTATTCGAAGTGGCATAAGATCGTAATCGTAATCGTAATCTCAAGATTTCTACAGCGAAAGCTAAGTTGCGGGAACCAGCTTATTCACAGGCGCACAGTCAAAACAAAATTGTTAGCAAAAGGATTCGTTCCAGGTAGAGATCCAATATTTATTGCTTTAGTAATAGTAGTAGTGGTAGTAGTTGTTGTGTTGACTTTATCATCGTAATCGTCTTCGTAATCACGTTTACTTTAAAAGAGAACGTTATTTACGCTGATCGCTGTGATTTTGTTTACCAGTTTTATGGGGAAGCGTGTAAACTGTCAGAGCGTGTCAGGAGTTTGTTAAGTTATCATATACTGAGTGAGGGGTTAGTGTGAGTGGGTGGTATGTTGAGGGGTGGAGTGAAATAGGGTTGGGTTGAAAAGTGCAGAAGTTCTTATGTGAGCCATAGATTCGTCTTAGAACTAAATTTTCCCTTTTAAATTTTGAGCGAGACCTTTAACAGTGACGTAACCAGATTTGCGTAACAGCCTGTGACGTAACCACAAATGAGGCAGCGAAAGTGATGCAGTCAGCGACTAAATTGCTCCGCGTGACAATAGTTACGTAACTACACTGACGTAGCGAGTGACGAAATTAGAAATCACAAGCGTAACTATGGCGACCTTACGATGGTGACGTAAAATGACGAAGTAATTCGCAGACGTTACCACAACTACTGAACTAAGCAGATTCGAAAAAATGACGTGATTGGTGCACGTGATCGATGACGTAAAATAGCAGTTTGCAACCTTTCCCAATCACACCATCACTCTGTCTGTCTGTCTGTGTCTGTCTGTGTCTGTCTGTCTGTCTGTCTGTCTGTCTGTCTGTCTGTCTGTCTGTCTGTCTGTCTGTCTGTCTGTCTGTCTGTCTGTCTGTATGTCTGTGTATTTGCCACAGTCTGGAAATAAAACCGAAAATTTATCAAATGTAATTAATAGGTCTATATTAGTTAATATAATATACGTCATATATATATATATATATATAAACATATTATATTCAGTTTGTATATACGCGCACACGTCTACGCCTAATATATTTGTATACTCATGTATTCAAACATATATATACATATTATATATATATATATATATATATACATGCATATATATATACACGGCTGTAGGCCGACGAAGTTGTCGCTTCCTTTGTGCGCCGCGTTTTGGTAAACAGACGACGCAGGCAGAGGTCATGTGGGTTCAAGGTCATAACCCCGGAGATGACTGCGTCTGCGCTGATGTCATCGGCATCAGTTGACGATCTGCTTCGCATACGTAGCTTCCCCTCCCCCAGGCGCCTCTGCCTTTCCTTCTCCAGGATCGCCTCGTCGTACCCTACCCCCTGGTGGAAGGCGCACCGAAGCCGTGATTACGCTGTTGATCGAACTGGGATGGTGCATGGGAGGGCTAGATGACTGGGGGGTCCTTGTGTGGCGCCAGGCCAGAGCCGGGATAAAGGAGGAGGGTAATGTTAATCATCTTCGTTAAACAGGAACGGCTGTCGCTTGGACCGAAAAGGATTCGTGACTGTTTTAGATGGTCACGAAGATGATGACGATTTCGTGAGCGATTCGAACCCAGGTCTTTGCCAATATGGGTCAGGCAGAACTCTGTTACAGGCTTCGAGCTAGGGAGAGGGGAATTGGGGAGAGGAGAGGAGGGGAGGACCGCAGAGTAGTGAAGTGATGTGAAGTCATGTGAAATTGAGTGAAGTAAAACTGTTCCATTTACTCGGGGGCTTGGCTTCGTACAGCCCTGAGAAGGCATTTTTGAGGAGCGCTCTATAAATACTCTGACTAAATGACTGGATGGATGGATGGATGGATGGGTGGATGGGTGGTGGGTGGGTGGGTGGATGAATGGATGGATGGATGGATGGATGGATGGATGTGACGCATACGGCCAAAGCCTATATGGATTTGAAACGTGTGATTATGAAAGCCTCCTAAGATTTATATAGCGTACTTTTTGCAATGTAAGTTGTGGCCTATTAAAATCTCATGTGAAGCCCAAAGTTGGTTTAGTCTAGACTCTAAGGGATTACTAGGATAGCTGTACGCTGTGGATACGACGCTTGCCTGCACAGTGAAGTTAAGTGACGGCCGGCAGGGTTACCACTTGGGGGAGTGATCGTACGTGGAATATCAGGTCATCTGGGACAACTCAGTCCGCCATTCTTTCAGGATCGGCGAATTAGTACCGACGCAGGTTGGGAGGTTTAGAAATTTTGATATTTTTAGAATTCTGCGCTTCGTCTGAAAGATCCAGGCCTGTGATCAGCGTCTGTGGAGGCTTGTAAACATATGTGTTGACTCCACTTGGAAAATCCTGGGCTTCCACGTCCAAATGTGAACCGGCCACTGCGACAGGATTTGCAAAGGCGCTACATAAATTTCTGAATACGAGACGTTACGTTAATTAAGAGCATCAAGTTTTAGCTTAGCTTCATAGAGCGCCCGGAGGAGTCGTGGCTTATTTCAAAGATTTGAATCTGGGGCTAGCACGGTCCGTACACGGGGACTTTAATTGGTTTTGAATGTTCCCACAGGTTTCAATAGACGAGGTAATCGTAATCGTAATCCCGAGATTTCTACAGCGCTAACGAAAGCCACGTCACGGGGACCAGCTTATTCACCGGCGCTCAGTCAAAACAAAATCGATAGGCAAAAGTGTTCGGTTCCAGGTCAGGATCCAAGAGTCAGGCAGAGAGGCAGCGTGGCAGCTACGGTGGGTGATGTTTGGGATTGGAGCGGAAAGAGAGATAAGAGGAAGAAGGGGTGTCAGGATAGGCTCCCATTCAAAGGGGCAGCGGTGGTGAAGGATCTCACCCGATAAATTCATTGAAAAATGAGCAGGGTCGGGGCCATACGGCCCCTATAGAAAACCGTGCACATTTACATTTTACATTTACAATTACAAAAACCCGATGTCTCCCATTAAGGGGCAATATCATCAATTCGTGGGATCTGGGTCGTGAATGTGCCTTTCCCACCCTGGACTTTCTGGGGGCGCTAACCATCGTTGCTAGGCTTTCGAGCGATCACCTGTCGTTTCCATGGCAACGCGGCGGCGCCTTTGAACGTCCCGAGGAGGAGAGGGGGTCTGAGGGTGGGAAGAGGAAGGAACGGGATGCGAGAGAGGGAGGGAAGGTAACGGCGGCGCGGCAAAGGGAAGTCGTCTATCGGCGGCATTTCCTTTGAACCTCCCCCTCTTCCTCGCTCTCTTATTCCTATTCGATTCTGCCTCCTCCCGTTGAGCGGTCTACCCGCCTTCACTTTGGCACCGGTCCCTAACTCCTTTAGTCTTTCTCTCTGTCTGTGTCGGTCGGTCTGTCTGGCTGTATCTCTGTTGAACTCTCGTTGTCATTGTCTATCTCTGTCTGTATAAGTCTGTCTTTCTCTTCGTGTCTTTACATCTCTCCCTCAAGTTTTGTAGCTCTCTCTACTTCTCTCTATCTTTCTGTTTAGTCTGTCTGCTTGTCTTTCTGTCTTTCTTTCTTGTGTCTTTTTATCTGTGTCCATCTAGTTTTGTAGCTTTCTCTACTTCTGTCTGTCTGTCTGTCTCTGTCTATCTATCTGTATGTCTGTCTATCTGTTTTGTATATCTAATGTATCTAGCGATCTAACTATTTGGCTCTATATCTATCTATTCATCCACCCGTCAATTTCTGGCTTTTCATGTCTCCCGCTCTAGTTTTGTAGCTCTCTATACTTCTGTCTGTCTGTCCGTCCGTCCGTCCGTCCGTCTGTCTGTCTGTCTGTCTGTCTGTCTGTCTGTCTGTCCAACCGTCCATCCATCCATCCATCTATCCACGCATCCATCACACAGCCATCCATCCATCCATCCATCCATCCATCTCTGTGCGTATATTTGTGTCTATATCTGTCTGTCCAACCATCCATCCATCCATCTATTTGTGCTTAGCTGTGTCCGTTTCAAACGTCGCCGCGAAAGGGAAATGTCAACTTCCACACACATCCTCACCCCCTCTACCCCCCACACGTCGACGAAATCCAACGGGGTTATTGCGAAACAGAAGGCCTTAAAGTCAGACAGACTATTTTTAGACACACACACACACGCGCAAACACACACACACACGCAAACGCACGCACACACACACTGGGTGGGTGTTTGAGTGTCGTCACGGTTTACATCCTGCGACCTAAGTTTCTCGCTGGATGGCGCTGTTGCCTCTGTCCGTCGGCCTGTCTCATCCTCTGTCCGTCTCTCCGTCTCTCTCCCTACGTCTGCGTCGGCGAATAATATGCGACTTCCTGCAGTAGCGCTCCAACTCCACCTCATATATATATATATGTGTATATATATATACATAGATATATATATGCAACTCATTATAATACATATATGTTGTTCAACGATGTATATATATACATATATATATATGTAGCCACTGTATGTATATTGCGCCCATCTACATATATCAGGCGATGTTGTTTATACATATATAAAGCTATATATATATGTATGTATATCTGTAGTTTGACCCAAGGCGGCATTTGAACGGAGCTGATAGAGGCATAAGGACAAACGAAGGGACAGACAGACAGACACAGACAAAGACACAAACAGACAGACACACATACACACGGACAGACACAGACAGGCACACAGACAGACACACAAACAGACACACAGACACAAGCAGACAGACACACAGACAGACACACACAGACACACAGACACACAGACAGACACACAGACACGCAGGGAGGGCCTGTGAGCTGCGTCGATGGGGAGATGAAGGGGGACGTTGGTGTCGTCGTGTGCGCTGGGCTGACTGCCCCTGCGTTGAGGTCGGCTTCGCGTTTCGCCCGATCGCCGGCGCATTTGCATATTGGGCCTTTCCAATTAACACGGCCGCCTGTAATTGCGGACTTCGAGATGGCCCCGTATGTGTGTCTTTCTGTGTGTGTGTGTGTGCGTCTGTGTATATATATATTATAATAGATGTGTATATATGTGTATATATATATATATGTGTGTATGTATGTGTGGGTATGTATGTGTATATATATATGTGTATATATATGTATATATAGGTGTATATATATGTGTGTGTCTGTGTGTGTGTGTGTGCGCGCGCGTGCGGGTGTCTGGTCTGTGTATATATATATATTATAATAGATGTGTGTATATGTGTATATATATAAGTGTGTATATATGTGTATATATATGTATATATGTGTGTGTATATATATATGTACATATATATGTGTGTGTAAATATATGTATATATATGTGTGTGTCTTTGTGTCTTTGTGCGTGTTTGTACATATATATTTATAGGTATATATGTGTATAAATGTCCGGATGTTAACTGATATCACCGTGTTGATTTCGCGCGATAGGGTAAAAAGTCGTAGTGGTTTTGATGTTCAATTTCTAGTAGTGAAGTTGGGATTTCGGTTCTCAGAAAAAGCGTCAATTATCCAATCGTTTTGATCGAAGAGACTGGAAATTCTATACGTAGACGAAAAACAGGAATTGGGCAGTTGCCGAGGTCGTGAAAACTGAGTCGTCAGAACATGTTCCTTACCCTAATTTAACAGATGTGTTTTTAACAGATGTGTCGCCAAACACGTAAACGCACGCACGCGCACACACACACACACAAAGTGTTTATGAAATTTGACTTGTTAAACTCCCTATAATATTGCATCGTTTTCACTGATAGTGCGCTAATTTTTTCAATTTTTGTTGCTTTAAGCTCAGGCCTTATTTGTCTCGCGTTAATGAAGACTATTTACTTACTTACTTAGTTACTTTCATACCTACTTACCTACTTTCCTACATACCTACTTACTCATTTACCTACTTACTTTCCTACTTACTTGCATAATTATTTACCTACTTACTTTCCTACTTACTTACTTACCTACTTACTTTCTTTCCTACTTATTTACTTACCTACTTACTTATACTTGTCGCTTATTTCGTCTGTTTGAAGTCGCCTATTGTGCGTCAGTGCGTGCGAGCGTGCATATGTGGGCCAGTACGTAACTGCGAGCGTGCGTGCGCGCGCGCAGTCCGCTCTACTCCATCGCTGTTGACTACGGCTACACGAGTAAGAATCTATATATATATATATATACATATATATATATACATACATATATATGTACACGGTAGAACGTATAAGGAATATATATAGTCTCATATATGAACGCATCCTAGTTTACGATGGTGAGGGTATATATATGTA
The DNA here is from genome assembly GCA_964023275.1 of Norana najaformis. Classification (NCBI taxonomy): domain Eukaryota; kingdom Metazoa; phylum Annelida; class Clitellata; order Crassiclitellata; family Hormogastridae; genus Norana; species Norana najaformis. The sequence goes on from OZ029928.1 coordinate 17,141,615, forward strand.
TAGTATGTGTAGGATATATATATATAGCAGCTGTGTAAGTGGCGCCTCGCAGCGGCGGTTGCTGTCTGTCGCTTGTACGCCTTTAATTAGACGCGGCGCTTCGCGTTGCCGCCGCTGCCGCCTGAGGCATTTAGGCGTCGACGGCGCTCCATACACACATGGCGGGCCTCCGACCGACCGACCGACGCATCGGCCGAAAGCTCGGCCCATACACAACGGCGACTATATTCGCTCCTTTGTCCCTATATATATGCTGTGCCATGCTATGCTATGCTATGCCATGCTATGATGTGCTATGCTATGCTATGCCATGATATGCCATCATATGCTATGATATGCTATGATATGCTATGCTATGCTATGCCATGACATGGTATGCTATGTATGTATGCAGATCACTTGTGATGTTCACAAAAGGTGCTATAGCATGATACTTACTTACTTAAGTATGTACGTTAGTATGCGTGTATGTGTGTATGTATATCCAAGCGCGGTAATTAACTAATTAAGTATTTGATTGATTCGTTGATTGATTTATTGATTGATTGATTCATTCATTCTTTCTTTCGTTCGTTGGTTTATTTGTTGACAGATGCCATTATTATTATTATTATTATTATTATTATTATTATTATTATTATTTGCTACTGCTAATTAATTAATTAATTCATTCATTAATTATGACCCCGGCCCTGCTAATTTTTCAATGAATTTATTAGGTGAGCTCCTTCACGACCGCTGCCCATTTGAATGGGTGCTACGCCATTTAAGGTCCCCTTGTACTGACCGTGCTAACCCGAATTTATAGCTTAGAGTTTACGGTTAAAGGTGTCTAAAAGGAGCTACGCATCTGAACTATAGCCAAGATCGGTATGCGAACCGGCATCCTCACGCTCAGAGGCGCCGTGACGTACGCGTTAAACAATGCAGCTAACCAGGCCAGTTACATTACGTAGAATAGAAGTTACGCTCCGTCATTTTAATTGCGTTTCGGCAAACATCCGGACTCGGGCATCTGCGTCGTTGGACGACTTCAATCGTTCCGCTGAGACTGAGGAAATGAGGTTAAAACTACAGCTCAGTATCCTTTTCCTTTTCCCCGCCCCATTTGCTTCTTCCCCCTAGCTTTACATCCGGGTTCTGCCATTGGATGTTGTTCGCTCGCTGTTTGTACGAGAATTGGGGGCGCGTGACGAGAACATCCGAATCTTCTGTGTCTGGATTTCTTGGCCAGTTACGAATTCTACAGAAGTCCGATATAACATCCGGGTCTCCTGTGTCTGGATTTCTTGGCCAGTTACGAATTCTACAGAAGTTGGATAAAACATCCGGGTCTCCAGTGTCTGGATTTCTTGGCTAGTTACCAATTCTACAGAAGTCCGATATAACATCCGGGTCTCCTGTGTCTGGATTTCTTGGCCAGTTACCAACTATACAGAAGTCCGATATTGACGGCTTTTCCCAATGAAATAATTGAACGCTGAAACAAAAATAGTCGCGTTTATCATTATCTTAGCTGACGTAATGTAGTACTTTTTGACCTCGGTCGTACTTCGGCGCTATATAAATCGTCTTATTATTATTGCAGTTACAGCCATCAGCGAAGATTAGCCTTCCAAGAATAACGCTCGCCCTTATCTTTGTTATTATCATCATCACTATCTTCGTAGTCGTCGTAATCATCATCATCATCACTATTATATAATAACCATCATCATAGTCATCGTCATTATCATTATTATTATTATTGTTTTATTATTTTTATGGTTATTATTATTGTTATTACTATCATTATCATCATATAGTCATCATCATCGTCATCATCATCATCATCATCATAATCATCATAACTGAATGAAGCCTGATCTGAGAGAACAGAATTTAATCCGAAACTCCAGGGCGCCCCTTTCTTCTATTGCGCCTCATATGAGTTTTAGGGAGTAGTTTGAGCAGCGTGGCCGTCTGGAGCCGCTCCCTCTGGTGTCCTACCGATTGAGAGCGTTTTGAATGTCCCCGCAGGTTTCAATGGACGAGGTAATCGTAATCTCGAGATTTCTACAGCGCCCAGCGAAAGCCACGTCACGGGGACCAGCTTATTCACAGGCGCTCAGTCAAGACAAAATCGATAGACAAAAGTGTTCGGTTCCAGGTCAGGATCCAAGAGTCAGGCAGAGAGGCAGCGTGGCAGCTACGGTGGGTGATGTTTGGGATTGGAGCGGAAAGAGGGATAAGAGGAAGAAGGGGAGTCAGGATAGGATCTGTGAAAGAGAAATGTTTTCAGTTTTGAGTGAAAGGCCGAAGCAGAAATTGCAAGCGGTGGAGCATAGGTGAGTTTATATGATGGGTCATTTGGAAGGGTGTCTAGTTCGGGAGAATTCGTAATGATTCGGAAGTATTGAGTGGGGGTGAAATCGGTGGGAATGCGGGAAATTTAGCTGGTTTGGATAGATGGGCCGATGTAATGGAACGATTGGAAGGGGCGCCATACTCGCTGAACGAATGAATGAATGAATGAATGAATGAAAGGATGAATGAAAGGATGGATGGATGGATGGATAGGTGGAAGGATGGATGGATGGATGAATGGATGGATGGATGGGTGGGTGGATGGATGGATGGATGGATGAGAACGGCAAATAAATACATGATGCACTAAAACTGACTTGTATGTAGAAAAATTACGTTTTTGTGTGCATACTTAAATGTAAGCTTACTCTTACAGTTACTCATTTGCATACTTGCTATCGTACTTATCTGCATACTTTCTCTTCTGCGGTCGTGCTATCATACCTATTTGTTCACACGCATACTCATTTCCATAGTTACATACTCATGCGCATACTTGCATACTTGTTCATGACGTATGCAGAAGTTTGCACTGGCTTCCTTTCCAGCAGATGTCACGGCTCAGCAGACGGGCCTGCTGCTTAGGCCTACGGGCCTACATACGGCTGCCTAAGGCCTACATGCGAGAAGGCCTGCAGCTAAAGCTATTTTATCTGTGGCGAGAGCTAACTCGTTGCGCGAGCGTTTTTATAGGCTTCGAACTCGCGCTCTTTGAACGGCTGGCAATCAGTCAGTCAGTCAGTCAGTCAGTCAGTCAGTCAGTCAGTCAGTCAGTTGATTTGAAAGCCAGTCGATGGTCGGCGCGCCATAATCTAAGGCCAAGCTGATGAAATTCGCGTTTCTCATCGCTGGCGGAGCTACGGTTATCTCTTATCGGTAGACGGATGTCTGTGTGACTGTCTGGGCCATACACGTATCTGGCTGTCTGTCTGTCTGCGTCTGTTTTGTTGGTCTTTTGCGTGATGTTTGTCTTTGTTTGTCTATGTGTATGTCTGTCTGTCTGTCTATATCTGTATGTTTTTGTCCATGTATGTTTGTATGTATGTCTCATCTATCTGTCTAGCTAACTATCTGTATCTAACAATCAATCAATCAATCCATCCATCCATCCATCTTTACTTCCTTCGGCCTTTCTTCCTTCTATCCATATTCCTTCCGTCCGTCCGTCCGTCTACCAATTTATCCTTATTTCTTTCTGGATTTCTGCCAGTTTTCTTTTCCTCTTGATCTTCCCTTCCTTCCTTCCTTCCTTCTTTCCTTCCTCCTTCCTCCCCCTACTCCCCTTCCTTCCTCCTTCCTCCCTTCCTCCCTCCCTCCCTGCCTCTCTCCCTCCCTCCTTCCTTCCTTCTTTCCTTCCTTCCTCATAGTACAGCTGTGTGTCTGCCTGTCTACCCTACTGCGTCCTCCTGTCTCCTCCGTCCTCCTGCCTCCTCCCTCATCCTGCGTCCTGCTTCTTCCTGCGTCATTCTACCTCCTCCTGCTTACTCCTCAGTCCTCCTGCCTCCTCCCTCATCCTGCGTCCTCCTGCGTTCGCGCGCCAGACAATCCTCTCGGCCGATATCGTCAAACGGTGATCGAATCTCCTCGCTGACGTCATCGATGGTTATCTTCCGGTGCACGGTAGATGGCGCCGACAACAAGAAGATGAAGAACACGGCACAAGAATGCAGGAACGAGAAACTGGTCAACAGCATCACCCATGAGCTATATAAATTTGGAACGGAGGCAGTTGTCGCTATGACAACTGCTTCCGCGTCACGTTTCTAAGAAACTGAAGCTCCGTGGATGCGTTGTGATGAGCAGGAATAAGTTGGCGCTATATAAAGACAGTCTAGTGGTTAGAGTGTAGCACTGTTAACCGAGAGCTCGGGGTTTGGTATTTCTGATCAACTGGCGCCCTCTAAAGAACCCAGATGTAAAATGAGTACCTAAGTTGACATGGTTGTGACCTACGTGTGCGCGAGACCTCGCCAGTGGCGCCTTTTCCATACGCTTGCAGTTCAACGTCTGTTCTTAATGAATTTTGATCCCACTTGGGCTGATAAGGTACTTAAAAGGCGCTATATTAAGTGTTTGGACATATATGCATATACCAACCGGATACATACATACATACGTACATACATACGCTCATTCATACATCCATCGTACACACACACACATGCATACATAGATGCATGCATGCATGCATACATACATACACATGCATACATACATGCATACATATACATGCATACATAGATGCATGCATACATACATACACATGCATACATACATACATACATATACATGCATACATACAAACACATGCATACACACATGCATGCATACATACACACTTGCATACATACACATGCATACATACATGCATACACACAAACATACACACATGCAAGCATGCCGGGTACATGCAATGTGATGCGCACATACATACATACCGGATGCATAGATAGATACACGTTCAGAGAACAGACTAATAGTATCATCAGTTGCGTAAACATCCCTATTACGAGTCTCACTCTTAACTGTTTGGTTTCCTCTGTATATTTTTCTCTTCCACTTCTACTCCTTTTCTTCCTCTTTCTCTGTTCGTGTCCCACTTTCCTCCTCACTTCCTAATCCTCTCCTTCCTCCTCGTCTGTCTTATTCCCGTCTTCCTTCTTCTCCTGCCACATTTTCTGCCTTTCCTCTTGATTCGTTGGTGTATCCTCTTCGTCCTCAGTTGTTCTTCCTCTCATCCTCTTTCCTCTGCTGGTCTTCCAATTACGTTTCTTCCTCCAACTTTTTCATATCCTCCTCTTCGTCTATCTTCCTTTTCCTTTCTTCCTTAGCCTCTTCCTCTTCTTCCTTATCCTCTTCCACTGTTCCTTATCCTCATCCTGTCTTCCTTATCCTGTTCCTCTTCTTCCTTATCCTCTTCCTCTTCTTCCTTATCCTCTTCCTCTTCTTCATCCTCCTATTCTCATCTTACTTATGTCGTTATCCTCTCCCGCTTCCTCCTCGTTTCTATCTTCTTCCGCTTTCTCTTCATCCTCTTCTCCTTATCCTCGTCTTCCTCTGCACTTCCTCATCTTTTTCTATTCATCCTCCCTCTCCTTCCTCTAACTCTCCTCCTTCACTCGCCATTTCCAGCGCCTTCCAATCGCTCGCCTATCGTGAGAGCGTCGTTAATCTCGCCTCGCCTTCCCAGCCTAATAGAGGACTCCTTTCTACAGTAAACGGTCACAAATCCGCATTCGGTCGACGCGTTTTTCACGCACGCTGCGCCAACACCAGTTTTCCGTTCAATTGCTGCCATGCGGACGTTCGCGCCTAGACTCGCAGGCGGCGCGCCGCGCACCGACTGACGGAGGGAGGGATGGCGGCTGTTGGACGCGTAGGCGCCACGCTCGGCTGCCTATATGCAGAGGGGCGAGCGAGCTCGGCGCACAGTCGGATGAGTCTCGTGCGCGGGTGGATGGTTTGCGATCGGTTGCGATCGGATTTTAAGATTACGGTGAGTCTGTCTGTCTGTCTTTCTTTCGCTCCACGGAGAGGAGCATTGTTTTGCCTCGTGTAAAATTGGCGAAAGTTTTCAGGCGTGGAATTGGAACGATCGGTGATTTTTGAAGAGAGTTGTGATGGTGAGGAATTGGCGAGGTAGGAAAGTCTTCCTCTTTTCTCTCTCCTCTCCAACCCCAAACATCATCCAGCGTAGCTGCCACGCTGGCTCTCTGCCTGACTCTTGGATCTGGACTTGGAACCGAATCCTTTTGCCTATCGATTTTGTTTTGACTGAGCGCCTGTGAATAAGCTGGTCCCCGCGGCGCGGCTTTCGTTGGGCGCTGTAGAAATCTCGGAATTACGATTACGATTGGAGTGTTTGAATGGCGTTGTCGTTACCGATGTATGTATGTACGTATCTGATCTTTTATATAGCGCATTGTAAGAACCGCTCGAAAGCGTAGTTAACACGGCTGCCCAGTGAATTTGAACAGGTAAGTCTTGACTAACGAAGAGAATGTTTCTTGGGCCAAATTATAAAAAGACGTGAGTACTGCGATCGCGATTTCGGATTAAGACTGTACCTGTTGATGAGAGATATGTCAATGCTGTGTAGGCGAGTTCGTTTCCTCAGTTCCTCTGCTCCGGTACGTGGTCCTCCTCAAGTTATATGCCCTGGGCAGGTTCGAACTTCCACTGGCGCTATTCTTCACGTTGTTGGGCCTCCTCCTTCGGTTTACCGTATCCATAGTCCATTTTCCAGTCCAGTACCATTTGTCTAGGTCTTCCTTCTCTTTTCTTTCCTTCAATTCTTCCCTCTCTGCCTGACTCTTGGATCTTTACCTGGAACCGAACCCCATTTGCTTATCGATTTTGTTTTGACTGAGCGCGTGTGAATAAGGTGGTCCCCTTGACGTGGCTTTCGTTGGGCGCTGTAGAAATCTCGGAATTACGATTACGATTATTAAATCTCTCAAAATGGAATCTCCTCTCAGTATGTGTCCAATCCAGTTACTTTGCTTTCGTCAGGTAGTTTGCACTCGTTATGTACTTGCACACGTCAAGTACTACATACTGGCCCGGTACTTTGCGCTGGTATAGTACTTCGCACTGGTTATAAATTTGTCTTCATCTGGTACGTTTTGCTTTTAAGATTCTTTATGCTTTCCGGTAATTTCTCCTGGTGTGAAAATTTTACACGTATTGCCGAAGACTTTCTTGAAGAGGCGGGATATATATATATATATGTATATGTATATATATGAACAATAGTATTGCGCTAAATAAATCTTAAGAATATAGCTTGCGCATAAATCGACGAAAGTCGTTTTTATCTGCTCGTTTCAAGATCGGTGGAATAAATTTCGTCTTTTAATCGTCTTCCGAGCACGTAAAATAAAAAGTTCGGCTTTCGCTGCGGTCTGTTTTCTAAATTGAATTCCAACTTCGAAACTAATTCGGGAGTTCGACTTTCAACCCCCCTCTAACACCCCACCCCATTCTGTCTCTTGACCCGGTCGCAGCGCCGAAATAAGTTTTCGCTTTGAGACACGCCGCCACAAAGACACAAGCGACATACAGACAGATAGGGAGAGACGGACAGACAGAGACAGAGCAACGGTCAGGCAGACGGAATTGATAGGCAGACAGTGAAAGACGCAGTAAAACCGACTGACAGACAGACAGGTAGACGGACAGAAATGGAGGAAGAGATAGAAGGAGTGGGACGGAAATAGAGAGACACGAACACAGATGGAGAGACACACCTGGCCAGACAAATACAGACAGGCAGACAGAGACAGAAATGGAGTAAGAGGCAGACAGACGGGAACGGAAAGAGAGGCACGAACACAGATGAACAGAAACACACACATGGCCAGACAAACACAGACAGACACACACGGACACAGACAAACAGACAGACACACACGGACACAGACAGACAGACACACACACGGACACAGACAGACAGACACACACGGACACAGACAGACACACACACACACGGACACAGACAGACACACACAGACAGACAGACAAGCCTATGCATTAAATTTCCACTTGGCGACTGGAGCCCGCGCTGGCTTCGTCTGCTCCCTAGGTCCGTCCGTGGCTGCGCGCGGCCCGGTGTCGTCGACGCTTCGGGCGACGTCACGCGGCCGCGGATTTATGCCCAACAGAGGTCGCCCGCGGAGGCGACCGAGCGCCAGGCCCACAGATGTCGCTCAACGCGCAGCGTCCCTCCCCTCCTTACCCCACCCTGGGCCGGGCGATGCCAAAGCGAGCGGCGCTTTCTGGCGTACCCCTCGCTACATCACCCTCCCCTGCTGCTGCGGCGCGCAGACATTCCACCCACCCCACGACTCTCCCACCACCCCAACCCACGCAGGCACGTCGTCGCCTAATCTAGGACGTTTCCTGTCGGGGCAACGGGCGGTGGGGTAATAAAACGAACGGGGCGTGTCGACGGCTATCGGCTTTCCGGGCCGACGCGACCCCGGGGGAGGGTACTGACGGTGGCCAGGGTGGGACGTCCCTTCCAGCCACCTGGCCGCGGGCCGTGGTGCCGGCAATTGGCCCCGGTACTGGGGGCTATAATGAGGAGGATGTGACCCCTTCCTGTGCGAGCGCTTACCCCCTCCGTTTTGTACCCTGAGCGGGGATCTTCCAGCTTGCACTCCCTCACCCCTCGAAGCACGACTTCCGGTTGGGTCGCCGGTCGCGCGGTGGATGATGGGTGCTGGGGCGCAACTGCTAATGGTCGCGTGCGTCGGCGCTGAATCCGCTTAGAGCATCCGCGGACGTTGAGACAGACAGACAGACACACAGACACAGAGAAAGACAGACAGACAGACACACAGACACAGAGAAAGACAGACAGACAGAGAAAGACAGACACAGAGAAAGACAGACACAGAGAAAGACAGACACAGAGAAAGACAGACAGACAACGCAAGACGGACAGACGAACGAACGAGCAAAGGAACACACAGATACATTGACTGATCGACTGACAGGAACTGGCAGACACAGAGAAGCAGAGGCAAACAAACAGCCATACGGAAGACACACAGACAGACAGACAGACAGACAGAAAGACACGCAGACATAGACAGACAGAGATAGACACACACAGATGGACACAAAGAGACAGACAGACACACACGGATAGACACATTGACAGACAGAAAGGCAGACACACACACAGACAGACACACACACACACACTCAGACACACGAACACAGACCAACAGAGACAGACAGACAGACAGAGACACACACGCAGACAGACTTGCTAAAAGTCATGAGCTCACGAACATCTATGTCACCAAACGTTTCTCGCTGAATCTGACCAAAACCTATTTTCTTCTTCTTAGGAAACCAAGCAAGTAAGTAAGCAAGCAAGTGATATATCTAAACACGCATTGTATACTTCACAAGAGCGCTACATAACTGGATTTTTAACAAGTTCAACGAACGGCAGACCACACGTGCGACTCACTCAACTTGCAGACCAAGGACGTACGATCGAACATTTTTTCGTTTTTTGGAGTTTTTAACCGCAGGTTAAAGGTTGCGAAGCGATCAGCTTGCGAAATGCATCACCAAACTTGGGCTTCTGGTATCAGACGGCGATAAATCGTCGATGAGAGTTTAACCGCCTCAGTTTATGACGCGCTCGTAAGTATTGTTAAATGACGTAATGACGTCTGCAGTCGGTGTGTGTGTGTGTGTGTGTATAGGTGTCTGTTTGTGATGTTGTTGAAAAAGGAAACTTTAAACCTACTCATGCGTATGTATGTATGTATGTATATGCATATATATATCTATGTATATATATATCTATGTATGTATGTAAATGTATGTAGGTAGGTATATGTATATATACTTCACGTATATATATATATGTATATGCATATATATGTATGTGTTTATGTATATATATGTATGTATGTGTATGCATGTATGTATGTGTATATATGTATACAGGCATATATATATAAGTGTTTATATGTATATACTTGTATGTATAAGCATATATATATGTATCTGTTTATATATATGTATGTATGTGCATATATTCATTCATCTATGTATATATATGTATGTAAATGTATGTAGGCATGTATATGTATATATATATATATAATTCATGTAAATATATGTATATGCATGTGTCTATGTATATATATATGCATGTAAATGTATGTATGTATATGTGTATATATATATACTTCATGTATATATGTATATATCTACCTATGCACTAAGTTGTACAGACATTACTGAAAAATGCCGACGGCGCGAATAATTCGTCGTGATGGTATTTCTGTGTTTTTCGGCTCGCCTTAGATCGTCGATGACGTAGTTGTGACGTCAGTTGTGACGTTTAACTATAAGAACGTTGCTTGTGCGTCGCTCGTTGTTTCCGGTCTGTTTTAGGCGCATTTTTTAGCGCATTTCACAAAAAAATCAAATAAAAAATTAGTAGCTGATTCCAAATAGTTTGCTTGAGGTAAGATCTTTCTAGATTGTCCTTTTTCGGTGTCGAAGCATGAAAGTTATCGAGCAGAGGTGCTTGAAATGTTTAGAGATAAGTTTACCGCATATACCATATATGATGGTGATGCAATCTGGTGACTTAAGAGGAACGTTTTTCGATCTCTTAAACAGTAGCGTTTCAAGGCCCTTTCCTCTATAACCCAGAGACCTAAATACATACTTTGCATACATACATACATACGTATGTATGCATACGTACATACATACACATGCATGGGTTTCAAACACCATCCACCGTAGCCGTCCGACTGTCGGAGTGTCTGACTCCTGGATCTTGACCTGGAACCGAACCATTTTTGCCTATCGATTTTGTTTTGACTGAGCGCCTGTGAATAAGCTGGTTCCCGCGACTCAGCTTTCGTTGGGCGCTGTATAAATCTCGAGATTACAATGCATAGCTGCGTACATTCTTGCATATATTCATACGTACCTGCGAGGGTGAAAATTGTGGGGGTAAGCCTCGCTTCCCTCTGGCCAGCTCAGCTCATCCCTCATAGGAGTGCCTTCCCAGTTGCGACTGATTCCGAGGGGTCTTTTCCCCCATTGCTACCTCCCCAAATCGCCCACCACCCCCGTTGAGAAAGAACAAGGACCACTAATAGCTACTCGACGAGGTCGACGGAGGAAATTGATGGTCAGGTAGAAAGAGGAAGTCCTCTTAAGGATCTACGTCGAGGGAAGAGTGGAGCGAGGGAAGACAAAAGGAAGGCCTGGAGTGATGGCGATAGACTGACAGAAGGAGAAATGTTACAATACAAGATAAGGTACTTAAAAGGCGCTATATTAATTGTCTAATGCAGTAGAAGTACGCAACTGCACGAGGTCAAAGGTCAGTGGCGTGTCAACAAATGCATTTCTTACTTACATCTTTCGTCATTGCTTGATCTTACAATACATTGAGTATCTTACATGACTACCTTATTACCACAGCTTACGTTGAATTACTTTACATATTACACTACCATAAATTACATTAACTTACAATGGTGTAAAAAATAATACGTGTGTTACGACTCATTTACATTACAATGTTTACATTTCATTACGCGTAAATCACATTATTTTTACATTATGTTGTTGTTGCTGCTGATGATGATGTTGTTGATGATGATGCTGTTTTTGATGATGATGATGATGACGACTACGACGACGACAACGATGATGATGATGAGTTCTGTGCCCGAAAGCAGGTCCATTGGCTTTTATGCCACCCAGGGATGAGATGAGTGAGGTGGTTTCCCGTTGCCTTCCTCACAGACAACTGTGGGTGAGCAACTTGTCCAAGGTCGCTACGCAGTGGCTTGAGGCAGATTCAAACCTACAACCCTCCGGTTACGAGACACAGACCATACCACTACACCACCGCGTCCTATTGAAGTCCTGTATGCTTGATTGTCAGTTCGACGTGAGGAAATGAGTGAGCGAATGTTGAGGTAATGGCGCGCAATAAATTCCTCGATGTTTTGTTTACTCAAACAACAAAGGCGCAAAACTCATTGTGGAGAATAAAGACTTCGCTCCGTTTAGCTATTAATTAGCCATTAATGATAATTAACGCAAACACGCCTTATATTCGATCTCAGACAGACAGATGCAGACAGACAAACAGACACAGACAGATAGACAGACACATGGGCAGACAAGCTCGGATAGAGAATCATCATGCACAAACTATCTCTGTTCTGGAACTGCACTCTATAAACGAGTACAGACAGACAGACAGACACAGACAGACAGACACAGACAGACAGACACAGACAGACACAGACAGACAGACACAGACACACAGACAGACACACAGACAGACACACACAGACAGACAGACAGACCAGCTCGGAGAGAATCGTCCCATATACAGACTGTCTCTGTTGTGGAACTGCGCTATATAAATGAAGATACACACATACAGACAGACTGATACACAGAGACAGACAGACTGACAGAGTCGTGAATGTCCGTTTAAATCGGTCGTGCGTGACGCAAGTCCCGCGAGTCATCAGTTGACACCGAATGCGCTTTGCTTGCCCCTATATTTACCCACGAAGCATCGACACAAAGGACGAGGACGATGACGGTGATGATGATGAGGAGATGATGGTGATGATGATGACGACGACGATGCTGATGATGATGATGATGATGATAGGAGCCGACATCATTCATACATGCCTTCGTCATCATCAGGTGTACAAATATATATTTTATTTATTTACAAATTATATAAAGTGTTAAAATCAGTCATCATTTCTCAGACTTCTCAATATTCAAGTAGGTTGATTTCCTTTCTCTGGCGACGCCTAAGACTAGAACTGTTTTTGATGGACGAGGTTTTTCTGTTGCTGGACCTAAATTTTGGAAATCTTCCTCTCTCCATGTGTGCGTGTGCGTGTCTGTCTGTCTGTCTGTCTGTCTGTCTGTCTGTCTGTCTGTCTGCTCTATCGCTTCTGACATTTCGTCCTCTGCTGAAGACTTTTTCAAATAATTCATCAACCATAGGTTGACTACCTTCTTGGTAGAATGACCTGAATATTGATTGTGGCTTGGCTTTGGTGCGCCATCGGTTGATTCCTCGTCCATTATACACCGGCGCTATAGAAGTTACTCATGTATCTGCTTATACATGTATATATATGTATACATACATTCTGTATGTCTTATTTTAAAATATATTAGTATTCGGCACTTCGATGCTGATACTCGCAAATACCGGCGCGTGCTTATGTGAATGTATACGCAATATATATATATATATATATATATATATATATATATATATATATATATATATATATATATATATATATATATATATATATATATATATATATATATATATATATATATATATATATATATATATATATATATATTAGTATTAGTATAGAAAGCTAGGTATATGTAGTAAATACATACTCCTAGCTTACATATTAATGTGAATGTATATAGTTTTAAGTATTAGTATAGAAAGCTATGTATATATATATATAGTATATACGTACACATAATATATATATATATTATTGTGCATATATGTATATACATATATATGTTGGTAGTTTCGTGTTCGTCCAGTGATAATAATGGTAGGTTGTCGTTCGGCGGAGGGAGAGAGAGAGAGAGGGGGGTGTGGTGGGGGTCCCGACGCGTATTAAAATGTCCCGCGCGTCGGCGGCGACTGAGGAGGAGGAGGAGGAGGAGGAGGAAGTAGAGGAGAGGAGGAGAAAGAGGATGATTTGGTCTCGTCGGTAGCAGACAAAGCTCCCGAGGGGCGAGCGTGGGACGTGAGTCATAGCATGACAGACAGACAGACAGACAGACACAGACAGGCAGGCAGGCAGACAGACATACCGACAGACAGAAACAAAACAGGGCAGGACAGACTTACACGCAGACACTTGCACAGACACAGAAAGACACGGACAGATACGCAGACATACTGACACAGACACAGACACAGCTAGAAATACAGACACATACAGGCAGACAGACTTACACAGAGCACAGGCAAGCAGGACAGACATACACGCAGACACACGCACAGACATAGAAAGACATACGGACAGACACAGAAGACACACGCACAGACATGCAGACAGACTGACACATACAGACAGACACAGACAGACAGACTAAGACATACAGACAGACTGCATCGGGCAGGCAGGACAGACATACACGCAGACACACAAGCGGACGGAGTACAGTATACAGAGATATAGAGCAATACTGGGAGTGAGACAGACAGACGGACGGACGGACGTTGTTCGAGGGGAGAAGCAACCGACGAGATGCGTAGTATGGGGAGCACAGGGCGAAGGGGGTTAATAAGAGGGGGTTAATAAGAGGAAGCGTCGGGCTATAATGGTGCCACGAATTGTGCAGTGCGTCCTGGTAGAAGAGTTTCCGGTTGGGGGTGAAATGAGGGGGTGAAATGAGCGGAGTGTATGGTGGAGGGAGGATTAGGAAAGTTGTAGGAAAGTGCTGCAGATGAAAGTCATGGAAATAAGTAGACAGTGCATTTGATAACACGACTTGGGTTAGGGTTCTAACCCAAACCCCTTAACCCTAACCATAATCCCTTAACCCTAACCATAATCCCTTAACCCTAACCATAATCCCTTAACCCTAACCATAATCCCTTAACCCTAACCATAATCCCTTAACCCTAACCATAATCCCTTAACCCTAACCAAAATGAGCGAGGAATCGTCGGCGTGGACGAACACACAAACAGAGACATAGCGAAGCAAACAAGCAGAGGAAGAAACACGGTCATAACGACAGACAAAGAGAATGACAGTCACAAAAGCAAGGATGGATGGATGGATGGATGGATGGATGGATTCTTGCGATCCGTTGGGAGTCGAACTCGTGACTTTGCGACGATATAATGTCGACCTTATCATTTCCATCTTTTGTAGCTTAAAGCATTGTTATCATATGTGGCATAATGTGGCTGTATGGGTGCATGGCTAAAACCTTGTGGCTAAACAGCCGTTTTATGGCTCACTGTTGCTAAACACTTTATGTATTTATACTGCGCTTTTCTGGAGCCTCTGAGAAAGGTATTTGCATGTTTCCTTGTGCTTTGAAATTTTCTGATTTACAGAATTTTCCACCTAGAATCTGAGTTTCTGGTTTTCACTAGACATCACTTGTTAAAACATCCTGGCCATATTAATTTTTGGTTTTCCCTAGACATGACTTGTTAAAACATCCTAGCCATATTAAGTTTTGGTTTTAACTAGAAATCACTTGTTTAAACATTCAAGTTTTGGTTATCACTAGACATCACTTGTTAGAACATTCTAGCCACATTAGTTTTTCGTTTTTCCTAGACATCCTAGCCATATTAAGCTTTGGTTTTCACTAGACATCATTTGTTAAAACTTCAAAATTTTGGTTATCACTAGACATCGCTTGCTAGAACATCCTAGCCACATTAATTTTGCCTTTCCCTTGCGACATTAGTTTCTGTCTTTCACCAGATATCACTTGCGGGCCTTCGGCGGTCGACCAATCATTTCGATTGGTCGTTTGGGGTCGCCACTGTCTGAGTCGAGGGGGTGAGAACGGCGTCGACTATTCGAGCGGGCACCTGCTTGTGCGAGGCACGGACTGAGCGACGCATTCGGCTGATGACGCAAGTCTAGGCGCTGGGGCCGTCGGGAGGAAGGAAGGACGGGTGGATGGATGGACGGACGGATGGATGGATGGATGGATGGCAGTGAGGGTGGTGGCTTTGGTGAGCGCGACAGTTGATGCGAGCGAAAAGGCTGGTTAGTCGCGCGCTCTTTTGGGAAAGTCTGTTGGTCAGTGAGGCATGGAGAGGGCTTTGTTACCAGATTGACAAGGGAGACAGACAGACAGACACAGACAGACGACAAGGGAGACAGACAGACAGAGAGACAGACACAAGCACACACAGACGCAAGCAGAGACACGTTGACTAACTTTGTCCAAAAAGTTTTGCAGTTGACGTTTTGATTCTAAACCATTTGCGATGTTTTTTTCAGGTTTCTTTTTACATCTGCCAAATTCTAATGAGCATGGAACCAGCGTCCGCGGACGATAAGGACAAAACGGAACCGGAAGCTGTGTTGGACTACAAACGCGACGTGGCATCAGCGTCGGACACGACAGGCGCCATGGAACCAGCGTCGACGCCACCGATAAATGACGATGACGATAAAACGGAACCAGTGCCTGAACAGTTAACGAAAATGTCGAGCCAGGAACCAGATGAAAAACAAGAAGAGGATTACGCCAGGGAACCAGCGGACCTGTCGACAAAGAGCCAGAAAGAAGAACTTCCGGTTCAGCGACCCTTCCGGTTGGACCCAGAAGACGTGGCTCGATTCAGCAGGGCACCAGCGGAGTGGCTGAAAGCCTTCCGGGAACCAGTCGATCAGAAGAACAGGGAACCAGACGACAAGGGGCGCCTCAAGCCGGTCGACTACACGACCCTCAACAACAACAACATCGTGCAGCAGTTGCTAGGGCAACAGTTGCTAGGCAACCGCAACGTCCTCGACGATGCCGACGCAGCGTCGAAGAAGAAAAAGAGCCGGAGCAAGAAGCGACGCAGCGGAAGTGACGTCACCGACACGACGAGCGGAGGAGGTGGTGCGGCTTCCGGCGGGGTCGTGAACTTCGGCAGTGGGGTGGCCTCCGGGGTGGACAGCGGGCCTCCGGTGATTCTGGATGTCGTCTGCGGCCAGAACCAGGCCAGCCTGAGCCTCGAAAAGCTGAGGAGTGGCAGTAAGACGGCCTGTGTCTTGCTGAACGGGGCTTGGCTTACTCCGAACCAGTACCAGCACGTGAGCGGCCGTGGTACTGCCCGAGACTGGAAGCGGTCCATTAAACACAACGGAACCAGTCTCAAGGCTCTGCTCGCCAGCCATGTCTTGACCTTTGACCCGCCTTCGTGTCGCTGTAACCTCTGCCTGGCCGTCAATTCGCACGCTAAAGAGGTCAGATTTGAAAGACAACGTCTGTCTCTCTCTGTCTTTGTCTGTCTGTCTGTCTGTCTGTCCCTGCCTTTCTCTAAGTTTCTTTGTCTATGTCTGTCTCTCTGTATCAGTTTGTCTTTCTGTCTATCTGTCTGTCTGTCTATCCGTCCGTGTATATCACTTTATCATCATATTCGTCGTTGTAATCACTGTAATCTCATTTTCAGGGCCATAATTATTACCATAATCATTGTCGTCGTTATTATCATAATTATCGTTGTCTCGATCAGTTGTTGTCTGTGGCACTTCGATAGTAACTTCTGGCGCTATATAAATGCATGGGTGCATTCGTACGAAATTTGAAGGCTGCTTTGTTTAGGCCTTATTTAGGGTTACTTGATTAGGGTTACTTGATTAGGGGCACTTGATTAGGGGTATTTTCGTCGAGGTGCTCGATTGCGCTTGTGATTGTTAGTATGGAAGCAGAACTTCTCCCCTTTACCCTTGAACTAGTTCGCAGTCCCTCCTCCTCGGCGTCTTCCACCCTTCCCAGCACCACCCGCCTATCCTGACTCCCCTTCTTCCTCATCCCTCTTCTCGCTCCAATCCCAAACACCACCCACCGTAGCTGCCACGCTGTCTCTGCTTTACTCTTGGATCTTGACCTGGAACCGAACCCTTTTGCCTATCGATTTTGTTTTGACTGAGCGACCGTGAATAAGCTGGTTCCCGTGACGTGGCTTTCGTTGGGCGCTGTAGAAATCTCGGGATTAAATCTACGAATGTCGTCTGCCTGCCTGCCTGACCCTTGGATCTTGACCTGGAACCGAACCCATCTTGCCTATCAATTCATAATCGTAAACTCCAAATTTCTAAGGCGCTACTTAAAAGCTAAACGCAGGGCACCAGCTTATTCACGAGCGCTGCGTCAAGTCAGTATGGTTGACCAAAGTTACCATGTCAATTACCAACTTTGTTTTGACGGAGCGCTCGTGAATAACCTGGTTCCTGCGACTTATCTTTCGTTGGGCGCTGTAGAAATCTCGAGCATATGACTACGATTCTTTGCTCCTTCAGTTCGTCTCTCTCTCTCTCTCTCTCTCTCTCTGTCTCTCTCTCTCTCTCTCTCTCTCTGTCTCTCTCTCTCTCTGTCTCTCTCTCTCTCTGTCTCTCTCTTTCTCTCTGTCTCTGTCTCTGTCTCTCTCTGTCTGTCTCTCTCTCTCTGTCTCTCTCTGTCTCTCTCTCTCTCTCTCTCTCTCTCTCTCTCTCTTCTCTCTCTCTCTCTCTCTCTCTCTCATTCCATCCTCCTTCCCTGGCGCTGGCAATCCAATCGGAAATGCGCACTATTCAGGAATTAAGTCTAGCCTCGGAGCTATTTCCTGTGACGCGCAATAAATTTATTAGCAGCGGTGAGCGCGCGAGCGGGAAAGCGCAGGCGCGAAAATCGCTCGACCCGCGGTTATGGTGCTGGATTGGGGGTTTGGGTTGGGGTGGTGGGTAGATTGGGTAGGGTTACGGCGGAGGGGCATTTCCCAAGGGGTTGAGAGATGACGAGATCGAGAAAGGAGTTAACTGCGATACATTGGTATTGTAAAGTGGAGTAGGTAAGGTAAGGTAAGATAAGGCAAGGCAAGGCAAGGCAAGGTAAGGCGAGGATAGGTAAGGCGAGGATAGGTAAGGCGAGGATAGGTAAGGCGAGGATAGGTAAGGTTAGGTAAGGTTAGGTGAGGTAAGGTAAGGCAAGGCAAGGTAAAGCGAGGATAGGTAAGGCGAGGATAGGTAAAGCGAGGATAGGTAAGGCGAGGATAGGTAAAGCGAGGATAGGTAAGGCGAGGATAGGTAAAGCGAGGATAGGTAAGGCGAGGATAGGTAAGGCGAGGATAGGTAAGGCGAGGATAGGTAAGGTTAGGTAAGATAAGGTACGGTAAGGTAAGGTGAGGTGAGGCGAGGATAGGTAAGGTAAATTAAATGCGATATGTCGTTGGTACCAGTGGGAGAATGAACTGTGGGATGGGCAGCAGCGAAGTTTGGGGAAAATATGTACTTTCAGTGGGGGATTTCCTAAACCAGTGGGGCCGTGAGAGTTACCCCGTTTCTACCCACAAATTGCACCCGGAAGGTTA
Organism: Norana najaformis; assembly: GCA_964023275.1. NCBI lineage: Eukaryota > Metazoa > Annelida > Clitellata > Crassiclitellata > Hormogastridae > Norana > Norana najaformis. The sequence continues at coordinate 17,160,582 of OZ029928.1, forward strand.
TCTGAGTTAAGGTCGTGAGGTGAGGAAAGTAGTACGAGGTAGGGTAAGCGTCCATTTCATGGGTTAAATGATTGAGTGCATTTATATAGCGCTGAGTAAGGCTCAGCCGCGGATCTTCGACTGTAGCAGGCCGATGGCGCTACAACATTCGCACAAGGCCAATGCGAAATCCCGCAGTGAAAGTCTGGAGGAATGCCTGCTCTTATCTGGTGTCTTCTTTGGGTTCTTATCTTATCTGGTTCTTATCTTATCTGGTTCTTATCTCGTATGGGGAATGTAACTATGCAGACAGAGGCAGACATTCAGACAGACACACACATACCGGCACAGACAGACAGACACAGACAGACAGACACCGACAGACAATATTTATAGTGCAGAAGGCGAGAGGTATTGGAACCCACCTATGCAGACAGACAGACAGACACACAGACAGACACAGACAGGCAGACAACGACACGGAGAGACCGTATTTATAGTGGAGTAGGCGAGAGATATTGGAACCCACCGTCCCACGCCATATACACTCTCCCTTCCCACAACACTATATATATATATATATATATATATATATATATATATATATATATATATATATATATATATATATATATATATATATATATATATATATATATATATATATATATATATATATATATATATATATATATATATAATGTACACAGTAATATATACGTTTATATATGCGCGTGTATAAATGTGTTTTGCAGTTATATATATATATGTGTACACTGATATATTTATTATACGTAATTATATATATATATATATATTAGAACGTGTGTGTGTGTGTGTGTGTGTACTATATATATATATTGCTATGATATATCCAAGCTGCTGACTGCGAGCGAGAATCCGTCGTGGGTGCGGACTGCTGCGTGGCGAGATCCCTGCGCGCCGCCCGTGCGCCTGCCCGCCTGTGTGGCTCTGGGTGTCTGTGTGTCTGTCTCGCTGCGTCCCTGTCTCTGTACGTCTGGCTCACTTGGGCGTTTCTGTGTCGGCCGGGGGTCCCGCATTCGATGCGCTTCATAGGGAAATTGCTCCCTCCCTCCTCCTCCTGATCGTCCCTCCTCCGGCGGCTCCGCGCGGCGCCCAGCCACCCCCCTCCCGTCTCCGGGCCTTCCCTCCCTCCTTTGCTCCGTCCTTTCGTTCTTCTACCCTTCTCTCTATGCCTCCCCTCCGTCCGCCCGTCGATCCTTCCTTCCTTCCTTCCGTCCGTCCGTCCGTCCGTCCGTCCGTCTGTCTGTGTGCTTCCTTTCCTTTGTCCGTCTTTGCATCCGCCTCTGTCGGTGCCTGACTCCGTTTCTCTGTCCTTCTCTGTGTCCGTCTGTCTGTCTCCTGTTTCTATACTCCTCATCCGCTTGCTGCATACATCCGCCTCTGTCGGTGCCATCCTGCGTCCCTTCTTCCGTCTGTGTCTATCTGCGTCTCTCCGTGTGTGTCTGCGTCTGTCCGTGTCTACCTGCGTCTGTCCGTGTCTGCCTGCGTCTCTCCATGTCCGTCTGCATCTCTCCGTGTCCTTCTGCGTCTCTCCGTGTCCGTCTGCATCTCTCCGTATCCGTCTGCATCTCTCCGTGTCCGTCTGCATCTCTCCGTGTCTGTCTGCATCTCTCCGTGTCCGTCTGCATATCTCCGTGTCTGTCTGCGTCTCTCCGTGTATGCCTGCATCTCTCCGTGTCTGTCTGCATCTCTCCGTGTCTGTCTGCCTCTCTCCGTGTCTGTCTGCATCTCTCCGTGTTTGTCTGCATCTCTCCGTGTCTGTCTGCTTCTCTCCGTGTCTGTCTGCATCTCTCCGTGTCTGTCTGCATCTCTCCGTGTCTGTCTGCATCTCTCCGTGTCTGTCTGCATCTCTCCGTGTATGCCTGCATCTCTCCGTGTCTGTCTGCATCTCTCCGTGTCTGTCTGCATCTCTCCGTGTCTGTCTGCATCTCTCCGTGTCTGTCTGCATCTCTCCGTGTCTGTCTGCATCTCTCCGTGTCTGTCTGCATCTCTCCGTGTCTGTCTGCATCTCTCCGTGTCTGTCTGCATCTCTCCTTGTCTGTCTGCATCTCTCCGTGTCTGTCTGCATCTCTCCGTGTCTGCCTGCGTTCCTCGTGGCTGCCCGTCTGTCGGGCGAAGCGGGCAACTCGATTATCCGACCGATAATTTGACGGACCGTAGACGCCGAGGGTCGTTCGGTTCGCCGACGCGGACCAGGCGATTGGTTGGGGGGGAAGGGTTTGGTTGAGTGGGTAGGGACTGGGATGGGAAGGGGCAGTGGACTGGGGAGAGCGCTTGTCACGCGTGCGATGGAAAACTGCCGCTGTGCGCGACGCATACGGAACGGAGAGAGAGAGAGAAAGAGAGACAGACAGACAGATAGACAGACAGACAGATAGACAGACAGACAGACAGGAGAGAGAGAGGAGAGACAGAGGAGAGATTGACAATCAGACAGACAGAGGGGAGAGAGACAGACAGACAGAGAGGAGACAGAAAGACAGACAGGCAGGGAGGAGAGAGTAAGACAGAGACAGAGACTCAGAGAGAGAGAAAGAGACAGGCAGACAGACAGAGACAGAGACAGAGAGAGGGATAGAGATAGACGTGATGACATCATCCAGTCAACCTAACGCTATGATAGCCCAGCGTGATGTGAAATTGCGCATAAAATGGTATTTATTGGAGGTATTTATACGTTAAGCCGATTTATTAAAAATTTACACGTGTGCGTGTGTGTGTGTGTGCGCGCGTGTGTGTGTGCGCGCGTGTGTGTGCGTGCGCGTGTGTGTGTGTGCGTGTGTGTGTGTGTGTAGCGTTAGATATCGCTTAATCACTGGACAGTCATTGCTGAGTGACCGTGAGTCAACAGAAGGTGCCATCAGTTTTGAAGTTTTCTAAAGCTGGACAGTTATAGAGCGCCTTCATAGATAGTACACTTCTAAAAGTCATGTCTCTGTAATTGGCTGCTGATATGGTTGGCGATGTGATGTTGTGAGCAGTTATGTATATATGTATGTATGTATGTATGTATGTATGCTTACGTATGCATTCATACATACATATATACATGCATATATACCAACATACATACATACATACATACATGCATACATACCAACATACATACATACACACATGCACACACAGATACATACATGTATGTGCGATTGTACATATGTATGTATACATACATACATACTTGGCCTTATATATGTATATATGTATATATATGTGTGTATGTATGTATGTATCTGTACTTTATTTGGCGCATTTTAGGAAAACATTGCTGGGGGGCTTTTACTGTGGCGCTATAGAAGTCCAATATTAGATTGGATTAGCGCTCGTCAGATAGCGTGACGCATATGGCGTAGTGTTTAACATTGGCGCTACATAAAGGTCCATTAAGATTACGAATCCCGATTCAGCGTTAAGTTGGGGTTACGTGGCCGTTGCTATGGAAACCGCTAGAGTACCTGGACGTGACGGCGTTATATAAATTTCTGATTACAACTACACTTACGAAAACCGTGTCATGGCGACCCCAGTGACCCGAACAATTCGGGGTCACGGGGGGGTTGGCGATGGAACCCTTCGACCGGAAATAAACGCATTCGACAATCGGGTCTACGCGGCCCCTCCTAAAGCGATAGACCCAGGCAGCGACGTCATGATGTCGTTTAGCGAAACTGGTCAATTAGCGTCGCTTCTGCAGGAAGCGAGTGTGGTGCCAAATCGCTTCCGATGCGAAAACCGTTCCGGCTCGGCCCACTTTTTGCACAGCGAGGCAGGTTGTAAAGTAGAGTTGAAATTCGTTGGAACACGGTCTTTGGAAGCGTATAAAGAATCTTTTATGGCAAGATCGAGTAATAATGAGCTTATTTACAGTGAAGATGAAATAATTTTTGGAATCTATAATAATAATAATAATAATAATAATAATAATAATAATACAGTTTATATAGCGCCGTAGCACAGCCGAGGCCGAAGAAAAGGGCGCTGTACAAGGGTTCAAAAATCAACTGCAGTCGCAAGATATCCTAAAAAGATGTCTTGAGTCGTGACTGGAATGTGTCCAGGGATGGGGCATTCGTCACATTCTCAGGAAGACTGTTCCACGCAGTGGGTCCGGCGACAGTGAAGGAACGTTCGCCAAACTTCGTGTAAGTAAGTACTGTATATGTTAATACGCCAAATGTCCAACGGCTGAGCGAGGAATCGTAGGCGTAGACATACAAAGAAGATACACATGATCTTGTATTGATATATTAGTTGTCCCACAGCGTGTTTTTTCAGAGTTCGCGTTGTCAAGGTACGAGTCTCTTGTGTGCCGTTTCCTTGACAACTAAATTTTCAGGGAAACAGTGTTTAGTAAATGGTTGATAGAAACCCAAAGAATTTCGAAACAGTCTAATCTTTTTCAGTCGTAATTCTGATAAAACGTGAAGTGGTAGGAATTGTTCCAGACAGAATTGTTCCAGTTTTAGAACCAAGTTCCGCGTCTGTGCTGCAGGCAACCTGACCTTACTGCCATAAAGATTTTGTTTTGACTGAGCGCCTGTAAATAAGCTTGTTCCTTCGACTTTGTTTGGAAGGTGTTGAAATCTGGAATTACCACACAATCCAATCAAAATTTTTGGAACCTCTTTCGCACGGTTCCGATATGGCACCACACCGGCGATTGGCCGGAGGGCGACGCCCAATTTACACCCCACTCCTTTCGCTTCCCTTTCTGTCCCTCGTACCCCCACCGACACCCCCCCCCCCCATCCGTGGCTGCGTGACTCGACGCGGAGCTGGGGAAGCCGAAATAATAAATGACGCCACATAATGGCGAGGCGAGGCATCGGCGAGCGACGAGCTGTGGGGTTCGGGTGGTTTCGGTTGGGGGGAGGGGGGTGTGGGGTGGGGTGGGGGTGAGGCGCGGGTGACGGGTGTGTTTGTGCCAATTGCCCCATTTACTCGCAGCGCGCCTTATCGGGGTCTGTGGAGGGAGGGTGGGAGGTTTCCGGCTCCATTTGGCGTTCTCTGTGTGTGAGTCATGGGGACGTTGTCTGTCTGTCTGTCTGTCTGTCTGTCTGTCTGTCTGTCTGTCTGTCTGTCTTTTTCCTGCTCTTACCCCTGATGAAACCACGAATTCTGTTCAATTAACCCCGACTTGTTTACTTCCTTCTGGAGTTTGTGATGATGAAGATGATGACGACTACAATGCTGATGATGATACTGATGATGACGACCACGAAGATGATGATATTGATGACGATGAGAATATTGATGGCGCTGATAATAATGATAATGATGACGAAGATGCTGATGATGATATTGATGATTATGATGATGATGACGACGACGATTATGATGATGAAGACGACTACGATGCTGCTGATGATGACGACAGTTCATGATGATGACGACGACGACAGTGATTACAATAGGTGGGTGTTTTTTTTAATCTGTAGAATTCGGGGGCCTGTTCCCGGCCGGAGACGAGGGTCGACCAGGAGAACCAGCCGCCGCGGGTGGTCGTCAGCCCCTCAACGGTTGGCACCGGCGGCTCCAAGTCCCCCTCCGCCCTCCTTCGAACATCAAAGGCGCCGACGCCGACCATTGTTTGCGCGCACAGTGACTCGGCCGAGACGGAGGAAAACGATGAGGAGGAGGACGAAGCAGAGGAGGAGGATGGACAGAAGGAGGATGACGAGGAAGAGGAGGAGGAAGAAGAGGAAGAGGAGGAAGAAGAGGAGGATTGGGTGAGGAAACGGGCTCTAATGATCGCTTTGTCTTTGAAAGAGCTGCCCACCGCGGTGGAGGCAGCGAAGCACCTGGTCGCCGACGGGAAGCCCTCTCGTAAGCGGAAGTCCCTTCAGGGTGACGGCCGGGCGAGCAAGAAGAAGGCGAAAACCCCCGACGGGGCGAAGGAGAGGGTGGAAAACATTTCGGGTTTTCCCCAGCTGGGGAAATCCGCCTGCGGATTGGTGGGGAAGGTGAGGAGAAATTCCGAGAACGACGCCGAGGTTGGTTCTTCTTCTTCCGGTAGCGAATGGGCAGCGCTGACCACTTCCGGTCCGAGCGACCTCTGTCGAGTTCTGTCGGCTTCCGCTGGCGCTAAGACATCGCTAGGTACGGAGGCTATCAAGGCTATGCAACGGAGATTGAACGCTGAAACAACGGGGCCGAGGTGAGGATGATCAATTGTGTTAACAATGATGATGATGATGATGATGAGTGGTGATGATGATAGGATTTATATAGCGCCATAGCGCGGTCGAGGCCGAGAAAAGGAGGAGTCTTGCATCCAGTGTCATCCAGTGAAGGAGGAGGAAGAGGACCTTAAGCTAACCGTGACCGACTTAAATTTCTTGTTCTCGGCATATGAGAGCGGGTGGCCCAGTCATCTCCCTCGCCGGGTGATTGCGCATGGATAACTGCGTAGAAAACTAGTGCCTGCTTTTCGTAAACAATATTTGGAAGAGCCATTCATATCTGCCGCGTGCAGATATGATATTTGGCAATTTGTGTTATTGGCCTAGTTTGTTTCATTTTGACCTAGTTTTGTTTTCGGTTGACCCAGCTATGTTTGCTTTGACCTAACTGTGTTTAATCTGACCCAGTTTTGTTTCATTTTGACCTAGTTTTCTTTTCTGTCGACCTAGTTATTTTTGCTTTGACCTAATTGTGTTTAATCTGACCTAGTTTTGTTTAACTTTGACCTAGTTTTGTTTTCTGTTGACTTGTGTTTGCGCTACCTAACTGTATTTAATCTGACCCATTTTTGTTTCATTTTGACTTATTTTTTTATGTTGACCTATTTATGTTTACTTTGACCTAACTGTGTACAATCTGACCCAGTTTCGTTTCCTTTCCACCTAGTTTGCAAAAGGAGGAGACGCTGACTCACATAATCCACGAACTGAGGAACTACAAGAAGAGCCTCGAGGAGAAGATCGACGCCAGTCGGCGTACCAGTCACGTGACGCCTAAAGAACCCATTTCCGCTTCCGGTGTGGTCCAGAACAGTCCCTGCTTCCCGTGGCCGCCCACCAGCAAGGACGGACTCTCCCCATTGGTCCACCGCCGCGTTTCCGGTTGCGCGGATAACACGAAACACCCGGATGCCGCCAAGACCTCGGACGGATGTGGTCGAAAAGACTGGTCCGTCAAGGGCGCGACGAAACTAGACGGTTCTGACGAAAAGCAGCTGCCCGATCTGGTTCGATCACACAACCCGTCAACGATCACAACGACGACCTCGACCCCTGCGGGGCTATCCGCCACAACCCCGAAGACGCCGTGTAGCATCTACCCATCGTTCACCCCCTCGCCTCTTTCCTCAACGCACTACACCCGCATCGCCAGGTACGTCATCGACCCCCTAACGGGCGCCAAGTTCGAATGTGACGATCACGGAGCTATCGACCTCTCAATGGGTAAGAAACACCCCACGTCCTCTTCCTTATCTCGCCCCATCTACTCCACCCTCCTGGGGAAGATGGAGCTCGGCTGTGACGCGGACAGCGACGGCGAAAAGGTCCTTGACCTCAGCGTCGGTTCAAAGGTCAAGGCCGAGAAGCCTAAGACGACGCCCAGAGCTGCCTGCGAGGAGCAGAGGGTTCATAAGAGGAAGAGGTTGAGTGATGGACATTCACGGAGGGCCGTTCAGAAGCGCCCTTCGTGGACGCTGAGTCCTGGAAAGATGCTCGCCTGGACGGTGGCCGATGTCGTCAAGTTCGTCACTGATGTACCCGGATGTGGAGTCTATGCAGAGGTAAGAACCGAGTCCTCGCTGCGATTTACATTCCGTGTCTGCTGCCTGCGTGTTCCGAGCGACTCGGAGTGTACTCGGAACAGAAATCGGCGAGTTTGTTTAAGCCGTGAAAAGTGAACTCGGGGAAGTTTGAATATGCGCATCGAGAAATTTTGACAGCCTGCCTGTGTGTCTTTGTCTATCTGTGTGTCTTTGTCTATCTGTGTGTCTTCGTCTGTCTGTGTGTCTTTGTCTATCTGTGTGTCTTTGTCTATCTATGTGTCTTTGTTTGTCTATCGTTCTGCCTATATGGTTGCCTCCCTTGTTCTGTCTGTCTGTCTGTCGCTCTGTCGGTCTCTATGCCTGTTTGCATACTTGTCTGTCTATCTGTATTTCTGTCTGTCTGGCTACCTGTGTTTTTTATCCGTCTGTCTAACACTGCACATACATCAATCAATCAATCAATCAATCAAGCAAGCATTGAATCGATCGTTCCATCAATCATTAAGTGATAAGTAAGTCAGCAGTTCGTTCAATCAGTTTAATCTCGATCGATCAGACAGATTTATATATGAAATATCGAACGAGCCAACGAATGATAGATTGCTCAACAGACGATTATTTTATTGATTGATTTGATTATCATTGGAGTATACTCAATTGAGCAATTAGTGATTGATTTAATCGAATGTTTAATTGAGCGAATAATGGAATGATTAATCGATCGAATAATCGAATGATTAATCTAGCGAATAAACGAATAATTAATCGATCAGGTAATCGAATGATTAATCGAGCAAATAATCTAATGATTAATCGAGCGAATAATCGAGTGTTTACTTGTTCAAATAATCTAATGATTAATCGATCAAATCGTATGATTAATCGAGCGAATAATTGAATGATTAATTGATAAAATCGAATGATTAATCGGGCGAATAATCGAACGAGTAATTGAGCGAATAATCAATAGGAAGCCAGGTCTTATTGAAAGGAATTTGTTATTTTCTTTATCTAACCCGAGGTCTGTTGTCTGCTTTCAGACTTTTAAGCAGTTCGGAGTCACTGGTCCTTCTCTCGTCTGTCTGTCCGTCGATCAGATGACGGCCATTTTGCGCATGCGCCTTAACGCCGCCCAGTCGCTTCGATCGGCCATCGATCGGATCGTAATGGCTGTCGCCTGAGGTTGGGGAAACAGGAGCACTGGGAGGAGGAGGAGGAGGATGGGACGAGGAGGAGGATGGAGAAGGAGGAAGTGGAGGAGGAGGATGGAGGAGGAGGAGGAGGAAGAGGAGGATGGAGGAAGAGGAGGAAGAGGAGGGTGGGACGAGGAGGATGGAGGAGGAGGATAGGACGAAGAGGATGGAGGAGGAGGAGGATAGGACAGAGGATGGAGGAGGATGGGACGAGGAGAAGGAGGAGGGAGCAGATGAGGAAAGAGAAGGTGGAAAAGAAAGGGATTAGGAGGTGGATGACGGAGCGAGGAAGGCAAGGGAGGAGGAGGAACAGGAAGACAAGGAGGATCAGCTGAAAGGGAAGGAGGTTGATAGAAGAAGAGGAGGATTTGAGGAGGAAGAGGAAAGTGCCACTCCCTTCACCGGATTAAGGACGCCTTAGGAGAAGGAAGAGGAGGAGATGGAGAAGAAAGAGAAGACGACCTTCCTCCCTCCCTCCCTCCCTCCCTCCCTCCTTGCCTGCCTTCGTTTGACGTCCACTCCCACCGGGCGCCATATAAAGCAGACAACGAACGAAAGGCAGCAAGCGACGAAGACGCATCAAGGAATTACGACTAGAAACCAACGAACCCACGTCGCTCTATTACTATATATATATATATATATATATATATATATATATATATACATTGCATACATATGTGTGTATATATATAAAGGAGATTGGACATCTACACGAGAGATGGAGGAGGAGGGTGTCTTCTTAAGAGTCGCATGAGCCTCAATTGGAACTTATCGATCAGCAAGCGATCGATTAGAAAACACACCCTCTGTATATATAATATATATAGTCCTCGCTTCCTGTATGCATATATATATATGCATATATACAGAGATACGAGACCTTTATACTGCGTTACATGTGTATACATAACTCCATATATTGTCCTGGCTCCCAATATATATATATATATATATATATATATATATATATATATATATATATATATATATATATATATATATATATATATATATATATATATATATATATATATATATATATATATATATATATATATATATATATATATATGAGTATATATATTGAATATTCTTAGGTGTATATATTGTATATTCTTAGGAATATATATATATATATATTGTATATTCTTAGGAGTGATATATATATTATATATATATGTATATATATTCTCGAGGGAGCGTCCTCTGTCGTCGTTCGACTGATCTGTGTCGATGGATTTTTCGTCTTCCGCCGCAAGATGGCCACCTCGTCCGTAGTTTTTTAGGCGTTCGAAGCAGCAGCATCAGCAGCACAGACTTGTGTGTGAAATAGACTGACCGAACCCAGAGCGGGAAGAATCGAGCGCTAGATAAATGCGCTTCCTTTGGACTGTTCGGTGGCGAATCCGCGGAGGGGGTTTAGTGGACGTGCATATGGCTGTTGACTTTGCTTCCCTCTGAACTTCAAATGCTGGATCTGCCACCTGATGTTGGCTTACTAGGAGTGTACGCCATCGCCTTACTTGTATTGAGGATGTTATTAAGCTAGCGCTAGAAAAACTGTTGCACATCATACGTAGATGGTTAGATATATATGTATATATTCATGGATATAAGTATCCATATATATATCATATATATATCCCCTAGGAGTGATGAAAGTCAGAAGGAAGAAGATATATATATTATTGTATGTGTGCATATATGTGTATATATATATTCATGGATGTATATATATATATATATATATATTATATATATATATATATATTTATGGATATGTGTATATATATTCATGGATATATGTGTATATATATATTCGTGGATATATATATATTCATAGATATGTGCATATATATTCATGGATATGTGCATATATATATATCATGTTTGTTTATGTTTGTAAATGATGAGTTTGTAGTTAGATGTAGTCTGCTATGATTTAGCGGTTTCACATTTTTCTAGTTTACAGAGTACGAACTGTTTCTTTTTTTTTTTGATTGAATATATTTATAAATAATGTCGAAAATTTGGCTTAGAATTTTCTATGGAGAAGCAGTGTGTGGGTCTGGTTCGACTCCACGTAGCGTAATGGACGCCATTGTTCAAGTCACGTGACGCCATTGTTCAAGTCACGTGACGCCATTATTCAAGTCACGTGACGCCATTATTCAAGTCACGTGACGCCATTATTCAAGTCATGTGACGCCATTATTCAAGTCACGTGACGCCATTATTCAAGTCACGTGACGCCTTCGCTGGTCGCTAGAGGGAGAGAGGAGGCAGACCAGGCATCTCTTCGTCATTCTCTGTTTTCCCGTTCTTGACGTGGCATCTTTGGACAACCCCACTGACTTGACGCAGCTTCCTGGCGACGGGACCGAGCGTGGGAGATCGTGACGTTGCTCCTTCGGTAGGGGGTAGCGGCCGAATCCCTCGGAGGGAGCCCGGGTCCAAGATATCGGGGCTCCAGAGGTCCAACCAATCTCCCAATCGTTTGGATACATCTAATCGCTTAAACATAACCCACACTAAGAGCTCCTCTCCCCTTCTATCTGTCTGTCTGTCTGTCTGTCTGTCTGTCTGTCTGTCTGTCTGTCTGTCTGGCTCTCTCCTCTCTGGTCTGGCAACCGGACTTGGTTCTTGACATGGTAGCCTTGGACAACCCCACTGATTTGACGCAGCGGTCGAGAATGAGCCCTGCGCTTAGCTCTTTTTTGAGTAGCGCTTTGGAAATTTTGAGTTTACGATTACGACGTTCAAAGGATGGATGGATGGATGGATGGCACTGAATTGCTAATTGGTTAGAGCGCTCGGCTTGTAACGCGAAGAGCGTGGGTTCGAGAGTACGGGTTCGACCCTCCGTGAGAAGGTCACTGTGCAAAGGACCTTGAACATGGCCACTCGCAGTTGCTCAGAGCCATCGATTGATGATTGATTAGTCATTAGATAGTGGCGCTTAATAAATGCTGAAATAATAATAAAAATTTGTTCAGAGATTATTTCTAATTGGGGCTAGTACCTCCTCTTGCCCGTATGTGATGGCGTCCGTGGGTCAACTAGGGTATCTGTATATATCAGGGCACTTAACCTAGAGCCCCTGAGGAGTGCTCGAATGTTAAATTCCACATAAAAGGCGCTATACAAATGCACGATTTAGACCGTCATCACATTTGACAACAACTACTCTTTCGGCAAGGGGCCATCCATAAAAGACGTGGGTTAAAAATGACCCACTTTGAACCCTTCCCCCCCATCGTCCGCATTTGGCGTCACCTTTTCCCATCGCCCTTTGGGGAGATCCACACTAACGCCTTAATGAGTGTTACCTTAGGCACCTCCTCGGTAGATATGGCAGGGCGAAATGTGCTACGGGGTGGGGTACTTTGGTACTGCCGCGTCCAGCAAAAGGACCCTAATTTGATCTAAGAGAGTACTAATTAGATCAGACCGAGTTAATTTAGTTAGGGTTAACCTTTAGTTAGGGTTAACCTTTAGTTAGGGTTAACCTTTAGTTAGGGTTAAGGTTAATCGCTGAAGTTGGTCCTTAAGGCACAGGTTTTACGTCCGCAAATGGGCATAACGCCCCCATGTCCTCATTTGGGTGACCTCTCCCCTTTTCGTGGTCTTCCTCAAAGGATGACTCCAAAGAAGTCCGGTTATCGATGTTCAACTCGAAGCCCTAGAACCTCTGATGATGATGACGACGACGACGACGATGATGATGATGATGACGACGATGATGATGATGATGACGACGATGATGATGACGATGATGATGACGACGATGATGATGATGACGACGACGATGATGATGATGACGACGACGATGATGATGAATTCTCTGCCCGAAGACATGTCCATTGGCTTTAAGGCCACTCGGGGATGAGATGAGTGAGGTGGTTTCCCGTTGCCTTCCTCACAGACAGTTGTGGGTGAGCAAATTGTCCAGTGTCGCTACGCATTGGCTTAAGGCACATTCGAACCTGCGACTCTCCAGTTACGAGGCACAGACCATACCACTACACCTCCCCGTCCCGCTCGCGCTTGAATAGTTTTAGATTTTTAAAAGCCAAAAAACCTTCAAACCTGTAGAACCCTCTTTCCTCGAGCTGCCACGTCGTGGATGACGATGACGCGCGTCATAAGCTACGATATCGTCATGACGTTGACGCTTATGACGTCTTTTGAGAGCGTCAAGTGGGTAGTAAGGGGTTGAGCGGGGTAGTGGGGAAGGGATAGATGATGGACGAGGGACCTGTTTTCATTTCACACATTAGGATGTCATGGAATTCGATCGAAAAAGCAGCCACCGAACGTTGTCATTTGACCGTCACGTTATAGGAGATATTTTTCGCGCGGTAAGAAGTCCGTTCTAGCTCGTCTGCTCCTCGTTTCTTCCGTCCCTCTGTCTCTATCAATCACTCCTTCCCTTCTTCCTTCCCTTTGTCCTTTTGTCTCGTCTTCCGTCCCTCTGTCTTTCCCTTCTTCCGTTCCTGTTGTCCTCTCTCTTCTTCCGTCCTTCTGTATTTCCCATCTTCCGTCCCTTGTCCTTTCCTCTCTTCTTCCGTCCCTCTGTCTTTTCGTTCATCCGTCCCTTTGTCCTTCTCTCTTCTTCCGTCCCTTTGTCCTTCTTTCTTTGCTTCCGTCCCTCTGTCTTTCCCTTGTTCCGTCCCTTTGTCCTTCTCTTCTTCCATCTTTTTGTCCCTGCCTTCATCCGTCCCCCTGTCCTCCTCTATCATCTTCCGTCCCTCTGCATTTCCCTTCTGCTGTCCCTTTGTCCCTCTCTCCTCCCACCTCTGTCTTCGCCCGTCCCTCCGTTGTCTTTGTCCTTCTCTCTCTTCTCCCATCTCTTTGTCCCTCCCTTTGCCCGTCCCCTTGTCCTTTCGTGCCCCCTGCGAATGACGCCTCGATCCCAGAAGACCCTCCGACGAATCAGTAATCTGCACCGTCGTGTGTCACGTGGCATCGCTTGACCTCGGCCTCCTATTCGGCTCTTCCCATACACGCGCAGTCTCCCTCTAAATGCTGTTCGACGCATCCTCCCCTATACTCGTTCACCGCGGCCTCTCTATCGGTTTCGTTGTTCTCGATCACCACTCTTCATAATATTTGTCTGGTTAATCCTACTATCATACATTTATCATACTGTCTTATCCTACTGTTAGATATTTGTCTTACTGATTCATCCAGGTGTCAGACATTTGCCATACTCCTTCGTCCAATTGTCAGACATTTGTCATACTCTTTCTTCAATTGTCAGACATTTGTCATACTCCTTCATTCAATTGTCAGACATTTGTCATACTCTTCCTTCCAATTGTCAGTCATTTGTCATACTCTTCCTTCCAATTGTCAGTCATTTGTCATACTCTTTCTTCCAATTGTCAGAAATTTGTCATACTCTTTCATTCAACTGTCAGTCATTTGTCATACTCTTTCTTCCAATTGTCAGAAATTTGTCATACTCTTTCTTCCAACTGTCAGAAATTTGTCATACTCTTTCTTCCAATTGTCAGTCACTTGTAACGTACTTGTAATAACACTTCATATAACATATTTGTCATAATATTTTGTCATAATATATTTAAAGCTGCACTTAAAACTCATTTATTTAGACTTTATTACGATTAACTTAGTTTATGTTACGCGCTTTCGTGCAAGAGTAGCTTTGTTTATGCGCGCTATAAATGATAGCTTACTTACTTACTTACTTACTAATGTTTCATCCTGTTGTCAGTTTTTTGTCATACTTTTTCAACCTATTGTCAAATCTTCGTGGAACCGTCTTTACTTTGTGGCGCCCGAAGTCTTGAGCTTCTGTCTGCTGCCTCAAGGATTTCGATCAGTTCTCTCTCTTCACGATGCTCTCTTTCTTTCCTTCTCTCTGTCTGTTTACCAGTCTGCCTAACTGTCTGCGTGCCTGTCTGTGTGTGAGTCTGTCTGCCGGTCTCTCTGCTTGTTTATCTCTCAGCCAGCCTACCTGCCATCCAGTCTGCCTCTCTGTCTGCCTCTGTGCGTTCCTTTCTCTTTCTCCAGGCGTCGCTCCCTCCCTCCCTCCTTCACTCCCTCCTTCCCTCTGTCCCTCCCTCCCCAAGCGCCGCCTGGTGTCAGAGGCGGCGATTGATCGATGGTGGCGCCACCTATTCAAATGCGCCAACAGCGACATCTATGGAGGACGACGCGACGAGCCTAATGACGTCATCCAGTCCGACGCCGAAAAGTTAAGAGACGTTTCACCCACCGCCCACCCACCCCCGATTACTCCCCTTAAGGCCCGCCCTTGCATCCTCACGCCTACCCATCTATACCCTCTGTTCAATGCGCCCTTGGGCCAAAGGTCAAAGGGGTCGCATAGGCTGCGGGGGGAAGGGTCGGTCAGTTGCATCTATAACGACCTACGCTGCCCAAATATTCACAAAGTAACTGATGTAGTTGAGCACCTGTTGACCCCATATAAATATATATATACAATACCTAAATGTCTGTTTATTTGTAGAATATATATGTATATATTATATGTATATATATATATGTATATAGGTATATATGTGTACATATATGTATATATTTGTGTATATATATGTACATATATGTATATATTTGTGTATATATATGTACATATATGTATATATATGTACATATACGTGTGTGTGCGTGTGTGTATGCGTGTGTACGTGTGTGTGTGTGTGTGTGTTTAATTCTAAATGGCGATTTCTAAGCCTTTGGTGTCTGCGATGGCATATACAACGTCACTGTCTTCAAAAGCCGACAACAACAGCGACAACAACAACAGCAACAAACAACAACAACGAGTAAATGATGATGATGACGACGACGACGATGATGGCGATGCGGACTGTGGCTTCATTTCGACGGAGACTCCCGCCTTTCGCTGCTGCCGTCGTCGCCTGCAACAAGGGCGGCTCGATTGGTCTAATTACCCGGTAACGTCATCGCCGTCGAACTATTTCCGGTCAACCTAATCGAGATGGCCGCCTTCCTTTCCTCCTCTCCTCCCTCACGCATTCTGTCCGTCTGTCCCTATCTCTCTGTGTGTCTGTCTGTTTGTCTGTCTGTCTTTCTCTCTCTCCGTCCGTCCATCCGTTCGTCCGTCCATCTCTTAATTCTCTCTCTCTCTCTCTCTCTCTCTCTCTCTCTCTCTCTCTCTCTCTCTCTCTCTCTCTCTCTCTCCATCTGCCTTCCATCTGTCCCTCCGTACTGTCCTCTGTCTCTGTCTGTCTGTCTGTCTGTCTCTCTCCGTCCGTCTTTCCGTCCCCGTCTCCCTCCCTCCCTCCCTCCCACTTTCGTTTATCTGCGACTAGTGACACATGACCCCGCGTAATGGCGCCATTATTCAAGTCACGTGACGCCTTTGTCGTTAGGGGCGCTTGGCCAGGCCACCAGCGGAAGGGAGTGAATTCTTCTCTCCCTTCCACCCTCTCTCCCTTCCACCCTCTCTCCCTTCCACCCTCTCTCCCTTCCTCCCTCCCCTCCCTTTAAAACTTGCGGGCTTCGTTCTCTCGCCGGGAGGAGGCGACGTTGCTCTCTCGTTGGCCGATGATAACCAACCCCCGCGTAGGGGCGTCTAATTCCTCTGTCCAATGTACCCAATGTTCTGGCGCCCAATGGATTCCCCAACCCCCAATGGCTACGGATTTATCTAATCGCAGGAGGAGGATGGAGGAGGAAGTGGAGGAGGAGGAAGGAGGAGGAGGAGGAAGAGGAGGGTGGGACGAGGAGGATGGAGGAGGAGGAGGAGAAGGACGAGGATAGGACGAAGAGGATGGAGGAGGAGGAAGAGGAAGATGGGACAAGGAGGATGGAGGAGGAGGATAGGACGAAGAGGATGGAGGAGGAGGAGGATAGGACAAAGAGGATGGAGGAGGATGGGACGAGGAGAAGGAGGAGGGAGCAGATGAGGAAAGAGGAGGTGGAAAAGAGAGGGATTAGGAGGTGGATGACGGAGCGAGGAAGGCAAGGGAGGAGGAGGAACAGGAAGACAAGGAGGATCAGCTGAAAGGGAAGGAGGTTGATAGAAGAAGAGGAGGATTTGAGGTGGAAGACTGGGCGGACGGACCGGTTATACCGGTTAAGAGGAGATCTTACCGGATCAAACCAGATCAGATAATAATAGATAATAATCAGGTCAGGTTCGACCAAGTCAGGTCAGGCCAGAAGGTCAAATAGGGGACAAGCAGACGAGAAGACAACACAACACAATTACCGTCTTGCAAATGCATCTTACGTGCTGCCACCTGGCGACTATCCTACTATGAGCCATCTGGCGATTACATCGTGCATTACAGACGATTTGGCTACCTAAAGTAGGTCATAGATACTTCAAATTGTGTAGCACCCATTCAAAGAGGCAGCGGTGATGAAGGATCTTACCCGATAAATTCATTGAAAAATAAGCAGGGTCGAGGCCATACGGTCGCTGTAGAAAGACATGTGCACTTAGAATTCTTTTTTACAAATATTAGGTTGCTCTTAGACACCTTTAAATCGCTTTTATCCGGTGCTATATTTAAACACGCAGCATCGCCATAAATGCTATAAATGTTCATCTCGTTATGACGGCGTCGTTAAATAAACGTTATCAAATCAATCAGGCATAAACGTTATCAACCAAATCAGTAATCAAACGGGCAGCGGTGGTGAAGGATCTCACCCGATAAATACATTGAAAAATAAGCAGGGTCAAGGCCACACGGTCGCTATAGATAAACGTGTACATTTACATTTATATCTAAGTAGCTATATGTCCTTACTTCTTTCATTCCTTCCTTCCTTCTTTCCATTCCTTCCTTTCATCCTTTCTTCGTTCCTTCTCTCGTTCGTTCGTTCCTTGGCCATGTCAGGTCAGGTAAATCCAGGCCTGACGGCAACAGATTTAATGTGATCATTGAAAGGTTGCCGGGATCCGCCCTTGAGCTGGTCCATGGCTCTCCAGCTCTCACCCCATCAACTTCTTCCAACCTCAAATCGCCCCTTTGGTCGAAACAATATCGGGAAATGAATGTAACCATTAGCAACCAAAATGGACGTAACCATGGTAACCAAGAAAGACTACGACAGATCCATTTACGATGGAATGTTTTTCTCTCCTTTTCAGCATCAAGAAAAAGAAACAAGAACAATAATTCGAAACATCAAGAAAAATAAGTGAGCAAGCCAGTCAAACTGGAAGTCCACATAACCGACCGACCTAGACATAGAGAAGCGAGTGTCGAGATATATGGAATATAAATTATATTTAAATTAAATTATAATTACATTAATCTGTGTTCACTGAACTAAGTTTCTTAGCGTCGATTAAAACTGGATAACAATTTCCACTAGTTACTGGATACGTTCGTTTTTCCAGTTCACACAGTCTATGTATAGTTTTGTAGATTCGGAAGCAAAAACAATAACAAATTTATTATGTTTGTGAAAATTTTAAGATAAAAAATAGTCAAAATTTACAGAGAATGAGGCTAGCTGAGCAAAATTATCAAGAAAAGACTATTTAAAAATAACTATAATAACAATAATGATATTATTACTAATAATAATTTTTATCGGTTTAGACTGAGCAGTTTAGGAAAATATAGATAAATAGTTCTTAACATGAAGAAGCATAAAGTACTTTCGTGAAACAGTATCGAGTCTAAATATAGCAGCAACGTCATGAGTCGAGTCTAAATATAGCAGCAGCTTCGTAAGCAGAATGAAAGTTCTCTTGAGCAAGTAGCAACAGTATTACAATAACAATAGTATTACATAACTTCACATTTCTCTATAAACGGACATAGAAAACATACATAATACATACACATATACATATAAATACACGTATATGTAAACCTGCACTATTGAAATTAAATAATAAATTAAATAATTACGGACAATGTAGGGCTACGTAGCTTTTTTTATTAATATAGCGCTTGGCAAGAAATGACAAACCTTGTTAACTTGTGTAATAAAATTGGTCTGTGTCGCGTACAATCAGACATTTTTGCGGTAAATTCATCTTCGCTTCTACCGCCACCTTTCGAAGATATATAACAACGCCCAATAGTGGCGCCATCTGTTGAACCGAATGCTAAGCGCAGCAAGTGGAGCATAATAAACGATGCGTTCTGAGCCGAATTTTCATCTCCAGAGTTTAGATTCGAGGTCAGAGAGACTGGAAGAAACAGTTACAGAGAAACCACAATAAAAATATTACGTAAATTTAGACGCCGCAGATAATCCGTAGTCTTTGATTTTACGATTTACCGACCATCATTTTTACAAACTCTACAAAAGATAAAAAGAAACCGAAGCTGTAAAAACAGTTTATGAAAATTACATTTGTTATTATAATCGCAATTTCTAATGCAAAAGCGTAGACGTGTGATTTTCTACTTCATCCTTTATTCGCTAGGTGGCGCTGTGAAATTGTTTCATAAGTGATATAATTTTCATTAAACTTCTGAACTTTGCATGTGAAGCTTAAGTAACGTTTTTTCAAGTAACTGAATAATGATAATAATACCTAATAATATTAAATAACCTACTACTTTTACTAATACGAAGACTAGTATGAACAATATTTTAAATTTAGCAAAAGCAGAGCCTTTGACACGTAGCATATCCGTTTTCACAAATATCCTATACTAAAATATAATTATAACTGAGCGAATTAGATTCCGTAACAACAGCAGACCACAGAAGGTAAGGTAAAATAAGGTCGATGTAAATGGGAGCAACAGAATATCGATAAACTCTGGATTATAAAATAATACATTTAGACACCTTTAGAACGCTTTCGATCGGCGCTATAAATGCATCAACGACTTAATAGATAGTTATCCGCCACTGCCTTGTTTTGGGGGTAGTGCCAGTCCCAAGCCTGGATAAAGGAGGAGGGCGACGTCAACGGCCTTTGATGCCATAAGATGTCGTTAAACTGAGGAACTACTACTAGATAGTTATCTTTGTAACTAATGAATATGGGGACGTCAGCGGCCTTTGACGCCTAAGAAAACTACTACTTCTAGATAAATATTACATAATATAACTGTGTTTACGATGTAGGGTAGGGTGGACGTCAACGGCGCTGGCAGCCGTAAGATGTCGTTAAGCACTCGAAATAATATGAGGATTGTCGCAAAAGCGGGAGAACAAGCAAAGAGGCACAGACAGACAGACAGACAGACAGACAAAGAAAGGGTGTTGCAGAAAATCGTACCTTCGTAATTAATTTGTCCGTCGCCGTCGATGTCAGCTTCATTGATCATCTCGTTTATTTCTGCGTCCGTCAGTCGTTCGCCGAGACTGTGCATGACCTGCACAGCATAGCATAGCATAGCATAGCATAGCATAGCATAGCATAACATAAATAGTACAGCCTAGCATCATAGCACTGCTTACCATAGCACAGCAAAGCATATAAGAGAATATCATAACATACTATATCATAGCACATTCCAACATAGCATGATGATGATGCTGATGCTGATGATGATGATGAGCATGATGCTGCTGCTGCTGCTGCTGATGATGATGTTGATGATGATGACGATGAGTTCTCTGCTCGAAGGCAGGTACATTGGCTCTTATGCCATTGGGGATGAGATGAGTGAGTTGGTTTCCCGTTGCCTTCCTCACAGACAGTTGTGGGTGAGCAACTTTTCCAAGGTCGCTACCCAGTGGCGTGAGGTAGATTCGAACCCGCAACCCTCCGGTTACGAGGCACAGACCATACCACTACGCCATCACGTCCCATTCAACATAAAAAAGTACAGCAATGAAAGCAATGCATAGCATAGTATATAATCATGACCTGATGGACGGAAGGAACAAATGAACAGACAGACAGACAGACAGACACACACACAGACACACACACAGACACACACACAGACACACACAGACACACACAGGCACAGACATATAGACAGACACAGACATACATACAGATATAAGGACACAGAGACAAATAGACAGACAGACGGACACACATGTAGACACAGACACACATATAGACACACACAGGCACAGACATATAGACAGATAGGCAGATACACAGATACAGACACACACACACAGACACAAATACATACAGATATACAGACAAGAGAGACAGATAGACACACAGATATAGACACACACACAGACACAAACATACATAGAGATGTACAGACAGACAGACAGATATACAGACATACACACAGATAGACAGACTAACGTGGCGTAGTTCTTGTGCCGAGATCTTGCCACTGTCGTCTTGGTCGAAGGTCTTAAAGGCTGCCCTCAGGTTCTCCTCCTTGTCCTCTCCCTCCATTCTCTGCGCCAACAGGTCACAGAACTCACCGAACTCTATCTGACCACTCTCTGCATCAACAAATCAATCAATCGATCAAAGGATCGATCAACCTATGAATCAATCTATCAATCGAGCAATTGATACATACATACAAACACGCATTCATACATACATACACACGGACGAAAGGACAATGAGACAGACAGAGTCCATTTAAGTCTAAACAGAAGGGCAATCAGACAGATGGACGGAGAGAGAGCGATAGAGAGAGAGAGAGAGAGAGAGAGAGAGAGAGAGAGAGAGAGAGAGAGAGAGAGAGAGAGAGAGAAACAGAGAGAGAAACAGAGAAACAGAGAGAGAAAGAGAAACAGAGAGAGAAACAGAGAGAGAGAGACAGAGAGAGAGATATGAGAGCGAGAGAGACGGACGGACAGACACAGACAGAGAGAGACAGAGAGACAGACAGAGACAGAGAGACAGAGAGAGACAGAGAGAGACAGAGAGAGACAGAGAGAGACAGAGAGCGAGAGACAGACAGACATTCAGACAGATAGAGAAAAGACAGACAGAGAGACGGTCGTATCTGACCGTCCTGGTCATGTTCCCTGATCATGTCTCGTAGTTCTTCGTCCGTTGGGTTGAGACCGAGTCTCGTCATCACTCTCCCCAGTTCCTCTTTGCTGATCGCGTTGTTCCCATCCTCATCGAACAGATCGAACGCCGCTCGGAACTCTGCAGCAGCAACCACAGCCACACCGCTATCTCTGTCTCTGTCGTTGTCTGTCTCTGTCTGTCTCTCTCTCTCTGTGTCTCTGTCTCGCTCTCTGTCTCGCTCTCTCTCTGTGTCTCTGTCTCTCTTTCTGTCTCTCTCTGTATCTCTTTGTTTCTCTGTCTCTCTCTGTCTGTCTGTCTCTCTGTGTCTCTATCTCTCTCTGCCTCTCTCTGTCTCTCTCTGTCTCTTTCTCTGGCTGTCTCTCTGTCTGTCTCTGTCTCTTTCTTGTTCTCTCTCTCGCTCGCTCTCTCGCTTTCTCTCTCTCTCTCTGTCTCTCTCTGTCTAGCCTCTAATACTTAAACTGGCGCAATATAAATTGTCAGGGTTGAACGTCGTTGCCCTGAACTCGAATTAATTCCAAACACCTCCCATTGTAGCCGTCTGACTGTCTGCCTGCCTCACTAGTGAGTCTTGACCTGGAACCCAACCCTTCTTGCCTATTGATTTCGTTTTGACTGAGCGCCTGTGAATAAACTGGTTCACGCGACTT
Organism: Norana najaformis; assembly: GCA_964023275.1. Classification (NCBI taxonomy): domain Eukaryota; kingdom Metazoa; phylum Annelida; class Clitellata; order Crassiclitellata; family Hormogastridae; genus Norana; species Norana najaformis. The sequence goes on from OZ029928.1 coordinate 17,183,088, forward strand.
AGCTTTCGTTGGGCTCTGCAGAGACCTCGAGTTTACGGTTACGATTACGACTCCGCGACCTTGTGTGGAGCTGAAAGTGTATGGCCGATTTACATTACGCTTAAGTAATACAGGTTGTCTCTCTGTCTAACTGGGCTGACCTTCTGGATGTTGACCTGATTGCGGCTTGGCTTTGATGCGCCATCGATTGATGCATAAAACACCGCCGCATTAGAAGTTATTAATTACAGTTACGCTTACATTTACATTTACGATTTCCATTACGTTTACGTTTTAATATCCGTGTCCCTGTGTGGCAAGATACTACAGGATCCCAATGACATCAGGAGTCGTTGGAAAGATTATGTGGAAGAATTATATATGGGCAACTGCAACCGCGGGGTTCTCCAGGAAGAGTGCACACCAGATGACAGGGATGATGTTACTGGACCTGATGTGATGAAGGAGGAGGTACTGGCGGCCATTAACGAAATGAAAAACAATAAAGCTGAGGGGATTGATAACATACCGATTGAGTTGCTTAAGAACCTAGGAGAAAAGGCAATGGCAGAATTGGTAAGAATATGTCAAGACATCTACAACACTGGAGCATGGCCAGAGGATTTCTTGCAGACCATTTTGATCCCGCTCAAAAAGAAACCAAATGCAACAGCATGCGAGGACCATCGAACTATCAGCCTTCTCACTCATGCATCCAAGATCATTTTACGAATTCTCACAAAAAGGATACAAGCTAAGACAGAAGCAACTGGCTTTCTAGGAGAGGATCAATTTGGGTTCATGAAGGGTAGAGGAACAAGAGATGCAATTGGAGCCTTGAGGGTACTAGCAGAAAGAAATCTCCAACATGGTCAGGACATTTACGTATGCTTTGTAGATTACGAGAAGGCATTCGATCGAGTAGATTGGAGGAAGTTAATGCATGCACTTACACGACTGGGTGTGGACTGGAAAGACAGAAGGCTTATTGGAAACCTGTACATGGGCCAGAAAGTAAGGATAAGAATCGAAGGAGAATACTCGGAGCCTGGAAAAATAGGTAGAGGAGTGAGACAAGGTTGCCCACTTTCACCACTGCTTTTCAACATATACATTGAAGAACTTATAAGAGAGGCATTGGAGGACATGACAGAGGGAATAAAGGTGGGGGGCAGGTTGCTGAATGCTCTGAGGTTTGCAGACGATCAGGCGATGTTGGCGGGCAGTCACGAGGGTTTACAGAGAATGATGGACCGTCTGAATAGTGTCTCGACAGAATATGAAATGAAAATAAACATCAAAAAGACAAAGGTTATGAAGATAAGTAAAAGAGAGGTGACGACAGTCAGGATCACTATAAATGGTGAAGAAATAGAACAGGTCGGGGAATTCTGATACCTGGGAAGTGTGGTTACACAGGATGCGAAATGCCATGCTGAAATAAAGAAAAGAATAGCTATGGGAAAAGACGCATTCTGTAAAAGAAGGGAACTGATGAGAGGGAAACTAAATCGGGACCTGAAGAAACGACTGGTGAAAACCTTGGTTTGGAGCGTGGTTATGTATGGATCAGAAACATGGACTCTGAGAAAGGAAGACATCAGAAGATTGGAAGCATTTGAGATGTGGATATGGCGCAGGATGGAGAGAGTCAGCTGGACGGAGCACATTACCAATGAGGAGATACTGCAAAGAGTGGAAGAAGAAAGATCTTTGGTGGGAACAATTAGAAGTCGACAGAGGAAATGGATTGGCCACATAATGAGAGGGGACTCACTCGTAAGAACTATTATCGAGGGAAGAATGGAGGGACGAAAAACAAGAGGAAGACCTAGACGGATGTTGCTGGACTGGATGATCACGGATGGATACAGCGGAATGAAAAGAGATGCTCAGCACCGTGAAGAGTGGCGCCATTGGACGTATGAACCTGCCTAGAGGGCAGAGAACCAAAAGAAGAAGAAGAAGTCCCTGAACAATATGGGGTAGTCCATTCCAGGGTTGACCAAACCAGTTGGAAGAACAGTCCGTAGCCTTATCATGGCCTCTTCAGTTAAAACCAGACTCAGTGCATCAACTTTAACTATGACGCATTGCAGAAAACAAAAAATGTAATTTTGGACCTCGTTTCGTTAAATAAAGTCTTAAAATGTCACCATTTGTATCGAGATTTTCCTGAAAAAATCCGGTTTAATGACAGTAAATGACTGGAAGAAAACTTTCTCTCAATGACCATGGAATAGATTTTAGTCCGGTTTAAGTAAGATTGATTTTACCTACCTTCAATTTGTTCGCTCGTGAACTTTTTATTCTGCGAAAACAAACATCGATTGACTGGTCTCTGCACTTATCCATTTCAAAATAAGACTGAACTTGCGCTCAAGTTGTTTCGTTGAATTTAACAAATTCTATGACAAAATGTGACTTGTTCAATGCCTGTCGTTTGCTCCAAACCCATGAGTGGATTACCTGAAAGGCGCTACATAATACTATGAATGAATGAATGAATGAACGAACGAACGAATTCATAAACGAATGTATAAATGAATGAACGAAGGAATGAACGAAACGAATGTGTGAATTAATGAATTAATGGATGGATGGATGGATAAAAGCTGCAGTCTAGGAGCGGGCAGGAAGCGGGTCAGATCAGGTCAGGTCAGGATGCGGGCTGGCAATTCATAGCTCAGGTAAAGACGAGAGATTCAGGCCTATAAGAAAAAAATTTCGGAACGAGGTCAGGTCAGGTCAGGTCACATTGAAGCAATTAACGACATCTATCGACAATATTTTCCAAAGGAGGACGTTGATAAACATAACAGGACAGTCTTTAATTAGGATATTTATAGTTTTATGTCAGTGACAGCTATATTATCATATACAAACACACATGCCTGCATGCATAGATACAAGTATGCATACATACACAAGTACATTAAAGTTAAGTATCCCATATTCCACAAGTGAGACGTAGGGGAGTAGCTACATAGGTACATACATACATACACACATACATACATACATACATACACCCATACATACATACATACATACATACACACATACACACATATATGCATATGTACATACACATATATACATACATACATATACACACACATACATACATACAAATATGCATACAAACATGCATACATACATACACACATACACACACATACATACATACATACAAACATGCATACATACACACATACACACACATACATACATACAAACATGCATACATGCAGCGCCATCCACCTTAGCCGTCCGACTGCCTGCCTGACTCTTGGATCTTGACTTGGAGCCGAACCCTTTCTGCCTATCGATTTTGTTTTGACTGAGCGCCTGTGAATAAGCTGGTTCCCGCGAACTGGCTTTCGTTGTGCGCTGCATAAATCTCGAGATTACGATTACGATTACGATACAATCATACATAATGTCTGTATTAATATATGCACACACACACACACAAACATACACACGTACGTTCGCGCATACATACATGCATATCATACGAACACTGAGGACACCTAGCGACAAGTCTCAGCTTTACATACCATTTCCTTTTGCGACCACTCGACGTCGGTGATGTCACAGCAGCTCTTGTTTGACGCAGCAGTCGAGATGCTGGCTGATGACAAGGATGTAATGTAATCTGTAAAGACCGCGGAACCACCAGCTGTAACAGCAGACGACAGAAAGCTGATCTCCAGCACCAAGACGAAATCAAGAACGCGGAACAAGCGAGTTTCGTCCGGTGTCGGCCTCTAGCGACGAATCGAGGAGCGACAGGGTCCTGGATGGGCGGTGCAGTCGACCCTTCCCGCATCCACGGGTGGGGGCAGGAGGGTGGGGTATTTTAGACCGTGGGGTCGGCTTCCTCCTTGTCAAGCGCGGAGGAGAAGGAGAAGGAGGAAGAGGAGCAGGAGAAGGAGGAGGAGGATAAGGAGGAGGAACAGGAGGAGGAGGAACAAGAGGAGGAACAGGAGGAGGAAAATGAGGAGAAGGAGAAGGAGGAAGAGGGGCAGAAGGAGGATAAGGAGGAGGAACAGGAGGAGGAGAATGAGGAGGAGGAACAGGAGGAGGAGAAGGAGAAGAGGGATGACTCTCTCTTGGCTACAGAGGCTGAGGCGTCGCGTGTCGCTGGAGCCGCCGAAGGATGCGGAAGAGAGCGAGAGATGCCTAGGCAAAGGCTGGTGCTTGTGCTGCGGAGGCTGCCGCTAGATTCCGCCACGATGCTCATCGATTATTTTCGTAGGCGAGAGGGATGAAGCTGCAGAAAAGCAGGAGGAGGAAGGGTAGAAGGAAGGGAGTTAATGAGGACGAAAATGAGAAGGAAGAGTAGGAAGGAGGCGGACGACGAGTGGCAAGTAAGAGGAGGAAGAAGAGGAGGAAGAGAAGGAAGAGGAGGAAGACGACGAGAAGGAAGACGAGGAGGAAGATGAGGAGGAAGACGAAAAGGAGAAAGAGGAAAAACAATACGAGGAGAAAGAGGAAAAACAATACGAGGAGAAAGAGGAGGAAGACGAGAAGTAGGAAGAGGAAGAAGACGAGGAGGAGGAATAGGAGGAAGAAAAGGTGAAAAAAGGAGCATAAAAAACGAAAAAACGAGGACAAGAAAGAGGACGAATAAGAGAGGAAGAGGAGAATGATGAAAATTCGAGGAGTAAATGGATGACTGAGAAGAAGGAGGAGGAGGAGGAGGAGGAGGAGGAGGAGGAGGAGGAGGAGGAGGAGGAGAAAGAGGACCAAGATGCAACTGTAAAAGACAGGAAGAAAAAGATGATGAAGGAAAGGAGATTAGGAGTAAGAAATATGATGAGGAGAAGGAAAGCCAGCATGAGGAAGAGGAAGAAGAGGAGGAGGATTACAGGAATGAGGCGACTGTATGGAGGATGCGACATTCTTTGAGTCTCGACATTACCACCGCACTCTCAAGCAGAAGCACGATGCTAATAGTAGGACACAGATATACACAGACAGGCAGACAGATGGACGGACAGACAGACAGACAGACACGCAGAGACAGATGGACGGACGGACAGACAGACAGACAGACAAAGATGCAGAGATATACACAGACAGACACAGACAAGCAGACAGATGGACGGACAGACAGACAGATGGACAAAGATGCAGCGATATATGCACAGACAGACACAGACGGGAGACAGACGGGCAGACAGACAGACGGACTAAGACGCAGAGAGACATGCACAGCCACACACGGACAGACAGACAGACAGACAGACAGACAGACAGACAAGTAGCCAGTGAGCCACAGATGGACACACAGCGACAGAGATTAGACCTATCATACTGCGCTGTCAACAGGAGATTAGGTCAGGGAGAAGATTGACCACCCGCCCTAATATACCGAGACCAAGAAAATGAAGTTGTTCATTTCATATCCATGGCTGCCTCTTGGGGGGGGGGGGTAGAAGGGCCGGCTCTTCTCAAACATTACCTTAATGTACCATGTACTGCGATTTTAATGAGGTCTCCCTCTGACCACAGTTCGGTCTCCCTCTGACCACCTAACGTGTTCAGACACACCCTTACCCTGAATTTAGTTACCTAGGAGTCAATCCCACAAAGAGCACTCGCGCGCTTGTTAGGGAAAGTGCCTTCTGGGGAAATTCGTAGTTACTCCATTTATTCTCATATTATTCGCGAGATAGCGCCGGCGTTATGTCGTCTTTTTATGTGATGATGATGATGATGATGATGAGTTCTCTGCCCGAAGGCAGGTCCATTGGCTTTACGCCATTGGTTTTTTATAAAGAATATGGGGATGAGATGAGTGAGGTGGTTTCCCGTTGCCTTCCTCACAGACAACTGTGGGTGAGCAACTTGTCCAAGGTCGCTACGCAGTGGCTTGAGGCAGATTCGAACTCACGACACACCGGTTACGAGGCACAGACCATACCACTACACCACTGCGTCCAACTTTTTAATGTAGGCCTACTAAATTGACATGAACTACCCGTCCATGGCTGCTATGTGTATTATGTATTCTTTACCTTTCTGTCCAAGGAACTTTCCCAGTGCTTTCAATGACCCCGGAGGGTCGGGAGTTCGAATCTGCCTCAAGCCACTGCGTAGCGACGTTGGATAGCTTACCCACAATTGTCTGCGAGGATGGAAACGGGAAACCACCTCACTCATCTTACCCTAGCTTACCCGACATTAACCATGGAGTTAGAAGGGTCTGGACGTTCCATCCACACGGAAAAATCTTAGACAACCTTCCCCACCGACAGATTGAACATTTTCTGGAGGGTGAATCGTGGTTGGAAGCAGAGGGTGAAGATCTATCCACAACATCAAAACGTATGGAAAAATGCATCCGTACTGAGAGGTTTTCCTTTTATCCTCCCTACGAATTGTACCCTGACCCTAACATAACATTCTTTCACCTGAAAATCATACCTTCACCCGCGAACACCGCCTCTTACCTCATTTAAAATTTTGATATCCGCCTCAGCCCACGTCGAGGGGCCACGCCTGTTAAGGTCCTTACGTAGTTGAGTTTAGGGGTACATGGCATGGCCGAAGTGGTTCTCCTTGATCCACCCTTTCACCCTAACGTTTGTTCTTCGCACCGGCTTTCTGGGAGGAAGGCACGGCCCCTCTGAATCCACCCTGACCTAGTCCACCCGCACGCCGTCCAGGAAAAATGGCGTCAACGCTACCCGTCGCAAGCCACACGCAGCTAATGTCAAAATCATTCAAAGTTTTCTCATCCAATATTTATATTCGGACAGTGCAGCGGTCTGTTAATATTTTCAAATACATCGGCGTCCATTCGCCCACAGATGTGACCGCTGCAGACGATGTTATTCGACGAGAAATGATAAAATAATAATAGTCATCCGAGACTCCCTATTATCGCTCACGCTAGCGATACCATTGACCATTATCGCAGAGACAAATTCCGTGCTTACTTGCTCATATATATCCTAGCGCTCATTGAAATATATAATTATACAGAATATTTGTATATATGTATATATAACATAATATATACATATATATACTATATATGTCTGTGTCTCCATGTCTTTCACATACGGGCTACATGCATATACATGTATATCTGCTTTTATATAATAGCTTTCATATGAATTATGTACAATATCTTCAGTATAATATCTTTAATATGTATATATAATATATGTGCATATATCGTATGTATATATGCAGGTATATATATTCGATTTATATAGCGCATATACTTATAAGCATATTTGTTTATAATTCATTGTATCGGTCCATAGAGCGTGTGGGTCGGTCGATGACGCAGTGCCTTATGGTCATGGTGACGTCGGATCATTCGTCGCGGGATCATTTATTCTTCAACCACAAACGACGAACTGCCAGACAACTGCCGATGAACGACCGAACGACAAATGGACGAATAACGACAAAGGGTAAAGCGCGATTTTATGACGAAGAGATGAAACTGCACAAAGGTCACGAACCCTGGAACACACGCACGTATGGACAAAGGCACAAACACATTCTGGCAGGCTACTCAGACAGATATGTACACAGACACAAAGGTGCAGTTACACAAGCAACCACGCAGATGCCCAGCGGTAGAGATACAACGACACATATATACGGTGAGACGCAAATACACAGAGAAACTCAGGCATACAGTTACACGGACAGACAGACAGACGGGAGAAATAAATCAAGTTTTTCCAATTTGCAAATTACTAACGAAAAATTATTTTTCAAGTGATGAATGCTTTTATAATAAATTTTCTTTATTAACAAGAATCAACTTTAACGCGAGTATGGCTCTATATAAATAGAAGCGCTCTGGTTATTTTTACGTCTATGCTTAACTTCCGTTTCTAACGAAGCTGTCAATGGCAAATAAACGATTCCTGAGTTACAATTTATATTCTTTTCTGTTACTAATGTTTCTGAACACAGACTAAAATATGTTTTTAATGGAAAACGTCTCTAGATGTGCCCATTATCGTTTCCGATCGCAGTAATATGTAAATATATCGATCGTTGAGGGATAATTTAAACGATGGCGGAATTAGACGAACATGTTTTGGAAGAACTATATACTTGGATCGATCATATACCACTTTCGCGGCCAAAGCGCGATCTCAGACGAGATTTCTCCGATGGCGGTCAGTCAGCAGTTGAATTTTTGTTGATGTTTACACAAATCAATAAATCTTGTCGTTTGCACCAAAGCCAAGATGAAACTACACGGCGTGATGAGAAGTCCTGAAACGGCGCTATATCATTTCCTGGTTCCACTACGTTACATTAGATCATTTATTTTGAAAATGTTGCATTTCTGTCTGACTGACGGGCTGGCTGGCTAATTGGTGACTAATTTTTGCATGTTCTTTCTTTTAATGTTAGTGTTGGTTGCTGAAGTAGTTAAGCACTTTCTTCCACAATTCGTTGAGCTGCACAACTACTCTGCTGCCCTTGCGGTCAACAAAAAACTAGTCAACTGGCACATTCTCAACAGGCAGGTTTTCATAGTTCTTTCTGTAATGACTGGATTTTGAGATTGTGTGACTCTGTCTGACATAAAAATGTGATGCCTTACATTAACTTACCTTGCTTTACCCTACTTTACCTTACCTTCCCTTGTCTAAATTTACCTTATTTATGTTATTTAAAGTTACCTTACCTAAATTTACCATACCTTACTTTGAGCCTCTTGAGATGATCCCCACTGTGTAGGGACCTTGAGCAAGTCCTTCACGCACAGTTGTTCAGCGCCATCGACTGACGCTTAGCAATTAGATAGTGGCGCTTAATAAATGCAGAAATAATAATAAATAACTTTACCTTACCTTACTTTACGTAAATTTACTTTATCTTTACTTTTATCTTTATCTTTAAAGATACATATCTTTAAACTTTCTCTTATCTTTATCTTAAATTATAAATATACATCTTTAAAGTTTCTCTTACCTTTATCTTAAATTATAGATATATATCTTTAAAGTTTCTCTTGCCTTTTTCATAAATTATAGATATATATCTTTAAACTTTCTCTTACCTTACCCTACATTCATCATTACATATTATGTATTTACCTTTTCTTTCCTTTCCTTTCTTTTCCTTATCTTTCCTTTCCGTACCTTACCGTAACTTACTTTACCTTGCCTTACCTTCTGAGAGTTCCATAAGATAGTTTTTGCAAATACTGTCTTACAGTTACAGAATCCCCTTTAGCCTTGCGTGTAATGTATTACTAAACCTAATATACCTTTCCCTTATTTATCTGCTTTATAAGTGCATGTACGTGAATGGGGGTGTTTATGGTGGGGCGGGGTATGGGTAGGATATCTGTCAGGGGTTGGTTCATTTACATATATATTAGCCCCCAGGATGCCTTTACAATCATCAATGGAGCAGCAGGTCCTCGTCGTGAAATTGCTATCGTGCAAGTTCTATGGCCCCTCGGGGCTCTTTAGAAGATTCTATGGAAATGTGACTGCACATGGTGTCACTTGTGGCGTCAAGGGGCAGCGACCTGGCTGTTGTTTTACCCCCCCCCATTAGAATTAAGGTCCAGGTTCTTGCCTTTGTTATGACGTCATGAATGTGTCATCAGCACGTCTTGTAAATGACAGCCTTTCTAAAAAGCCCTACTTAAATAGTCAGATACATTCATATATTCAAGTTAGGCAGTTTACTAGAGGTGGTTGTTCAACCATGAGTTCAGTTCTTGAGCTGTGAAAATGTGATATTTGTCATCATCGTTGTCGTCGTCGTCATTATCATCATCATCATCATTATTCACATCGTCGTCTTCGTCGTCGTCGTCGTCATCATCATCATCATCATCATAATCATCATCATCATATTCTCATAATCTTCATCACTGTTATCATCATTGTTATCATCATTGTTGTCATCATATTAATTTAAGAGCAGACAATCTATTTATCAGATAAATATTATTTATCAAATAAAAAAATAATGACTATCGTTACGTGTGTTTTATTTTAATTATTTAATATTATGCATAATTATTGTTGTTAGTATTTTTTATTATGTTTGAATACTTTTACTGCAATTGAATTTACATAGCCTGAGTTATGAAAGATGACTACTTCATCAACAGACAGACAGACAGACGCACAGACAGATGCACAGACAGACACACAGACAGACACACAGACAGACACACAGACAGACACAGACATAAAAAAGACCAGTAATGATTACTGGTGTTCCATTTTCTTGTAGGGAGGACACAGCAGGGTGGAACAACCTTCCCTGCTGGTCCATATTTTGAACCTGTTGCTACGATGCCCCCTAAGGGTAGAGCGTTGCACCAAAGGCCCATCTTTTCTTTGATCAATGGGAAACTGGGGAGATATTAGGGTCTGATTAAGAGCCTCTGTTCTTAGACCAAGCGCTCGATTATGCATTCCTATCAGACGCACTGAAGCCTCTGCTTGGCATTTCCAATGGACTTCTGTTGCTCATGCGTTGCTAATCCTCATATGGCTTTTGGCTGGTGTTGCTACGGTTGTCTTGGTTGCTTTGGTTGCATCTGTTTTTTTGGTTTGAACCTGGTGCTTTGATTGCTGATTTTGATTCGGTTGCTGCCAGAGATTCGGTTGCATCTGTTGCTTTGGTTGTCTTGGTTCCTTCAGTTGCATCTGTTGACCTCGGTTGCATTTGTCGTCTCTGCTGATTCAGTTGCTTATGTTGCTTAAGTTGCCTCGAAAACATCAGTTGCTATGGTTGTCTTGCTTCCTTTGGTTGCATATGTTGCTTTGGGGCAATTGTTGCTTTGGTTGCTTTTGTTGTCTCTTTTGTTTTGGTTGCATTTGGAAAGGAACCGAAATTTTAAGTGTATCACTTGAATCTATGCATGCAATTTTAAACTGCACAAAATATCAGTTGAACTATATGAGCTAAATAAAAATCCCTAAATTTAAATCAGTAAAAATCGATTACAAGGAAATTTTCTCCTATTTACTTAAACCCTGTAGAAATTATTTACATTACATTAGAGTACATTACACTGTTTACAATACACTATTTGTTAAGCTGGCCCAACTGAGAATTGTGCATTTCAATTCAGGAAAGTCTTCAAGAAGATGGGATTTGAGGTGAATGAAGACGTCATCAAAAACGTCGTCAACTGCCAACCGTTTGCCATTGAGCAGCTTCTTCTTCTGCTGCGTCGCAAGATCGAACAGTCTTCTGGAAGAAGGGCCAAAAGTGATGATCCAGAAGTGGATCAGGATAGGTCAGGTGAGGTCAAAGAGTGATCATCCTGAAGTGGATCAGGGTCAGGTGAGGTCAAAGAGTGATTATCCTGAAGTGGGTCAGGGTCGGCCATGTGAGGTCAAAGCGACCATCCTGAAGTGGATGGGGGTAGGTGAGGATGAGGTCAAAGAGCGATTATCCTGAAGTGGATCAGGGTAGGTCAGGTCAAAGAGTCGTGACCCAATAGTGGGTTATTGTAGGTCATGTCAGGTCAAAGAGCCATGAGCTGAAGTCGATCAGAGTAGGTCAGTTCAAATCTAGAGCAGTGACCCAGAAATGAATCTGGGTCAGCTCAGGTCAAAAAGATAGCTTTCTGAACATCTGTAAATTAAGGATACTAGTGTAGGTGGAGACGGTCTCCACCGGCAGTTTCACTCAGACACGTAGAGCTCTCAAGTGTGCTGATGCATACACATGTAAATACAATCATGCATGTATGCACACACACATACATATTACATACAGAGAGGTGTAAATTTAATGAGTGATTACTTTATCTTACCTGTTCTTCTGCCTGAGGTGTGGTAAGTGATGCCTTGTCTTTTGTTGACAGATGACCTTGCATATGATCCAGATCTGTTACCTCAAAAGGCAGTCTCCACTCAACCAGTGACCACTTCTCAGAGGTATCGACTTCATCTTGGTCACACCTTGACCCACTCTGAGAATTTATCTTAAGTCACTAATCATTATTCATTTATTCCCACCACGCTGGAATAAACTCCCCCCGGAACTGTGACAGTTTTCTGACCCATCATACAAACTCATCGATGCTCCACCGCTTGCAATTTCTGCTTTGGCCTTTCACTCAAAACTGAAAACATTCCTCTTTCACAGATCCTATCCTGACACCCCTTCTTCCTCTTGTCTCTCTCTCTCCTCTCCAACCCCAAACACTACCCTCCATAGCTGCCACGCTGTCTCTCGGCTTGACTTTTGGATCTTGACCTGGAACCGAACCCTTTTTGCCTATCGATTTTATTTTGACTGAGCGCCTGTGAACAAACTGGTCTCTGCGGCGCAGCTTTCATTGGGCGCTGTTGAAATCTCGGTATTACGATTACAATTAATCATTCATTTAAAATCACTAATCACTAGTCATTAATCTTGCCTCAGACTTTTTAGTCTGATAGACTTTCTTGTGCACAGACTAAGTCTAAAATTTACACCAATCTGTGTCGTCTAGGTCATGTATGCAAGATGAAGTCACTTATGCAGGTTGAGGTCCCCAAGTCATGCCTTAAGCCATGGAGAAAATTTGTTTGAAATAACCAAGAAGAGCCCACACACGATGAATTTGTTTGGTGAACAGAAGAACGAAGAGTTTAGTTCAAGAATTTAGACCAGTCGTTTGCATTTCTATTTTTGATTTATTTATTTTATGTTTTATTGTTTATTAATTATTGTTATGTATTTTGTGATGCAGAGCTAAGGTACCTGGAGCCAACAAGTCGAGTGCTAGCATCAGTGGCATCTCAGGTGGTCGTGCAGTGGCATCTGGTGGCAAGACGGGGCCCCAAAGGGACCCAGGTGGCTGCGATGCACAGGGCAACATTCTCACCAGGCAGCTGCTTGAGGAACGGGATGAACAACTCAAGGCCAAGGATGAAACCATTGAAGTATTCATTCATTCATTCATTCATTCATTCATTCATTCATTCATTCATTCAGAGCATTTATATAGCACCCAACAAGACTCGTGCAGCGCGGTGGTCTGTCAGTAGTGCGTTTGGTCAATGATCGTGCGGTTGTGGGTTCGACTCCGTGTAACGACCCTGGGCAAGTTGTTTGCACACACCGTGCCTCTGTCTGTCACCAAGCAGTAGAATTTGGTACCGGCGTAAGCTGGGAAGTAAACGGTAAGTCCTGCGATGCATTGGCCTCGTGTCCACGACCTTGGGATTCGTCCATTGCTGGCTCAAGGGTCTAAAGAAAAGGAAATGAACGCCTCCCCTATGTCTCACTTGTGGGATGTGTGATACTTTACTTTACATATTGTAATTGTAATTGTAATCTGACATTTATAAAGCGCCACTTCAAGAATAGACTCATCAGAAGCGCTCCCGACCCGAACCAGTGAGACCACTGGCAAATAATACAGACTTCAGGCGCTTGCGAAACTGCGGAAGAGACAAACTGAGGAATTCTAGCCGGAGCTCTCGGGAAAGGCGATTCCAGCTATTGGGTCCAACATAGGCAAAGCTTCTAGACTGCGCTGTAGCAGTGCGCATACGAGGGACAGTCAGAAGTCCAAGGGAGGCCGACCGGAGAGTGCTACGGCCTGGAACCAAGGAGACCGAAATGCAGAAGTCCTTAAGATATGATGGAGCAGAGCCAACGAGACAATTACGCATAAGCGTTAGGATCTTGAACTGGATCCGCTGCTGAATGGGAAGCCAGTGTAGAGTGTCCCGTATAAAGGAAGTTATATGGCCATACCTGGGGACGCCTCCAATAAGACGGGCAGAAGCATTGAGAACAGATTGAAGCTTGGAAATATTGGCAAGTGAGAGTCCAGCAAAGATAGCGTTACCAAAGTCCACCCTGGTGCAGATAAGGGCATGAATTAGAGTAGTAACAGCATGAAAGGAGAGGGAGCGGCGGATGGTACGAAGCTGACGAAGGTGGTAGAAGCATGAGCGGGAGACACTGTTAACATGATCGGTCAAGGAGAGTTCCCGGTCCAGAACAACCCCAAGATCACGGACTTTGGAACAGAATTGAATGTCCGGAAACCTCTGGCGTAAGGATGATGAATCTATCTTTGCCAGCTGAGCACGACCACCAAGCCAGATGAACTGGGTCTTAGCAGAGTTCAGTCGGAGGCGACTGGAGGACATCCAGAGACCAAGGGCAGATGTTGCGTCAAGAATACTCTCAACCAGAGAGGAAGCCGCTTCCGCTGGGCCATGAACGAAGGCCTGAGTGTCATCTGCATACTGATGGACAGCAACACCCATGGGAAGGAGAACCCGTGCCAGGTCGGCAGTGTACAGAATGTAGAGGAGAGGGGCCAGAACAGAACCCTGAGGAAGGCCAAAAGGTATAAGGGACCAGGCGGAACGTGTAGGCCCAAAGATAACAGAATGAGAGCGGTCTGAGAGGAATGACTGAAACCAAAGAAGGGCCGTATCATTAATGCCAAAAGATTTTTCCAGACGCTCCAAAAGGATAGAGTGATCCACAGTGTCAAAAGCAGCACTAACATCATAGAGGGCAAGAAGAGTAACATGTCCACGGTCAAAAGCTCCAAAGACGTCAGCCAGGAGACGTGTAATAAGTGATTCAGTAGAGTGGAACTTCCTAAATCCGGATTGAAGAGGAGGCATGAGGGAGTTAGAGTCAAGGTAGTCGACCAGTTGGACGGACACACATCTTTCAAGAAGCTTAGAGAGGAAGGAAAGGTTAGAGATAGGTCTTGAGATATCATTGGGGTCAAGTCCCTGGCGCTTGAGAGAGGGAAAGACTACAGCACGTTTGTGAGAAGCCGGGAGTGAACCCTGACCCAGGGAGGTATTACATAGCAAGTGTAAGAACGGAATTAAGTCATACATACCTTTACATCCTTGCTTCTGAGGAGCTTCTATAGACTCGTGTTACAAGGTATGTTACATTTACTTCAAATTATGGAATTTTGGGTGAATGCAGGTACTAATTTATTTAATACAATTTCATCTGTGAACCCTAGATGAGGAAATTGTTGGTTTGGCTCTACGTGTTTGTGGGAGCCAACCAAAGGCGCCCCTGTGCCTGAGGATGCCAGTTCGCATCCTGGTTGTGGGTTATTTCAGAGATATGAATCTCGGGCTAGCACGGTCCGTACATGGGGACCTGAAATGGCACAGCGCCCAATCAAACGGGCCGCGGTGGTGAAGGATCTCACCCGATTAATTCGTTGAAAAATGAGCATGGTCAAGGCCATACGGTCGCTATATAAAACCAGGTACATTTTACATTTACTCTGATTTGGCTACCTAAAGCAGGTCATAGATATTCCAAATAGCGTGGCACCCATTCAGAGGGGCAGTGGTGGTGAAGGATCTCACCAGATTAATTCATTGAACAAAAGAGCTTAGACAGTGCTTTTGTGAAGTGTGTCTAAGACGCTAGGTTTCAGTCAAACTGAATTTAGGGATTTAGAAAATCAAAAACTTCTTTTTGGAAACTGTAGATACTCCAGGGAAAGATCCGTCGTCTTGAGCAGCTGCTTCAACTGAAGGATATTCGAATCGAAGACCTACAGACGAGGTTAAACGAGTTGAAAGTTGAAGGTCAGAGTGCGACAAGACCAGCACCAGTGCACAAGGGAATCATCAAGTAAGAACGCAGAGGAAAGTACGGACTGAAAGACACGGCCATCGACCAGCTATGGATAAAATGCCTCTGTGATAGCTGAGCAGGACTTTCTCGCTGCACTGTCGGATCTGTTTGCTTGTCTGTGTGTGTCTTTGTGTCTTTGTAGCTTTGTCTTGCTATCAGTGGAGGTGTGTGTGTATGTGTGTGTGTATGTTTGTCCATGTCTTTTTGTATGTGTCTTTGTAACTGAGTCTCAGTGTGTGTATGTATGTATGTGTGTGTCTTGGTTGTGGCTGTAGTTTACTTACATACGTGCATATATATGTATATTTCTATATATGTATCTATGTGTGTATATATATATATATATATATATATGTATATTTCTATATATGTATCTATGTGTGTGTATATATATATATATATACACACACACACATAGATACGCACACATATAGCATATCTATTTAAAATCTTTAAATAAAGATGTGTATATGGGTAAGGTTGTAAATGTATGTATATGCATGCAGTAGAGCTGGAAGTTCAAAGAGGAGGCGACTTAATTTGAAGATGTATTTAGAACTGGACTACAAGGGAGACTGCCAGATTATTTATTTATTTGAACCACTGTTTGAAATAATTAATTTCATATTATTTGTGAAAATATTTTATTTTTTGTGTGTGAAGATAATAAAACGTTTCTGGAGTACTAAGCCTGGATACTGTTTTATTTGGCATTTATATAGTGCCATTTCAGACAAACTACTGGCAGCATCACTTGTTAGAAAACATTCCTCTTTTCACAGATCCTATCCTGACTCCCCTTCTTCCTCTTATCCCTCTTTCCGCTCCAATGCCAAACATCACCCACCGTAGCTGCCATGCTGTCTCTTTGCCTGACTCTTGGATCTTGACGTGGAACTGAACACTTTTGCCTATCGATTTTGTTTTGACTGAGCGCCAGTGAATAAGCTGGTGACGTGGCTTTCGTTGGGCACTGTAGAAATCTCGAGATTACGATTATGATTACACTATAACGACTATTAATGTTATTCAGCAGATGGCAGTAACAGCAAAGAACCTTTTAATCTGTTCGCTAGAGGGCACAAGTGAACTCATAATTATATGTTTAGTCTGTCTCTAGATTTTAGTTGACAAGAACAGGCAGGGAAGAACTTTATTTTTGGTTATTAATGGAAAAGAACCGAACTTTACTTATACAATAAAAGATTTAATTTATCAGTCCTTAGGCCTACGTTCTGATTCCATTCCTGATTGATCGTCCACTATCCTCATCTTTCTTACTGCTCCAGTTCCAAACACCATCCTTTGTAGCTACCGCTCTCGATTTGGTATGAAACCCAACAATACTTCCTTCACCTACTTCGTTTTTCCTGAGGGCCGGAGAGTGCAATTACGTCAAGAGAGGTATGATGAGGCTGACCCTGATTCTGACCTTTCCTAGCTGTAGATTTTGTTTTGACTGAGCACCAGTAGATACGCTGATTCCCGCGATTTGGCTTTCTTTGGACGCTGGAGAAATCTCGAATTTACGGTGACGATATCAATAATCTGAACTACCTATTGGACATAACAAAATTTGCAGTCAGTAGGAAACCCATAAAATGAAAAGCAACTGAAGAGGTAAGTATAATATAAACAGACATCTTTGATATAAATGGAACATGTGACCAAATCATTATCGAAATTTATATGCAACAAAACAGCTGCATCGTTGGTTTCAACTTAGCCAGTTTATTGTTGGCCAATATTCTTGATCGCTCCTAAGTAATACCATGTGAGTTACCTGATTTTCTCGTCTTAACTGTTTTTGTACTGTGAAGAAATATGGAGTTTTAGATTGTGTGTGCAACTTACTCGCTTGCTTTTTTGCCCACCCTCCCTAAAAAGTGTATAAAAGAACTTGTAACGAGAATTTCCGTCAGTCGATCGCGTTGGTTTCGAGGCGATGAGACGAAATTAAGGCTTCGGCCTGTAGATATTACAAATTAAAATTATTACGCCCGTGTGTCCTTAGATAAAGCGAAAATGATGTACGATCGTGAGGAAGGTATTGTCTGAAGCGAATCTTTACTGCAGCTTTTGCTTTGTCAGCAGATTTTTTGACGATCTGGTTTGCGGCGCAAGTCCTACCCAGAGTTCGTTTTTGATACGATTGAGTTAATCGCAAGCAAACACGGGGAAACAATATTGTCTCACGTTTTCTTGCACTACGTGTCACTCAACTTTTCCAGATTGACGTTTTTGTGCTTCCTTTCAAGATTTGCCCATCCATACAATCGCCAGAAAATCTCAAACTACTTCCATGTATTATCTAGGGGGGCCTAACCGTGGGAAATGCCACTGTCACGCACTTCGAACTTTAAATGTCGGGTAACTTGTCCCATTAAGGTTTTTATGCTTCCGATCGGGAGATACCGAGACAATCGCCAAAAATTCAAAAAATCAAAAGATTAAACTGATGTTCAGATTTACTGATTTTTGGTGCATAATAAGTGTATTTAGTACATACGAATACACGCATACATGCATACCTACCACTTGACTGTGCCTGCCAGTGACATAGTAGGGCGCTGTAGCCACCAATTCACAGATCTGGAAGTTTCTATAGCACTTTATACAAACCTTTCCAAAGCACTCGAAAATTGCATTTCGCTTCAGTCTAACAAAAAGAACAAACACTACTAAATTTCAGACATGGAGGACGACGAAAGTGACGAGGTCACTCCGGATCTCTACCAGGAGGCGTGTTGGAGCGTCATCAGCGCATACTTTGACGAGAAAGGTCTCGTCCGACAACAGCTCGACTCCTTCGACGAATTCATTCAGATGTCCGTTCAAAGAATCGTTGAAGACTCGCCGCAGATCGATCTCCAGGCCGAGGCCCAACACTCCGGTGGAACGGTGGAAACACCGGTCAGTAATCTGTTGATATTTACTTAATCTTTAGAGGTGGACGTGGCTCTGAAAGATAGTTTAAGAAGTGGGTTCCAGCGTTTATTTTTTCAATTTGATATCTGCAGTTTAGCATGTCATGAATGCAGTGATATATCGCCGCACGATGCACTTCCCAGTGTTGGAGATGATAAGACAATTTCTGTAGTGCCATAACACGGCCGAGGCCGTGAACTTGAGTTCAAGTGACAGTAGAAGAAATTAACTTCAGTTATATGATAATTTATTAATACGATAATTCAATAATTCTGTATTGCTGTTGTTTTTCTAGCCACACTATCTGTTGAAGTTTGAGCAGATCTACCTTTCTAAGCCAACGCATTGGGAGAAAGATGGCGCTCCGATGCCCATGATGCCGAACGAGGCAAGGCTGCGAAATCTCACGTGAGTGGTTTTTCTAAGCTTAACTGTTTCTGGTGTCCTGAAGGTTATTTAATTTAAAAAACATTGCTCATATTTTATTTATTTCTGTTTTACTTTACTGGTAAGTTTACTGAACACCAGGTAACATATGGAAGATAAGTAATTACCGGCTCAGTTCTCGTTGAGGTATCAGCTGCATGTCCCGAAGTCGTCCACAAGATTCGGTGAATGTTCCTTCTCTGTCGCCGAACCCTCTGCATGGAACAGTCTTCCTACACGGCAACCGTCTCAGGGTAGAGGCTCGAACCTGTACTCTCCGCGTTAAAAGTCAAGCGCCTTAAACTAATCGGCCACCATGCCTCACCAATTTGGACAATTAACTGTCATACGAGTCCTGAAAGGGAATGTCGCGAGCTATGAATGTGACTTGTGATGTTGAAAACCTGACACTCTCCAAAAGACTCTTCCTAACACTTTACCGTCCTCCTGTCACCCCATCCTTAAAATTTGGAAATTTCTGCATTGCCATAGCTGCTCCTCCCCTCTGGAGTAAACTCCCGCCAGAATTACAACAAATATCTGACCTATCGTATGAACTCACCAACACTTCACCTCTTGCAGTTTCTGCGCTGGTCTTTCACTCAAAACTGAAAACATTACTTTTCCAAAAATCTTATCCTGATTCTTCCTCTTCCCCTTATCTCTCTTCTCGCTTCAATTTCAAGCACCATCCACCATAGCTGTCCGACTTTCTGACTCCTGGATCTTGACCTGGAACCTAACCCTTTTGCCAATCGATTTTGTTTTGACTGAGCGCCTGTGAATAAGCTGGTTCCCACGACTTAGCTTTCGTCAGGTGCTGTAGAAATCTTGAGATTACGGTTACGATTCCGTATTTGTGTATAAATTATGGTTTTCTGTTTAGTTACTCGGCTCCGCTGTACGTTGATATAACAAAGACGGTGATCAGGGAAGGAGAAGATCCAGTTGAAACCCAGCACCAGAAAACGTTCATTGGCAAAATTCCGATCATGTTGCGATCGACCTACTGCCTTCTGAGCGGTCTCACAGATCGTGATTTGACTGAGCTGAACGAATGTCCGCTCGATCCAGGCGGTTATTTTATCATCAACGGTTCAGAGAAGGTTCTGATCGCTCAGGAGAAGATGGCGACAAACACTGGTTAGATTCTCATCTTTAATCTAATCGGCTTGGGGATTGCCTACTGGTTAGTGTGCAGAACTTTCATCCAAGAAGTTTGGGGTTCAAATCCCAGAAATTAGTTTAGAGATTTTGGCTCCATGTAGGCCCTCTAGAGAACTCAGCTGTAATGAGTACCATGACCACAGATTGGTAAGATGAGAATGTGGGGAGAGAATTGAACACCTGCCCTCATATGCCAAGGCTAAGAAAAATGAAGTTGGTAATACTTCATACTGCTCCTCCTCCTCCTTCTGCTTTTTGTCCTCCTCCTTCTGGTTATTATTAATATTATTATTAGTATTTGTATTATTATTATTATTAGTAGTAGTATTATTATTAGTATTATTATTTTATTGGTATTAGTATTGGTACTATTATTATTATTATTATTATTATTATAAATAGCGTCATTGTCTAATGCATAAATTGAGATCAGAATTGGAAGAGAAAAACACCTTTGCGACTGAATTTGGTTTGTTTGTCTCATTGTAGTTTACGTCTTTAGTCAGAAGGATTCCAAGTATGCATATAAGACTGAAATTCGTTCGTGCCTCGAGCACTCATCTCGTCCTGCCAGTACTCTTTGGGTCAACATGATGGCCAGGGGTGGACAGGTAGGTGTACCTGCCCAGGTATTTTCAGGCCAGGGGGGGACAGGTAGGTGTACCTGCTCAGGTATTTTCAGGCCAGGGGTGGACAGGTAGGTGTACCTGCTCAGGTATTTTCAGGCCAGGGGTGGACAGGTAGGTGTACCTGCTCAGGTATTTTCAGGCCAGGGGTGGACAGGTAGGTGTACCTGCTCAGGTATTTTCAGGCCAGGGGTGATGGCCAGGGGCGGACAGGTAGGTGTACCTGCTCAGGTATTTTCAGGTGCACATTTCGCTATCTTGCAGACAGCATCAGGCCACTATCTGATGACCCCAACCGACTGCGATCATCAAAGTCTGCCAACGTATTTGTACTGGCAACTGAGTCTAGAATGGGTGATCGGGCCTTTCGGGTCGCTGGCCCGCGTGCCTGGAATAGCCTTCCGGCTTCCATTCAGGAGTCCAAAAGTGTCAACCTCTTTAAAAAACAGCTGAAATTCTATTTACTGCATAACTCTTAATACTTGGGCTGACTTTTGACTTTGTAAAGCACCCTAGAAGTAGCCTGCTACTTACGACGCTATATAAATTGTCGTCATTACTTTACATTATATTACACATTTCTTGCAAATGGATTGTGATTTGAAATGCGTTTTGTGTAGAAGCAAACAGTTGTTGATGTCTTGTGTATTATGATAATAGTACTTAGAAGTTTCTAGATTAGATTAGGTTTTTAGATTCACTGTGAGTGCATCACAAACATTTGCAGACGCTTGCCATACCCACCAAGATGCCAATAATCTAATCAAATCTAATCTAAAGACTTCTACAGCGCTGTAATCATAATGCCTAAAGCTTCAGTCGATGGTTGCTTCTAGTCAGAATCACAATCCAAAATCATAGTCCAGTATTCATGTTTTACAGTCTGTCTGAAAAAACGCAATTGGTGTTTGTTGTTTTTGCCACCAGGGGGTTCGAAAGAGCGCCATTGGTCAACGCATCATCGCCATCCTTCCGTACATCAAGCAGGAAATCCCCATCATCATCGTTTTCCGTGCTCTTGGTTTCGTGTCGGATCGTGACATTCTCGAACACATCATCTACGACTTCGACGATCCAGAAATGATGGAAATGGTAAATTGTATAGTTTGCATCGGCTGGTCTCATCTGACAAGATTTCTATGCTCCTTAGATTGTCTTCCAGTCTGTGGGGCCTCGTGGATCGAAACTTATTCTGGCCAAAAGATCGAGATTTCAGAATTTAGTTTTGCTTAGAGGTGACATATGATTCCTTGCTCAGTCAGTGGATGTTTGGTGTGTTAACAAATGCATTACTTACTTGTTTACTGCCTTCCTTGACTATCTATCGATTCCTAAGTGCATTGTAAAACGGCAGTATGGAAGTGCATAGATTAGAAAAGAACGTAAAGGCATTTTACTGGAGTTGCAAGGTGCATTATTTGACACTGGCAATTTTTGTTGAGCCTCCAAGATTAAGAGGAAGAGCCTCCAATCCGTGATGAAAGCCCAGAGCCAATCTTCCTTTACCATACAGATGTTTTAGTCAGTTCTTAAAAGCGAATGGAAATTGTTGATTTGCATCCAGGTGAAACCATCTGTTTACGAGGCTTTCATTGTCCAGGAGAAAAACAGTGCCTTGAATTGTGTTTTTCCTAGGTGAAACTATCCCAAGCCAATTTGAGTTGTATTTCTTATATTTCCTAGGTGAAACTATCCCATTCACCTTGAATTTTACTTTTAATTTTTTTCCCAGGTGAAACCATCGCTGGATGAAGCCTTTGTCGTCCAGGAGCAGAACGTTGCCTTGAATTTCATCGGAGCGAGAGGAGCGCGACCTGGTGTCACAAAAGAGAAACGTATCAAGTATGCGAAGGAAATTCTGCAGAAAGAGATGTTGCCTCACGTTGGAGTCAGCGACTTCTGTGAAACGAAAAAAGCCTACTTTCTCGGGTTAGTTTAACTGTTTAGCTTTTAACTTATTAATTTATTTAGCTCTGTAGTTGTTCTATAATAAAAAACCGCCTGATTTCGGGCATAAAATGGATGGCACTTGGCACTTTTTTATTTGTTGTTTATTGAATCATCAGCAACAGATATTTACAGGAAATCTGAAATTTTATAGGAGAGTTTCAAAGGTTACTTTTGAGATGTCAGCAGGACTAACCTAAAGGATCGTTCGGAGCCGCTGAATTTAACCGTTGCGTAACTTAATTAAATTTAATTTAATAGACCACCAGGGAAGAATAATGTCTTGCTTATGCCATGACATGTGAAAACTTTCCGCTTTTTTATTTTAGCACCTTCTAGAGGTTTATGAAAGCCGCTACATATATAAATGTCTGAAAGTATGTTTTCTGTTTGTGCTTATGTGTTCTGCATTTATCTGTTTATATTATTGTGCATGTGTTTTTAATTTATGTTTGTGTTCAATCTAGATATATGGTCCACCGTCTCCTAATGGCTGCCCTTGGCCGCCGTGAAGTCGATGATCGTGATCACTACGGTAACAAGCGTCTTGATCTTGCTGGACCGCTTCTGGCTTACCTCTTCAGAGCGTAAGTATGCAGGTTGTCTCTCTGTGATCGAAGTTTGATGTGGTGAGTTCTGCAGGAGCATATGATCCCTGTTTTAAATGCTAGTGAGCGCTCGGCTTGCAACGCAGAGAGTACGGGTTCAAGCCGCCCCTCTGGCAATTACTGTGTAGGGACGTTGAGCAAGTCCTTCACTCACAATTGCTCAGCACCATCGATTGATGCTGTCATTTGATGAATTCAGAAATGCTGATGACGATTTCTTTCAGACTTTTCCGAAACCTGTCGAAGGAGATCCGAATGTACGCCCAGAAGTTCATCGACCGCGGGAAGGACTTCAGTCTGGAGCTGGCAATCAAGACTTGTACCGTAACGGACGGTCTGAAATATTCCCTCGCTACGGGCAACTGGGGTGACCAGAAAAAGGCCCACCAGGCCAGGGCAGGAGTGTCACAGGTAACCAGATCACATCGTGTGTATGTGTTTGTGTAGCCAGTGCAGTACGGTGGTCAGGCAGTAATGTGTTTGGTCGGTGATCATGCGGTTGCGGGTTCGACTCCGTGAAAGTAAGCACACAGCTGCTTCAAACCTGTTTCACGTGTAACTACCTCGTGGGCACATTTCTTGGTCAATTTTGACGACTTGGTTCAGGTTTTCTCATGCATAGTTACATTTATAGCGCCTTCTGAGAACCAGTGGCGCTCCACGCCATTATAAATGCTGTTGCAGTTCGACATGCATAGTTATGTGAAGTTCGAACAACGGAAAAAGAGCATTGTTACTATAGTGATGAATAGCCACATAGAAGCCAATTGAATAATTTCTGGGTTGTTTAATGCACCAGGGAATAAATTGATCACATTTCTAGTAATGTTATTATGGCTATTTTTAAAGCACCACTGTGTAAAGACAAAAGCAGTAGTCTGTGGTGCTGGGCAGTTATGCCCAAAGGACTCTAGATCCTTATACAGTATATTAGGTAGAATTGAACCTGTACTTTTGACGTTACAGAGTGAGGGTTCAACCATGTTAAAAATGGATAGCTGACTGTTGAGCATTTATGAAAATTAAGAAGCCATATTAAAACATAATTTACATAAATAAATTCAGATGAGACAATTTCACCGGGAGTTAAGGACAGATAGTGCTACGTAGATTGATAGATGTGAAATACTTAACGAAGATTGAATTTTCTTGTAGGTGTTGAACCGTTTGACGTTTGCCTCGACTCTTTCTCACCTCCGACGTCTCAATTCACCTATCGGTCGCGACGGCAAGTTGGCCAGACCTCGACAACTCCACAACACCCTCTGGGGTATGATCTGTCCAGCTGAAACTCCAGAGGTTAGAGTCGTCCAAATTCCCTCACGTTAGATTTTAGTATTTTTATCTATTTTTTCTTTTTTACCTGAAATAGAAACGATTCCTCAATAATGAAAAGGAACCTATGTTTATTAAACCTTATGTTTATTAAAGTGAAAATGGATGGCACATAGTTGTTGTGATTGTAATTGTAATTGTAATCTGACATTTATAAAG
The DNA here is from genome assembly GCA_964023275.1 of Norana najaformis. Classification (NCBI taxonomy): domain Eukaryota; kingdom Metazoa; phylum Annelida; class Clitellata; order Crassiclitellata; family Hormogastridae; genus Norana; species Norana najaformis. The sequence goes on from OZ029928.1 coordinate 17,207,869, forward strand.
CGCCACTTCAAGAATAGACTCATCAGAAGCGCTCCCGACCCGAACCAGTGAGGATTTGATCAGTTGTAAAGAACATGTTATCTCAGGAAATAGAATCTTGAAGCTGGCGAATGGTTTTCGCATTCTGACGTTAAACGTTCGAGATCTGTAAGCTATGCGCACATTTGAGATTCGTCATAATTGTTTCTTCGGCCTGCTGGATTTTGGCTGGACTTTTCCAACAGGTTATGAATTTTAACTATGAATTCACTTGAAGCGGCCATCAACTGTGCATTGTGATAACTGATCAATAGAAGTCGTTCATTTAGATTTGAACTGTGAGAATGTGGTAATTTTTAGGGTGGTGCTGTTGGTCTCGTGAAGAACCTGGCGCTGATGGCCTACATATCGGTCGGATCACAACCATCTCCGATTCTCGAGTTCTTGGAGGAGTGGAGCATGGAGAACTTGGAAGAAATTTCACCATCGGCAATTGTTGAGTAAGTTCCATATTTTACACAGCTAAGTAGCGCAGTTGTGTATGTATGTTGTGTATGTATGTATGTGTGTATGTCTGTATGTACATATGTTTTAGTATGTATGTATGTACGTTGTATGTATCTGTGCTCTTAATATATCATGAGCATAAGAGGTGTCAAAGTTTATTTAGAGCAACATGAGTTCATCTGTGAGCAAATAATGCTCAGATAACTGGAAAAGTCTCCACTGGCAGGCTTTTGCATACACGTAGGACCCAACCAGTGTTGTGGTGTGATATCGGTACATATGTGGATCTTTGTTGTTTACTTATTGTTTGATTTTCGTTTGTTTTTCTCAGTGCAACGAAGATCTTCGTGAACGGCTGTTGGGTCGGGATACACAGAGACCCTGAGCAGTTGATGAACACGTTGAAGAAACTGCGACGTCAGATGGACATCATCGTGTCCGAGGTCTGTCGATTCTTGCACTTTTCAGTGTTGATGGTCCATGTAAAGAGCGTTTTTATAATATTCTAAGTCATGGTGCAAAGTTTGCGCCAGGAATGTTCTGCAAGGCGCTGTGTAAAACCTCCCTCTGAGGATGGACGCTGTTCTAAATCAGCATTGAAGACCTTTCGTGGATTTGCCCTATGTACTTTAAAGGTGGTCTTCTGCTGCCTCAGATTTAACTCTGTAACCTCCAGTTCCATAATATCGTTTCTTGTCGTACAAAACCAGCGAGAGATCGTCCCATCACTCTGGACCTGTTTATTAGATCCAGCTTTCAGATGACCTGTGACTCCATGTGCACCTTCAAAACCTGTCTTCATGCACTTGGGTGCATTTATTTGTTTTCAATCCTATAGTTGTTTGTGTGTGACAATCCTTCTCTCATCATCATCTTCATCTGTAACGTGCTTCTCTCTGGAGCATTGCCATTTCATAACGTGTAACCAGCCGTCTCTTTTTTGGGCTGGTCTCCAGGCCTTATGTTACCCAAAGTTCAATGGGCACAGGTCATCTTCCACTGTTCTTGTTCTTGTATGGCGAGGGCGTCCGACTCGTCTTTTCTGACTTCTCAGAGGGCCAAAAATCATCGCTCGCAAGGCCCTGACATGGTCCTGGTCACCTTCACAGCGTGTGATATGTCCAAACAGCCGTAGCCTCCTTGTTTGAATCTTCTCCGACTTATGCATAGCGTGACATAGTATAATAGCATATGAAATAGCATAGCATAGCATACAAGTTTATTTATCTTGTACTGAAACCTTATTGGCATTGCTGTGTATGATGCTGTATATGAAGTAACTTTTTTCCAGTTACAGTTTGAAAGTTTCAGTTCTTAATCTCTACAGTTTCAGATCTTAATCTCTTAATCTTTTCAGGTCTCGATGATCCGAGACATACGCGATCGAGAGATCCGCATCTACACAGACGCCGGTCGCATCTGTCGTCCGCTGTTGATCGTCGAAAACCAGAAGCTGCTCTTGAAGAAGCGACACATCGAACTGCTCAAGGAGCGAGAGTACAACAATTACAGGTTAGTCTTCGAAATCTTAGTTAGAAATCTTTTGCGGAAATTTTGCCGACAGGCAACTTCTTGTACATCTATAGACTAATAAGACTATCCTGACACCCCTTCTTTCTCTTATATGTCTCTCTCCTCCCCAATTCCAAACACCATCCCCATAGCTGCCACGCTGTCTCTCCATCTGACTTTTGGATCCTGACCTGGAACCGAACCCTTTTGCCTATCGGTTTTGTTTTGACTGAGCGCCTGTGAATAAGCTGGTCACCGCGACATGGCTTTCGTTGGGCGCTGTAGAAATCTCGGAATTACGAATTTTGATTTTGGACTGGTTTTAATATTTAGATGCCAGCAATCTTGGTGTATTTTATTCCCATCTGAATACAACTAGAGAATTTTCTGATAGGCTTTGAAATTCATTGCCAAGTTATATTCGTTCGGTCAGTTCTGTGATGTCATTCAGGTCTAAGCCGAAGACATATCTCTTTCAATTTCCTTACCCACCATAGGCTTCTGGTTTCTCTGACCCATTGGAATTCGACCAAGCTTTGCCAACGGTATATGATTTTTTACTGCGATTTTGACTTGAAGTGTCATTAGATTAGCCTAGATTAGATAGGCTGAGAATGTTTCTTGAGGTGTTAGAGGTGAAGGAGTTTGAATAGCCTAGATTAGATAGGCTGAGAATGTTTCTTGAGGTGTTAGAGGTGAAGGCGTTTGAATTCTAGAGGAAGATTGTTCCAGTGGGACAGCCCAGTGCACGAGGAAGCACGGTGTGGCCGAGCTGTTGTACGGATGCCTATTTGTTGTTTGGTTGTTTGATTTTTTCCATGTTTTTTTCATTAAAGTTACATATTTGCTCTCCATAGGTTTCCGCAGTTTCGCAAGTGCCTGAAGTCTGTATTATTCGACAGTGGTCTCACTGGTTCGGGTCGGGAGCGCTTCTGATGAGTCTATTCTTGAAGTGGCGCTTTATAAATGTCAGATTACTTACAATTACAATTACAATTTAAGCCCCAAATGAATGAATACTTTGGACTGTTTTCCTTTCTTCTCACTTAAATTATGTGTTACCTTGTCTACTCTTTCGCAAATTGTCTGTCATTTTTGTGATAAGCATTTTCAGGGTAATGTAGTTTGAAACTAGTGACTGCTGACGTTTCCTTGTCTTACATTACATTACCAGTGTAGTTATAATTCTGTGAACTGTTGTTTATCTCGCAGCTGGCAAGATCTCGTGGCCAACGGGGTCGTTGAGTACATTGACACGATGGAGGAGGAAACGGTGATGTTGTCGATGACGTTGGATGAGTTGCTGGAGAAGGGCAGTTACTGCAGCACGTACACCCACTGCGAGATCCATCCGTCTATGATCCTCGGAGTCTGCGCTTCGATCATCCCGTTTCCGGATCATAATCAGGTATGTGCTGTTTGGGGCTGTGTACGTTTTCAGTGTGGCTTGAGTAAGAAAGTAAGTAAGTAATCTCTGTTAGTACAAGACAGTTGTTCACACTCTGAAAGAAACGAAACAGTGCGTATAAAGACAGCGAAGGAAGTTTGTTCGTGCTTCTTATCTTACTTTTGTTGTGTTTTGTTGTTGCGCAATTATTGATTGATGGATTGATTGCAGTCTTTGCTGAGTGCTGTGCAATCAATAGTCGCGTTCCATTTTGGCAACAATGACGTGCAGATGTCAAAAGGTGCAACCGAAGGAACATGACATACCCCAAAGTGGTTCTGGTATTATTGATTTTCAGACGTTCCAGTAGCTTTGCTTTTAAAGATGTCCATGAAAGTGCAAAGCTATACCATGATTAGCAGTGCTGTAAAGTATTGCCATGTTCTGTAAACAACCCTGGTGTTCTGAATAATTAAGCAAACTTTCAGAAGGGTAACCATGTATAATGCTTTCAAATTACATTAACTAAACTGCAGTAATGATGTGTCACACGTAACACTTTCTGATTACACTAACAGCGTAACATGTAATGCTGTTGTAGTCTCCTCGTAACACGTACCAGTCTGCTATGGGTAAGCAGGCCATGGGTGTCTACATCACCAACTACCACGTGCGAATGGACACCCTGGCTCATGTCCTCTTTTACCCCCAGAAACCTCTCGTTACAACTCGTGCCATGGACTACCTGCGTTTCAGAGAACTTCCAGCAGGTTTGCCAACCCTTGCTAAGCATTTTCCTGGTTTTTTTATTTCATGCTCCATTGTTTTCCTGACTTATCGGATTTTGACTGAGCTTCTCCGGTGGATTATGATTTTTGATAATGATTTCACGTGAAGCGACCAACGATTAATGCCTTGTGCATTTTTATGACAGCATTTTAGTAGTCCTTGGATTAGATTAGATTAGTTTAATGTTTATTGGATAAGCTTTGCCCGTGTTGGTCCCACTTGCTGGAACCGTCCTTCTCAAGATCTGCGACTCGAGCTCCTTTCTCTCCCCCTCTCAGTGTTCCGCAGGCGCCTGAAGACTGTTCTGTTCAACAGTGATTTTAGTTTTTCGGGTCGGAAGCACCTCTGTTGAGTTTATCCTCTAAGAGGCGCTTTATGAATCACAAATTACAACTACAATTACAATTACAGTTACAATTACACAGGAAGCAGATGGAGCTCTGAAGAAGTTAGGGAAAGGCGCAGAACTGAAGAAGGAAATGTGTATTGCCAAATTTCTTCTTAGTGTGTTTACAGTATTTTTCGTGATCTGTGATCTTGTTCTTTGTTTTACATTTCAAACCATTAAAAAGTATAAACATATAGCAGTTATTCTTGGTCTTGTTTTCACTCATACTGGAACCAGGTTTTGTGTCTGAGCATTTATATAGAACCTTTTATGGACTGCTGATAGAAAAGATGTTTGTCAACAATGCTGATGTAAACAGCTGTAGCGCAGAAAAAATTTACGAGATCTTCAGACATTTGTCATTTGCGTGAAAAGAAATTTTCAAAATGGCAGCATTGAATTTCACTTGTTTTTATTTTGTAGGAATCAATTCAATTACTGCGATTGCTTCCTACACGGGATACAATCAAGAAGATTCCGTCATCTTGAACGAGTCTGCAGTTGATCGTGGCTTTTTCAGGTGAGCATACAGCCCCTCTACTTAATTTATACCCAAATTTGCAAGGGGTAAAACAGAAATCTGGGAATTTCTTTCTGCCCTGGTGGGGAGTTGAACCCCTAAACTTCTCAGTCGATAAGAACTGGTTAAGAACTGTTTATACAGCGCCCTTGTGGGTTCTAAACTTAAATAAAGTAAAGTATCCCATATTCCACAAGTAAGACGTAGGAGACGCGCTTATTTCCTTCTCTTCGGGCCCTTGAGTCAGCATTGGACGAATCCCAAGGTGATGGACACGGGGCCAGTGCATCGCAGGACTTGCCGTTTACTTCTCAGCCTATGTAAAGTAAAGTGAAATATCCCATAGAGGATAGAGGCCCTATATAAATAGTTGGGTACGTAGATATGTGCATACAACGCTAGAGTGAAGATGATGGAAAGCTTCTGTCTTGTAGGTCGGCTTTCTATCGTTCGTACAAAGATTCCGAACTGAAGAAAGGACTTGACCAGGAGGAAAACTTTGAGAAGCCAGATCGGTCTTGTGTTCAGGGTTTGACTCTCTCGTACTTTTGAACTGTTCACTTATTATAATCAAAGTTGTCGTTAGCATTAGCGTAAATGTCTTAAATAAAATTCCTGAGAAAATTGGAAGGACCATGAAAAACATCGTTAGTTAAGCCCTCTTTGTGCAAACTAAGGTGTGTAGTTTTTGCAAGTAATGGGATTAATTATTTATTTACGAATTTATTAAGCGCCACTATCTAATGACTAAGCATCAATTAATAGTGCAGAGCATGTTACAACGTCGAGTGCTCTAACCAATCGGCTACCGTGCCTCGCCGTGCATGATTGATATTAATGGGGTCAATCCATGTCAGATCAACCAATATTAAGGTGATTGTACATCACACTATCTTGGATTTGAAAGAAATTTGACACACATTTCCTACTACAAGATATAAGGAATTTCTGAAAATTGTACTTGATTATCTCAGAAATTTTGGAATTACAGAATTTTAAACTTTTTTGATTACCTGTGCTGTAGTGTCATCACGCCTTTTCAGAAACGGCAAAGAAGTTTAAAATTCCTACTTCCAAAATTTGTTGAGATAATCAAGTACAGTTTTAAGAAATTCCTTATATCTGGTAGTAGAACATGTGCGCCAAATTTCATTAAAATCCAAGATAGTGTGGTGTACATTTCGGGTTGATTTGACATGGAATGACCCAATGTCTTTCACGTATCAAATGAAAAACCATTCATAAAAACCTCTTTTTAACACATTGTTATAATGCGATGCTAACATAACAACAGTCAGGGTCACAGATAACCACTCTAATTTGGCTTTTTTGCATGACCTCGGCATAACAGAATTCATTGCTGCACTGTAAGTATGGCCCTCAATCGTTGTGTTTCAAGGAGGTTCCACTGTATAAGCTCAAAGCCCATGTCCAATGTTCCACGTGAATTTTCTGCAACGTTGCTTACAGGTATGAAGAATGCGTCGTACGATAAGCTGGACGACGACGGCATCATCTCACCTGGAATCCGTGTCTCTGGTGACGACGTACTCATCGGAAAGACGATGACACTGCCGGAAAATGAAGACGAGGTTAGTTGTAAAATCGTTTGTAACTGGTAAAGAAGCGTTGTTTGTAACCAGTTTCTATTCCACTTAAATGATGCTGTATTAAATGTCTGATTGTGATGAACTTTTTTCTGTATAGGTGAAAGATTTAATAATTTCCTAAAATATTATATGATATGCTGGTTATTAAGAAGTTTGAAATTCTGTATGTACCAATATATAATATTATTTTCTTATTCCTAATTGTTTTATAATTAAATAAGACATCTTTGAAAATAATAGACATTCTTTAACATGAACTATAAATTTCAGATGCATTCTTCGAACTGTCGTCAACGATCTTTGTAATCATGTGATGACAATAAGCGATTGAACTGCGTGTGATTGCACGCACACAAATATTAGTTTGTGATTTAGAAAATATAGCGAGATGGGTGTGTTTTCTTGTTGTATAGCTCGAGGGCCACCAGAGGCGCTTCACGAAGAGAGACAACAGTGTTTTCATGCGTAAAAGTGAAACCGGAATTGTTGACCAGGTATGAAGTCGTCTAGCAAAACCTGTGACTACAGGTGTGCTATCGTTAAGTGTGTCTGAAATTATCAGCAGTAATAAAAATGATTTAACTTAGATTTAACTTTCATCACAATATTATGAGGGCCTACCATTAAAACCAGTAAATAACTATATAGGTAGCACTTTGGTGTGGTTTTTAAGCCAGTTTAAATTTTGTGACAGTTTCTGTTGAGTATAAGTGCTGTGGGTTTGTCGTGTTTTAGGTGATGCTGACTATAAACCAGGAGGGTTACAAGTTCTGCAAGATTCGTGTGAGGACGGTGAAAATCCCGCAGATCGGAGATAAGTTTGCCAGTAGGCACGGCCAGAAGGGAACTTGCGGCATCCGTTATCGACAGGAGGTAAGAATGCTACAACCATCTAGAAAATATTTATAATCTGTAAATGGGTTATTCTTTAATTTAATGCATCCCAGTCGGGGATTATGGTCTGGATAAACAACCAGGGATTTACTGCCTTCCCCGCTTTTGTGCGCTTCTTTGGTTTGGTGCGTTTGTTGAAGTCGAGGAGTAAGAGTCATTTGCGTTTGTTGAAGTCGACGACTAAGGGTCATTTGTGTTTGTGCTGAAGTCGATGACTAAGAGTCATTTTGCATTTGTTGAAGTCGATGACTAAGTCATTTTAGAAGCCAAGGGTAATGTCGTGCAGTTTTTAATAGGCAAAATTTTGACACTGAAGTTGACCAGCTTAAATTACGGTGAAGTTGTTGACTCCTAGCCACATTTAACTTCAGTTCTGTGTTGTGCACCTGCATTATTTTAGTTTCAGATATGAGGGCAGGTGACCAGGCCTCTGTCTTGCAGTCTGATCTTCACACCGACAGTATTGTATCTGATAACTCATGTAGCGCATTTTACAGAACAAACTACTCAGCGTACAGTCGATGTACTCATACCCAGCGCTTTTGAGAGATGCTTGAAAAGCATTATGTAAATGCTTCTTACATTACATTACATTTTATAGCTGAGTTTGCAACTTGTGGTATTGAATAAATTGACGAAATGTGATTGTTTGCAGGATATGCCGTTTACGGCTGAGGGTATTACTCCAGATATCATCATCAATCCACACGCCATTCCGTCCCGTATGACGGTCGGTCACTTGATTGAGTGTCTTCAGGGAAAGGTTTCTGCCATTCGTGGAGAGATCGGCGACGCCACACCGTTTAACGATGCCGTCAACGTCAAAAAGATTTCCGACATGCTCGTCGATTACAATTACCACCTTCGAGGCAATGAGGTGAGCGAAACTGACATTTTGTTACATATCTGAACTTTTATAGAGCGTTTTTAGGAACCGCTCAAAAGCGCTGAGAACATGGCCGCCTGCAGAATTTAAATAAATGAGTCGTAACAAGTGAAGACAATGTTGCCTGCTGGGAGTTAATAGGAACATTGCGAATGTTAATGGGAAGACTGTTCCAGAGAGAAGGGCCTATGCAAGATGACGCTGGATGTACTGTTCCAGAGAGAAGGGCCTATGCAAGATGACGCTGGATGTAGTTGTGTTCCTCGTGCACGAACCTTGCTAGCATGAGACTCAAATCTCTTAAATAGGACGCGAACCAGGGATCCTCACGCTCAAAGGCTTCCTAGGCGTATGCGCTTACCAATGTAGCCAACTATGTAGGCCGGTATGGATTGTTTTAACAGGTGCTGTACAACGGCCATACCGGACGAAAACTGGTTTCCCAGATCTTCCTTGGTCCAACTTATTACCAGCGTCTGAAACACATGGTGGATGACAAGATTCACTCGCGCGCTCGGGGTCCCGTTCAGATTCTCAATCGACAGCCAATGGAAGGCAGATCACGGTTAGTATTAATATGTCACCGTATTAGTATTAATTAATAGTATTAATATTAATGTGGTGTTGTTGGTATGTTGTTGGAAGTTGCAGCCAAGTCAAGGTGCATCAATCCGATTTAGAGCTTGTTTGGGTGACCAGCCATGAAGTACCACCCAACCTCGGTTGTACTCAGCCCTTAGCATTATTCTGCTAGGTCATCTGATTGTCTTTCTCTGATCGTACATAGGACTAGAACTGTTCTTGGTGAATGAGGTTTTCCAGTGGCTGGACGTAAATTTTGGAACTCCCCCCTGTGTGTGTTCGTTCTGCTCAGTTGCTTCTGTCATTTCGTTCTCAACTTTTCCAAGTTGTTTATCTATCGTAGGCTGCCTCTCTGTCTTGTGGACTGACCTTTTGGATATTGACCTGATTGCGGCTTGGCTTTGGTGTGCCATCGGTTTGATGCCTTGTGCATTAGACACTGGCACATTAGAAGTTACTAATTATTTTGTTATTAATCTGTCCAGTGTTGGTGGCTAAATGAGCACCAATTCACTGATGATATTTGCAGGATGCATTTCTAAGGAGTATTTAGCACGTTTGCTGGATAGATTACTAAGTTGTGTCCTAGTTCGATTGCTATGATGTAAATCATTTACTTAGCACTTTTCAGGGCTTTTAAAGTGTGTAGGACGCTGCTTGACTGTTGTGTAATTCTGTCAGAAAACTTGTGTAGCCCCTTTAAAATATCGTGGAGGTACATTGCCATCATTAACACCTATCAATAACCTTGTTTTCTTACTTCTTTCAGCGACGGTGGTCTGCGTTTTGGTGAGATGGAGCGTGACTGTCAGATTGCTCACGGTGCTGCGCAATTTCTTCGTGAGAGGCTGTTTGAGATTTCTGACCCATATCGAGTGCATGTCTGCAATCTTTGTGGCCTGATTGCCATCGCCAACCTTCAGAACAACTCTTTTGAGTGTCGCGGATGCAAGAACAAGACACAGGTACGGGGACTGTCAGGACCAAGGGGTGGCCAGGTCCCACTTACTTACTAAATTTCATATACAAGGGGCAGGTTGACAGTCTAGAGAAAGTCTGGAGTTATGGCGGTTTGAGATTGCACAACGAGAAGAAGAAACGCGTGAAAAGTTATTGTATTGACTTATTTCTGAACTCTGACTTTGCGACTAGCTCGCGACAGGGACAGTGACTGTTTATAGGTTAGAAATGTTCCTTGAGCTGTCTGAGGCATAATAGGACGTATTTTTAATGGAAGTGTGTTTTCCAGACGGGCATAATAGGACATATTTTTAGTGGAAGCGTGTTTTCCAGAAGGGCATAATAGGACGTATTTTTAATGGAAGTGTGTTTTCCAGACGGGCATAATAGGACATATTTTTAGTGGAAGTGTGTTTTCCAGAAGGGCATAATAGGACGTATTTTTAATGGAAGTGTGTTTTCCAGACGGGCATAATAGGACATATTTTTAGTGGAAGTGTGTTTTCCAGAAGGGCCTAATAGGACGTATTTTTAGTGGAAGTGTGTTTTCTAGAAGGGCATAATAGGACGTATTTTTAATGGAAGTGTGTTGTCCAGAAGGGTCTCCGAGGCATAGTTGGACATATTTTTTGTGGAAGTCTGTTCCAGAAGGCTGGGCCATTGCACAAGAAAGAAGGGCATCTACGTTGTTTTCTCGTGCCTGCACAAGGAAACTTTTGTGGACGAATCAATGCAAACTTGAAACTTTTGCTTTTTTTTCTTTAGATCTCACAGGTGCGTATGCCATACGCCTGTAAGCTGCTCTTCCAGGAGCTCATGTCCATGAGCATTGCTCCGCGAATGATGGTTCAGTAGTTCCAAGGAAATCGGTCATCCACGGATCGCATGCCAGTGATCCTCCCGGAGTGAAATGTACACTAACCTGATGTCTCTTCAAGACTGTTGTAGGATGCCCTTGTTTATTTTTGAGCGACTGTTGTTATGGTTCAGTGATTTTCATGGTTGAGCAGTGAACTTGATGCTCCAGTGACTTACGTGCTTAAGTAGTTTGTTGGAACTGTATGAAATTCATCTCCGGAAACTTAAGGTTTAGAGTTTTGGTTTCTTCAGCCGTTACCATAGCGACCGAAAGGTCACACAGCTCAAGGAAATTGAACTTGGGACCTTACGTCTTTTGGGGTCGCCCACAAAGAGGGGAGAGTGGGGTCACCTAAATACAGACAAGGAGTGATGGGGCTTTTACCAATCTGGATGTCCAAACCAAAATTTGGTGCATACAGACTTTGCCATAAACACTAACTTAAGTCAAACAGCAGACAGTATCGAAATACCCCATCCTGTAGGACTGTAAGCTAGATCGGTTGGAGTGTGGACGTCTGAAGAAGTGGGGAGGATAATGCGGAACACAGACATGGGGATGAGTGGGTCCAAAGTAGGTCGTTTTTGTGGAGCTCCGAATGGACAATCCTGTCTCAAGCTGACCATCGGATTCGGGAAAATCTCGGAAATTAAAAGAGGCATAAATCTACGACGTAGTTATACCCTGACATAAGGGTATTAGTTGTTAATTGGCCTCAGCGCAAAATGTTTTACGGTATGTTTTCACATTTGCTGCCTTGCCTAGTTGGTAGGGATGAGGTACTGACTGTTGTGTTTTGGATTCAAATAAACAACCCAAAGGTCCTGCAGTTTTTCTTCAGGCAAGTCTCGAGTTAATTGATTTTGTGAATTCTGCCATTTATCACAGGGAAAGCAACACAGAAACTCAAAAAACAGACAGACATAGACAGAAAGAGGAAACGAATGAGACATGAGAACTAAGAAACACTCCATAAATCCCATCCCCAAGTGTAAAATTTGGATGAATTCAGCTGACCACCCAGTTGTAATTGTAATTTAAGATTTATAAAGCGCCTCTTAGAGAATAAACTCAACAGAGGCGCTCCCAGCCCGAACAAGTGAAATCACTTTAAACAGCAAGTCTTCAGCTGCTTGCAAAACCCTCAGAAGGGAAGAGAGCGGAGCCAAGTCGCAGATCAAGACAGAGCGAGAGAGAGAGATACAGTTCCAGCAGGTGGGACCAACATATGGAAACCCAAATAGACATGTTAGGTTTCTGAGAATGAGGCATTTGGTCATCACTTCTCAGTTTCCATAAAAAAATACAGACAAAAAGAAAAACAAAAGAAGCTACACAAATAGGCAGTTACGATTCCTGTGTCAGAATCTTCTTCTTCAACGAGATTCAACATCGCTGTATTCACACACATCATTTAACAAGTCAAAGTCAACACCTTCTACACAGTTTCTTCTTCTTCAACGAAATTCAACATCACTGTATTCACACACATCATTTAACAAGTCAAAGTCAACACCTTCTACACAGTTTGGTTCGCTTACGTCACTGCTGCTGTCATCAGCTACATCTTCTAGTAACGGAAATGTCATACCCACCCTACCGGGACCAGGATAAACAAGTCTAATGTGATACCAAAACAGCAGAAATTTGTCATCCAGTGGCAGTGGGTGCATATCCATATTGCGAAAATATCTGCGGCGGTATTCGGCTTCGGCCAGATATCTGTGAATGCGATCCTTATCATCACAGTTTAGCACGCTGTTTTTAAGTCTTTGCCAAGTTGCCTCCAAGTTGTTTATGCGGACGTTGCTGTCAACGACGCAAACAAAGTATCGGTCGTGGCTTACAGACTTGTGCGCACGGAAACCGTATCTTTCACATCCGTTATATACCTTTGCGAAATCAGTCACGATGATGCTTCGTTTATCAATAAATTGTAAAAGCAGGGGTATAATTGTGGTGCGTTCCTCATCTTTAAAACACACAATTCTGCTCTGCTTTGTATTCCTACAGTAACAACCTACTAGCTTATCTTCCTCTCGCGGCCTGTTTCCCACGCCATACTTCTGCCTGTAGAGATGTGACTCGTGAACTTCCACCATCATCCCTTCTCCTCCGATTTTTCCTAGAAATTCGTTGGCTAATATGACCTCACATGCCTCTCTACAGAATGCATACCAATTAATAACAGTTTCCTTACTTAAGCCCAGCTGTTCTACGACTTGCGTAACAGTCAACTTTGAAACAAAACACATCACGACTTTGAAAATATCGTGCATGCGTAGATGTGAACCTTCAAAAAACGTATTCTGAAGAGGGGAAATATCTTTTAAGCATCTTTCCTTGGATTTCCATTTCTTGTTGTAACACCTGAACGAGTAGCCAACCTTCCAACTCGCGCCGTTCACAACTCGACAGAACTTTCCCTTGCAGTGCTGTATCTGACTCTCGTTATGCGGGATTAAGCCGAATCCTTGTGCAAAAGTTATGCACGCCGTTTCATTCGGAAAATGATCTTCAGCGCACATGTTGAAAATACTCAGATTCCGCACCTGATTACCAAGAGCCGCTGGAAGATCCTCCTTGATTTGTGCGAGGCTGGCAAGTTCCGACATCTTCAAGCTGACTAAACAAAACATAGCACAATATGACCTTTGACCGGCTGGCATGTCGGAAGTATTGCAATTATTATTCTCAACAAACAATTTCTCCTAACTACCCGCGACTATGCTGTTTTTCCCACTATTGCACAAGTCTTGCTTTGACATGAAAAATGAATATCGTCACATCCCTGTTCTAAGAAAAACTAGCAAACGGGGTGCGTGGACACAGACTACAACAGTTTTGTAGAGTTTCACAATGCCAAACTTCGTTCAAATACAATTGCTGATAAACTGACCGTTACAAAAATTTATCCTATGCTGCATACATTGGTTTCCTTGCACTTGCAACGTCAGGTTTAACAACACCTGATATGACCCGTTAACCCAAAAATCTAATCTACACCCATTTCTGTTTTGTTTTGATGACCGCTGATTTGACTGGCATCAAATTTTAAAATGTCACTGCGACTAGACCTATTTTTGTGTAAATTTTTGTTAGTAGTAGTTCAACCGACCTCGTAATCTTGTAAATGATACCAAAAACCGAGCCGATCGGACAAAATCCACAGCTGAAATAAGGCAAAATTAAGGCACCGTTATTTGTATAGGCAACCGGAAGTAATCTTTCTATTTCATATTTTGTATAGCGCTAGCATAGAATGAGAATACCATTCGTAATCGTAATCGTAATCTCGAGATTTCTACAGCGCTCAACAAAAGCTAAGTCGCGGGAACCAGCTTATTCACAGGCGCTCAGTCAAAACAAAATCGATAGGCAAAAGGGTTCGGTTCCAGGTCAAGATCAAAAAGTCAGACGGAGAGACAGCGTGACAGCTATGGGGATGGTGTTTGGGGTTTGAGAGGAGAGAGATATAAGAGGAAGGTCTCTTCCACAGATCCTATCCTGACACCCCTTCTTCCTCTTATCTGTCTCTGCTCTCCAACCCCAAACATCACCCACCGTAGCTGCCACGCTGTCTCTCTGCCTGACTCTTGGTTGTTGACCTGGAATCGAACCCTTTTGCCTATCGATTTTGTTTTGACTGAGCGCCTGTGAATAAGCTGGTCCCCGCGGCGCAGCTTTCTTTGGGCGCTGTACAAATCTTGGAATTACGATTACGATTACTACTTACGTAAAAGCTATCATCATCAGCTAAGTGCAGTGTGCGATTTGCAGAGGCGGCAGTTGAACTCGAGACCACCTGCAGAGTTCGTGTATCTATAATACGACCAGCAGAATGCATCTTCCCCAATCAATAAGCTCTTGCCCATAAGTCTCAATCCCCCTCAGTGCCTCGAACCAAACATCGACGCAGCCCAAAGCGACGCCGTTGACAGTGTAGCAGTAGTTCCAATGTTTAACGACATCTTACGGCATCAAAGGCCGTTGACGTCGCCCTCCTCCTTTATCCAGGCTTGGGACTGGCATCACCCCGACTAAAGGCAGTGGCGGAGTTGACAGTGATTGATTCACCAAGCATTTATCGATTCACTGAATACGTAAACCTTCGTTCGTAATGCAGCCCAATGGAGGATTTGTTTAGCGCCAAGAGCTCGACGCTCCCCGGGGGGAGAGGCGGACTTGACATCAACACTGAAGCCCCTTCTTCACCAATGAATCTGGCCTTCTACCACAGACGTAAAGAAGAGCGGAGGAGCCACGGTTTTCTTCCACCAAATCGCAACTGAATTCATTGAACGGCAGCTGCGCCTAGGACTATTAATTCCTCCTATCGACTGGTTCCCCGAATTACACGAAGATCGGATCCTGGTCCTCTGTGTTTTATATGCTGGCGCCGTCTGGTGTTTGAGAGAAGCTACGCCGAAGGGTCGCACTTGCTGCAGACGAGGCTTCGATAGATAAAGGCGCTATATTAAGACGCTTCTCTTTCAGATAGAATAACTGTAATCCATGCCATCTGTCACACTCGAGAAGAAATCGTTTTTGCAGACGGAAAGAATTAACGATCGGGTGTCCAGCTTAACTCAATCCGTCTGTTTGTAGGGTGCAGAAGATGGGGTGTGGGTGGATTGGTGTGGAGGTGAGAGGGTTGTTAGACGCTTGTCTTCAGTGGCTTCAGTTGCTGAAAGGAAAAGAGGACGGTTGCACTGGATGAGGTACTGAATAAAAGTGTATGCGTGTGCGTGTGTATCCCATATCTCGCAAATGAGTCATCGTAAACGTAATCGTAATTCCATGAGTTCTACAGCGCCCAACGAAAGCCACGTCGCGGTGACCAGCTTATTCACAGGCGCTCTGTCAAAACAAAAATTCGATAGACAAAAGGATTCAGTTCCAGGTCAAGATCCAAAAATCAGACGGAGAGACAGCGTGGCAGCTATGGGGGGTGTTTGGGATTGGCGAGCAGAGAGAGATAAGAGGAAGAGGACACAGGGGAGGCGCTCATTTCCCTTTCTTTAGGCCCTTGAGCCCGCAATGGACGAACCCCAAGGTCCTGGACACGGGGCCGTGCATCGCAGGACTTAGCGTTTACTTCCCGGCTTACGCCGGTACCAAATTCTACTGCTTGTTGAGACAGGCAAACAATTTTCCCATGATCGTTACACGGAGTCGAATGATCGATCACTCACTGACCAAACACATTACCGATAGACCACTGCGTTACACGAGGAACTAAGTAGACTAATGGAAAGGTGTGTTTACAAAGCGTGCCGTGATGTTTAAGATTAGGGTTAGAGTCATGTAGGCCAGGTGTTAGCCCTACTGTTTGGTTCAGTGTTTGTTCGTAGGATTTGAAAGGTGTATGTGTGTATGTATTTGTGTGTATGTATGTATGTATGTATGTATATTATGTATGAATGTATGTATGTATGTATATATGTATATTATGTATGAATTTATGTATATATGTATGTATGTATATATGTATATTATGTATGAATGTATGTATGTATGTATGTATATATGTATATCATGTATGAATGTATGTATGTATGTATGTATATATGTATATTATGTAAGAATGTATGTATATATGTATATATGTATATTATGTATGAATGTATGTATATATGTATGTATGTATGTATGTATATATGTATATTATGTATGAATGTATGTATGTATGTATGCATGCATGTATGTATGTATTTGTGTATGTATGTAGGAGTGTTTTCAACTTTCCCCCGGCGCCTGATTGTTCCAGAGTGTACGGTGTGTGTATTAATTTCATGGCTAAGTTCGCCAGGTGGCGCAGGTGGACCAAAAATCTGGGAGAATCTTCTATGCCCTGGCTGGTATTTTAACCCTTGACCTTATAGCCTTATAACCCTTGACCTTATGTCCAGCATTCTAACCAGTAGACTATCGCGCAACTCATTCGAAATTTTGAGGAGTAACTTGAGAGAACGACTGATGGCCATGATGATGATGGTGGTGACGATGATGCTGATGATGAGGGTAAGGATGATGATGATGACGATGATGAAGATGAAGAAGAAGAAAAAGAAAAAGAAGAAGAAGAAGAAGAAGAAGAAGAAGAAGAAGATGATGATGATGATGATGATGATGATGATGATGATGATGATGATGATGATGATGATGATGATGATGATGATGATGATGATGTATACTGGATTCTGATTTTGAATGCGACTTAGCTGAGAAGCGACGACCGATTGATGTCTCCTCCTATATGTTTACCACATTCCGTTAAGCTATAGGAATCTTATCCCACTCGGTGCGATTTGGTCGTTCTCCGTGGGAATCGATTCGTGCTCAGATGGCACGCCACTTGTTCAATAAATGAATTGCGCGCATAAATGAATTGAGCGACAGCATGACGAGATCTCGTGCCGGACGAGATCTAGACGAGGTCGCGAAAGCGTGCCAAAAGTCACCCACGGTAAAACGAAGTACGTATTGCCCCAGCGGCTTTATTTTTCTTAGCCCCGGCATATGAAGGTTAATGATCATTCCTCTCCCTCGTCGGGCTGATCTTCTCACTGACGGGTCGTGTACTCATTATTACTGAGCTGATAGGAGGCGAAGGTGGACCCTGGCTTTTCCAGCGGGTTATGATTTTGACAACGATTTCACTTGAAGCGACCATCGATTGATGCTTTATGATAACTGCGCTATAGAAGTCATTAGACTAGATTAAATGTAGCACAAACATCATCTTCAAATCTTCTGTTATCTAATTTGAGAATGCATTCACAAATAGAAGAGAAGAAGAAGAAGAAGAAGGAGGAGGAGGAGGAGGAAGAAGAGAGGAGGAGAAGGAAAAGGAGAAGGAGGAGGAGGAGAAGAAGGAGAAGGAGTAGGAGGAGGAGGAGGAGGAGGAGGAGGAGTAGCAGGAGGAGGAGAAGGAGAAGGAGGAGGCGAAGGAGCAGCAGAAGGAGTAGGGGAAGGAGATGGAGGATTAGTAGTAGGAGGAGGAGGAGAAGGAGTAGGAGAAGGAGGAGTAGGAGTAGGAGGAGGAGGAGGAGAAGGAGAAGGAGAAGGAGTAGGAGAAGGAGAAGGAGGAGTAGGAGGAGGAGGAGAAGGAGATGGAGTAGGAGAAGGAGGAGTAGGAGTAGGAGGAGGAGGAGAAGGAGAAGGAGTAGGAGAAGGAGAAGGAGGAGTAGGAGTAGGAGGAGAAGGAGAAGGAGTAGGAGAAGGAGGAGTAGGAGGAGGAGGAGGAGGAGAAGGAGAAGGAGAAGAAGCATACATAGTCACTTTTTCCTAGCGGAGTATTCACCATAGTTATCGTGCCGTAGTGCTTTGAGGTTACTCATCTCTTGATTAAAGAAGAGCCTCTCTGCCGCTAGATGGCCGATGAACCTAAATGGAATATATAAGCAGCGCGGACGGCTTGAGCTGCAGTGATACCTCTTGCACATATATAATCCTCGCCAAGGCCGTCCACGAAAGCCATAATATGGCCGCCGTGCAGTATGTACTTCGTTGCAACGTGGCAACCTTTTTATGTGGATTAGTGTGATGTGTCGTTAAATAAGGAGTTTATGCTACAGGTCGCTGGATGGGTAATCCTGGCTTCGCGTTAATCTCCGAAATGAAGGCAGGAAAACGCTTTGCAAGACAGTTGTGCCGGGGTTCAGCTAGCAAACACGTTTTCGCGACATCTTGCGCCGAGATTCTTTGTGTGTTGAAAAGACGCAAGATATATTTGATCATAATAAGCGTAGCAGTGGGAGGCCCGTCTACGTTTTCGGGGATGTTGACCCTACTAAGCTAATAACAATATTAAACACATAGGCAAATAAATAAATAAATTTATAAGAACTTCAATTTGTACCGAAAGTTAGTAGTATTGCAACGCACATGTAGTAGTAGTAGTAATAGTATTGTAGCAGTGTCCAGTGTTTACCGACATCTTATGCCTGTCATAACCGTTGACGTCGATCTTACCTTACAAAATGGTGTACTGGAAATTCTTTGGTTCAACTCAATTTTTTAGGTTAGTTCCCACAGTTTAATGACATCTTATGGCATCAAAAGCCACTGACATCTGTAGGGAACTTTTTTGCAACAGTTCCAGGTCAAGATCCAGGAGTTAAGCAGTCGGACGGCTACGGTGGATGGTGTTTGAAATTGAAGCGAGAAGTGAGATAAGGGGAAGAGGAAATGCATACCTGACCATACCACATTACGGGCTCATCGATGGCACTGAGCAACTATTTGTCAAGGTACAGCAACCGCCTCGGAGGAGGATCGAACCCCTACCCTCCGCGTTACAACCCGATTGTTTTGAAACCAATCGCCTACCGTGCCCGCTGATCACCTGCCTAACTCTTCGATCTTGACCTGGAACCGAACCATTCCTTCCTATTGATTTTGTTTTGTCTGAGCGCTCGCGAATAAGCTGGTTCCCGCGACTTAGCTTTCGTTGGGCGCTGTAGATTATGATTACGATCACATCATTGACAAAATTCATCTGATAAAAACCGACGAGATCTCTCTTCTAACGATCGTAATCGTAATTCCGAGATTTCTACAGCGTCCAACGAAAGCCACGTCGCGGGGACCAGCTTATTCACAGGCGCTCAGTCAAAACAAAATCTATAGGCAAAAGGGTTCGGTTCCAGGTCAAGATCCAAAAGTCAGACGGAGAGACAGCGTGGCAGCTACGGGTGATGGTGTTTTGGGTTGGAGAGGAGAGAGAGATAAGAGGAAGAAGGGGTGTAATCATCCCCCAAAATAACCGACCCTTGAACTCAAACCTCACTTCCCTTCTGCACCATGACCTTGCCCGACATCCCGGTATGGTATAAACATCGCCCGAACAGGTACACACCTGTACCGACCCATGTAAACACGGCCAACGCTGGATATAGCGGGATATATCGGACCTCATAGCAGAAGCCTCCGTCGCGGCAAGATTAGATCCTGCCATCAAACTATACCGCCCGCGCAATACATCAAAGTCGGCGTGATCAAAGGAAATTGGGCCGGGCGACAAAGCTAGCGCCGAAGCAGGAAGCTTACAGCGCGAAGTAAATCAATTTACACGTACAACGCCCACCAGTTTCCCGGTGACCCAAATAGGCCTAGTCATCGTTCCCGGAGGCATCACCGGGACAAGTCCGGACAACTGAAGTCAATTATACCAACTTAATCGTTGCTCCGATGGTAACAAGAAAAAACTACTCACTGTGTGAACTACTCACTGTGTGAATTACTCACTGTGTGAACTACTCACTGTGTGAACTACTCACTGTGTGAACTACTCACTGTGTCAACTACTCACTGTGTCAACTACTCACTGTGTCAACTACTCACTGTGTCAACTACTCACTGTGTCAACTACTCACTGTGTCAACTACTCACTGTGTCAACTACTCACTGTGTCAACTACTCACTGTGTCAACTACTCACTGTGTCAACTACTCACTGAGTCAACTACTCACTGTGTCAACTACTCACTGTGTCAACTACTCACTGTGTCAACTACTCACTGTGTCAACTACTCACTGTGTCAACTACTCACTGTGTCAACTATTCACTGTCAACTACTCACTGTGTCAACTACTCACTGTGTCAACTACTCACTGTGTCAACTACTCACTGTGTCAACTACTCACTGTGTCAACTACTCACTGTCATTTTTCCCAGGGATATGCTCCATTCGTGCTCGCATTTTTCCTCGTGGAATAAACAAGTACATGTAGACTTGTTTCAATGTAGTGTAATGTAATATTAGTGTTACTACTACTACTACTACTACTACTACTACTACTACTATTGCCACTACTAATACTAATGCTACTACTCCATATCCAATTATTACTACTACTAATACTTCTACTTCTACTACTACTACTACTACAACGAATACTAACACTAATACTATTGCTATTCAACAAGCAATTTTTTGAAACCGCTCATATATATCAATCCGAAGATGCACACTACAGAAACTTTATTCTCTACTCTTACGAACTCGACTTGTATGCATTCTGCCATCCCCAGAGAGACAGAGAGAGAGAGAGAGAGACAGAAAGACAGACAGACAGAGACAGACAGACAGAGAGACCGACAGAGACAGACAGAGACAGAGAGAGGGAGACAGAGACAGAGAGAAACAGAAAGAGAGACAGACAGACAGAGACAGAGACAGACAGAGACAGACAGACAGAGACAGACAGACAGAGACAGACAGAGACAGACAGAGACAGACAGAGACAGACAGACAGAGACAGACAGAGACAGACAGACAGAGACAGACAGACAGAGACAGACAGACAGACAGAGACAGACAGACAGAGACAGAGAGAGGGAGAGAGACCATTGATGCCAGTCATTGTCTATTTTCTTCACGGATTGAATTTAAAGTTTGCCGCCGACCGCACAATAAATTTATATCACACCAATCAAGTTTCCTTTCGCTATAGAGAGCTCGTTCTTCTGTTTCCTACCGGTCGCCCTAGGTGTCGCTACTATCCCACAACGTTAATTACTTACATGTATGTAAACTAGATGGCGTCTTTTTAATACCGCATGAAAACGCTTACTTATTTACTTACTTGTATCTAGGGACTTAATATAGCGCCTTTTGTGTATCTCACAAAAACGTTTACTAATTTATTTACCCATCTGGGGAACGGTAGCCCATTGGTTAGGACTCTCGGCTTGTAAAACGGAGAGTAAGGGTTCGAGCTTCCTCTAAGGCGGTTACTGTGTAGGGACTTTGAGCAAGTCCTTCACTCATAATTGTTCGGCGCCATCGATCTTGATACCTAGTCATTAGACAGTGGAACTTAATTAAAGCAGAAATAATAAAAATAATTAATATTTAGTAACTTCTGATGCGCCGGTGTCTAATGCACAAGGCATCAACCGATGGCGCACCAAAGCCAAGCCGCAATCAGGTCAAGTCCAAGACAGACGTAATCGTAATCGTAATCTCGAGATTTCTACAGCGCCCAACGCGAAGCCACATCACGGGGACCACCTAATTCATAGGCGCTCAGTCAAAACAAAATCCATAGACAGGAAGGGTTCGGTTCCAGGTCAAGATCCGAAAGTTAGGCAGGGAGACAGCGTGGCAGCTACGGTGGGTGGTGTTTGGGATTAGTTTGGCTGCTGCGTTTCGGGAAAATTACTTGTAAAAATGATCGGTCTTCGTCGACTGTCGTTAGCTGGATGCCCGTGGATGGACGGCTGATATAAAGTAGCTGTTATTAGGTGCAATTATCTCCTGCTAAATTGCACTATCGTATAAACAGCACAACGCGCGGTCCGCTTTTATACCTGCGCTATAAACACGAAACGGAAACGGAGAGCATCGCAAGCGGAAGTCAGTTTTCAAACAGAATCAACTTGGATTCGGAACGTCGTTTTGCCTCAGGGGTAGATGTCGTATGAAGTGAATGAGATGAAAGCCGAAGATTCCAGCAGAAATTTGAAGAAATGGGGTAAAAAATAAGAAATGGCGTAAAAAAATCAGGTCAGTGGTCACTAAAGTCGACCTGATATTGCGAATGCATTTGCTGCATGCTTGGGGCGAAAAACGACTTCGTCTCTCCCTACCTCTTTCTCTGTCTCATTCTTTCTCTGTCTCTTTCCTTACTTCCCCCTCTCTCCCTCTCTCTACCCTCCCTCCCTCATTCTCTGCCTCTGTCTTTGTGGGACATGGTAACCGATTGGTTAAAGCGCTCGGCGCGTAACGCGGAGAGTATGGGTTCGAGAGTATGAGTTAGGTTGTATAAGGGTTCGAGAGTATGTGTTCTGTCTCTCTCTCTGCCTTTGTCTGGCTGTACTTAGGTCTCTTTCCCCCACCGCTCTGGAATAAACTCCCCCAGAACTGCGACAGTTTTCGGACCCATCATACAAACTCATCGCTGCTCCACCGCTTGCAATTTCTGCTTCGGTATTTCACTCAAAACTTAAAACATTCCTCTTTCACAGATCGTACCCTGACACCCCTCCTCCCTCTTACCTCTCTCTCCTCACCAACCCAAACACCACCACCCCTGTAGCTGCCACGCTGTCTCTCCGTCTGACTTTTGGATCTTGACCTGGAACCGAACCTTTTTGGATATCGATTTTGTCTTGACTGAGCGCCTGTGAATAAGCTCCCGCGGCTTAGATTCCGTTGGGCGCTGTATAAATCACGAGCTTACGATTACGATTACAATTACGACTATGGCATATGCCTGCGTCTGTCTCTTCATACGTTTCCCCAACCTCCTCATTCCATCTCCATCTTCCATCATACCCTCGCTTCCCCTTCCTTCATCCACTCCATCTCCCAGAAGCCCCTTCTTCGCGCCCATTGCCTTGACTACTACAACGGCTTCCTCGTCGTAGCCGTCATTTAATTAACAGAAATGGCTTTCTCGAAAGACAGATGTCGCCACCGTCGTCTTCCTTTCCTCGTGTCCAGCGTTTCCATAGGGCTTCTCGAATTCAAGACGCGCATGCGCAGACGCAGCTGCACGCGGACGTCAGGACGCGCGTCGACACGCACGGCACGTGTAGTCGTATGTGTGCTTGTCTGTGTACGTCTGGTTGGGTGAGCGCGCGTGCCGGTGACGCTGGAGTTAAATTTATGTGCGTTGAATTTGCGCCTCGGTTACAAGCAAGTGTTGATGACGCTGTTACGATGGACAGACGGAAGGAATGAAGGAAAAGAAGGCAGGAAGGAAGGAAGGAAGGAATGAAGGAAGGAAGGAAGTAAGGATGGATGGACAGACGGAAGGAAGAAAGGAAGAAAGAGAGGAAGGGAGGAAGGATGGATAGACAGACGGAAGGATGGAAGGAAGGAACAAGGGAAGGGAGGAAGAAAGGAAGAGGGAGGAAAGGAAGGCATTAAGGAAGGAAGAAAGGAAGGAAGGAAGGAAGGAAGGAAAAAAGGAAGGAAAAAAGAAAGGAAGGAAGGAATGAACGAAGGAAGGAAGAAAGAAAGATAGAAAGGAAGGAAGAATGTAAGGAAGGAAGGAATGAAGGAAGGACGGAAAGATGGATGGAAGGAAAGAGAGAAGTAAGAACGGATCGGACGGCCAGGGGGGTTTTGCACATCCAATTTTACAGATGGAAGGCGGAGAAGAAAGTGAGAGGGATGAGGAGGATTAGGTTGCGGAGGCGAAGAGACGAAGGAATGTCTTGATTAACACCAGATACATTTCACGTTATTAGGTGTCAAAATGGTCTCTTACATACATACATACATACATATATATATATATATATGCACGCATACCCACGCACACACATGCACGCACCTATACACATGTGCACACACACAGACACACACACGCACAAACACGTACACAAAAGCGCACACACATCTACAGACACATGCACACGCACAGACACCTATACAAGCGCGCGCACACACACCTTCAGACACACCTACAAATACACCAACACACACACAGTATAAGCCGAATATGTTTATTTGCGAAGAAGAATAGGGCAGCATATTATTATGTTCACAAAGATTTTCATTTTCAATTGTTTCTGCATTTATTAAGCGCCACTGCCTAATGATTAAAAATCACTTACTGGCGCTGAGCAATTGCGAGCGAAGGACTTGCTCAAGGTCCCTACAAACTAATCATCTAAGGGGAGGAGACTCGAACCTGTAACCTCCGCGTTACAGACCAAGCGCTCTAACCAATCGGCTACCGTGACCTACAAACAAGCCGAACGCTCTAACCAATCGGCTGCCGTGACCTACATACAAGCCAAGCGGTCGAAACAATCGGCAACCTTGACCTACATACAAGCCGAGCGCTCTAACCAATCGGCTACCGTGACCTACAGATTTTTGTGCCTGTATGACACAATTTACATAGCGCATTTTAGATGCTACAGATGTAATCGTTTCGTTTACATTACACCGCATCATCTTATCATCTCACAGATATTCCACAGGTTTGCGTCACACAATTTCCTATAGTGCATTAACTGTCGCAGGTGTCGGCGCTATATAAATGCACTTGGTGTAATGAGTTAGAGCACCTCTGGCGTGTTTCTGGAAGAGCATCAATTGTTGGCTGAAATTGGATTTGCCCCGAAAAACCGATGATTTAGATCGAAGGTCCACCGTCCTTCGACGAAAATTACCGAAGTTATGAAAATTGATTTCGTTTTTTTGTGTGTTTTTATATTCACTAAATCTATTGCTGCATTTGAAACACGCTTGAAATTATGATTAAATCATAAAATGCTGTTGTGCAATGGGTGCAGTAGGCCACAAAGAAGCCGATGATGATGATGATGACGACGACGACAATGATGACGATGATGATGATGATAGTGATGATGATGATGACGATGACGACATTGATGACGACGATGATGATGATGATGATGATGATAGTGATGATGATGATAACGACGACGACGACAATGATGACGATAATGATGATGACGACCACGAGAGTGATGTTCACGTTGGTTGAGATTTATTTATTTATTTATTTATTTATTTTATTTATTTAAAGTTTTTGTAATGCGCGCTATGTCAATACACCTGAATCGGAGGCGCGGATCTATAGTCGTGTTACTAGAGACGACGATTACAAAGATGATATTAATGATGTTGTTGTTAATGATGATGATGATGTTGCTGTTGATGATAATGATGACGACGACGATGACAGCAATGACGACAATGATTATGATGACTGATGATTAAAGTTACACACAACGAACAGAGCAGAGCGTGACGTAGTCTCTAGTACAACATTTGAAGACAACTTATTATAGGGCCTTTGTACAACGATATTTAAACCACACTCACACACACACACACACACACACACACACACACACACACACACACACACACACACACACACACACACACACACACACACATATACAAACACATACACACACAGACACACACACGTTAGCTGAAACCAGATCACCTGGCGGTTGGATTCAGAGTCCGGCTTACATCTACTCTCCCCATGACAACTCGCAATTTATCACCATGGTGATCCGTCATCAGCTTGCAGCCGTACAGCGCCGCATGAAGTCGTTACTATGGCAACCAAACTAAGTGACAACCTAAATTAAACGATGATGACGTAGCCATATTTGTTCGAAATCTCTCTCTCTCTCTCTCTCTCTCTCTCTCTCTCTCTCTCTCTCTCTATATATATATATATATATATATATATATATATATATATATATATATATATATTGAACAAATGGTATTTGACCAATTTAAATTGATCAATATATTATCGGGCGTAATGTGGATCATGGAATGCTTTGTATAACTCACATATATTATTATAGATGTTCTTGGCGCCTTTGAGAATTTTCTAAAGACGCTATATAAATAGTCACATATACAGGTACAAAATTTACTAGTTGCTGAATGTAAATATATGTGTGTACTGTCTCCAGTAACTATGCGCGTGCTTAAATACAAGCACCAGATAACCTCACAGAGTCAGAGGGAAAATCAAAACTAAGTTTGATATTGTATAATACTGGACTGGAATTGCCGAATATTTAGGTGAAAACCGCATATTTTTTCTATCATAAATAGTAAACAATTTACAATAGTTTAAAGATGTGTAAGGCTTCATGGCTACAATTGAGAAATCGCGTATTAAACTTTGCCATAACTAAGACCCGACCTAAGTCATATAAGTAATATACCTAAGCTTCGTGAATAGAATAACTGTAGCTCATTCAGACGCCTATGAGGCTACCATCTTTTAAATTTCCATAAAAACTGGTTAAGATTCATATTTACACCACTCAGTCATTTGCACAGAAATTGTCTCCATGGCTGCCATTAATTAAATCTCCATAAAAGCTGGTTGTTGCGCTTATTTACATGAGTTATTCATCTGCATAATAATCAATAAACACGACTTCAGATCGGGTCATGTTTTATTAACTGTTTGCCTTAAGGCATCATAATAACATTGAAATAAAATTCTTAGCGAAACTGAAAATAGATACTTACAGTTTGATAGCTAAAACAACAAGGGATATAAATACGCAAATAAGTAATTTGATCCATTTTACATCTATTACATTTCTAAGTGCATTACTTGGAAATTAATTTTTCCGTCTTTACGACGGTTTCGTCAGGCATGCAAGCTCACATACGTTGCAGTCCGTATACGTATATAGCTGTGTATTAATATAAATACATACCTACTGTATATGTATATATTACAGGCCATTGATAATCTATATATATATATATATATATATATATAGATTATATATATATATAGATTATATATATATATATATAGAGAGAGAGAGAGAGAGGCAGAAAGACAGAAAGGGAAAGAGAAAGAGATAGAGAGATCGGGAAAGACAGAGAGGCAGAGACAGACATTGAGAAAGAGAGAATGATACAGACATCGAGACAGAGAGCGAAGGAGTGCGACAGGGATAGACACTGTGTGACAGAGACACAGATATATACAGACAGAGAGAGGAAGACAGACAGACAGACAGAAAGTGAGGGAGACAAGACACGAAGAGAGAAAGAAACAGACAGACTGACAGCCAGACACCCAGACAGACACACGCAGACACACACATACACACAGACACACACAGACACACACTGGGACACACACACACAGAAAAACACACAGACACACAAACACACACACAGAAACACACAGACAGACACAGACACACATACACACAGACACACACAGACATGCTGCCTCTACAAGACGCCCACAAGCGGGTACTGATGCAGGCGATTGGTCTCCAGTTGCCTGTTGCTGTTATTGATGATGATGTTACTGCTACCTGCATCTCATCGACCAACATTAGCGTAGTTGACCATCAAAACAAGTGCTTGGTTTGTTTGAAAATAATTGGGTGCCCATGATTCTCAACATCACAGAAACACACACAAACATGCTTACTTGTTTACCAATAACAAATTGCATGGAAGTATTCGTGCGTGCAAGTACTGGTGCGTGCAAGTACTGGTGCGTGCAAGTACTGGTGCGTGCAAGTATTGGTGCATGCAAGTATTGGTGCATGTAAGTATTGGTGCGTGCAAGTATTGGTGCGTCCAAGTATTGGTGCGTATAAGTATTGGTGCGTGCAAGTACTGGTGCGTGCAAGTACTGGTGCGTGCAAGTACTGGTGCGTGCAAGTACTGGTGCGTGCAAGTACTGGTGCGTGCAAGTACTGGTGCGTGCAAGTATTGGCGAGTGCAAGTATGTTCAAATATTAACAGCTTAAGTGAGTACCATAAAGTGCTAACTGAACCAGCTTTAAAATGCTAACTAAGCCGCCTTAATAGTGCTAACCCAAAGCTTTAAACAAAATGCTAACCGAAGTGCTAACGAAAAAGTACTTTAAGAAATAACAACTAATAAGCATTTAAGGAAAGCTAATCAGATACCACTTACGAATGCTAACCCAATACCACATCGAAATGCAAACCACATGCCAATTAAGAATGCTAACCAGTACCACTTAAGCAAAGCTTACCAAATACCACTTAAGAAAAGCTAACCAAATACCACTTAAGAGAAGCTGACAAAATGCCACTTCCGAATGCTAACCAAATACCACTTAAGAAAAGCTAACCAAATACTACTTAAGAAAAGCTAACCAAATACCACTCAAGAGAAGCTAACCAAATACCACATAAGAAAAGCTAACCAAATACCACTTCCGAATGCTAACCAAATACCACTTAAGAAAAGCTAACCAAAACCACTTAAGAGAAGCTAACCATATACCACTTACGAGAAGCTAACCAAATACCACTTAAGAGAAGCTAACCAAATACCACCTAAGACGGGCTAACCAAAAAGCATTTGAAAATTGTTGACCACCTCCTTTGTTCAAATATTAACGGCAGACCATCAAACGCTCGCCGAAGCACCAGGCAAACCTAGCTTGCGGTTGCATGCACGCTCCTACCTGAAAGGTATCGTCCGATCCCTCTTCGGCTTTCCGCTGTTTAGCTGGACCGGGTGAAAATCCTATTATGGAATCTCCAAGGGCAACAAAAGGGAATAACAAA
Organism: Norana najaformis; assembly: GCA_964023275.1. NCBI lineage: Eukaryota > Metazoa > Annelida > Clitellata > Crassiclitellata > Hormogastridae > Norana > Norana najaformis. The sequence continues at coordinate 17,236,800 of OZ029928.1, forward strand.
TGACCCAATTTTCGTGGCGATGTACATCGGGCGCCACACAAAGGGATTTGTCAAACAGTTTTTCACTGACCGACGTCTCGTGAAACATGTATATTGTATGCATGATATACAGACCGCGTCAAGTAGTCTAAGGTTTTGAGAAGAACGGGCAATCCTGTATACATGTATCCATGCATGTATACGTATATATGTATGTATGTATCTTGTATACATGTATGTATCTTGTATACATGTATGTATCTTGTATACATGTATGTATGTATACATGTATTCATGCATGTATACGTATATATGTATGTATGTATCTTGTATACATGTATGTATGTATCTTGTATACATGTATGCATGTATGTGTGCACATGTATGTATCTATGTATGTATACAAGTGTAAATGTATGCATTTATGTCTGCTTGTGTGTGCATGCGTGTATATATATGTGTATGTAAATATGTATGTATGTATCTTGTATATATGTATATATGTATGCATGTATGTGTGCACATTTATGTATGTATGTGTACAAGTGTATATGTATGTATTTATGTCAGCTTGTTTATGCATACATGTATATATATGTGTATGTCAGTATGTATGTATGTACATATGCATGCAAATATATATGTATGTATGTATGTATGTATCAATGTATGTTTTTAAATATGTATGTATGTACATATGTATACATGCATGTATGTAAGTATGAATGTTTGTATATATGTATGCAAGTATGTATATATGCATGTATGTATGTACGTATGCATATATGGATGGATGTATGTATGTATGCATGTATGTATGTATGTTGTTATGTCTGCTTTGGTATAGATGCATTTATATATATTTATATATGTGTATGTATGTATGTACTGTATATATGTATGTGTGTATATATGTATGTATGTGTGTATGTATGTATGTGTATATGTATGCGTGTATGTATATATGTATATATGTATGTATGCATATATGTGTGTATGTATGTATGTGTATGTGTGTATGTGTGTATGTATGTATATATGTATGTATGTATGTATGTATGTATGTATGTATGTATGTGTATATGTATGTATGTATGACTGTATGTAGAACTGTGTTTGCATATGTCATATGTGTTCATGTGTGTTTACAGCTCTTTATACATCGTCTTTTAAGATCTTCACACGATTATCAAACAGATTCAAAAACGTGCAATTCAATGTGAGTCGGCGATGGTTCTTTAGCAGTCTCTCTGGGCGGAAAAGAACCTATTTACGGCGGAGGATTATTCCCAAAGGACCGTTCAATGGACGAGAAAGAGGGGCGTGTACTGTGTCCACACCCTCGGGAACAACAGGTCCCCCGTTCATTGCAAATGATCTTTTAAGGGTAATTTTCTGCATGCACTCGGCTTTCAGTTGATTAGTTCTGCTAAGCTCCGTCTCGTGTTCTTGCTCCACCCCCCCCATTCGTTCGTTATGTCTTTTACGCAGGCGCCCATCAACACTCGCTCGGTCGAGATAATGGAAAGGAAACCGGAAAAAGGCCATTCTTTGCAGCTCGATGCAATTTGCATTAGTTACGCTCGCTAGGCAAATAACATAGTCCTCCGCGTCTGTGTGTGTATGGCTGTGTGTGTGGCTGTGTGTATGGCTGTGTGTTTGGCTGTGTGTATGTCTGTGTGTATGTCTGTGTGTATGTCTGTGTGTATGTCTGTGTATGTCTGTGTATATGTTTGTGTATATGTCTGTGTGTCTGTGTGTATGTCTGCGTCTTTGTCTCTGTGTTTCTGTCTGCCTGTCTGTGTTTATGGCCGTGTGTATGTCTGTGTGTATTTCTGTGTGTATGTCTGTGTGTGTGTCTGTGTGTATGTTTGTGTGTATGTCTGTGTGTATGTCTGTGTGTATGTCTGTGTGTGTCTGTGTATGACTTAGTGTATGTCTGTGTATGACTGTGTGTATGTATGTGTGTGTCTGTGTGTATGTCTGTATGTCTGTATGTCTGTGTTTGTATACGTATGTTGGTGCGTATACATGCGTGTATGTCAATGTGTCTTTGTCTGTCTGTGTTTCTATCTGCCTGTCTGTGTGTATGTCTGTGTGTCTGTCTGTGTGTATGTCTGTGTGTATGTCTGTGTGTATGTCTGTGTGACTCTGTGTATTTGTCTGTGTTTCTGTCTTTGACTGTGTGTGTATGTGTGACTGTCTGTGTGCCTGTGTGCGTGCATATCTGCGTGTCTGTCTGTGTATGAGAGATACTTATCTGCCTTTGTATGTGTTTCTTTCTTTGTCTCTTTGTATATCAGTGTGCAGTCTTCAATATCAATCATGTGTCAGCAAAACCAGCCAGCTATCCGGTCAGCCTCTCAGCTAGCTAGCCAGTTAATACCGAGCCAGGAAGCCAGTTAGCAAACCACATGGCTTCGTCCTTCCGTCCTTCCGTCCTTCCGTCCTTCCGTCCGTTCGGACTTCCGCCGACTTTGTTTCAGTTAAAGCAGACGGCTTATTTGGCGACAGCGCTGGATGGATCCGAGAGAATCCCGAGGGAGGGGGAGAGGGGTGAGGGGAGCGTGGAGGAGTTTGCTACCCATAAGCCATGACGTCATCACTGCCATGGCTACGCATCAGCTGCAGTTGCAACGACTCAATTACTGGAAGGCGAAGACGGTGAGCTATCGATAGGGGAATTCGGTTCACATGAGACTCTGTGTAGTTAAGACCATCACCAAAAGCCATACATGAGCCTTACAACTATATACACACGTAAATAGATATCCACACACATACAGGGTCATACATATGTATAGATATGTATGTATACACATGTGTATGTACGTATGTAGGTACATTTGTATACGTATGCACGCATGTATACATAGCCTATGTATGCAGACATATACATGTAAACATTTGGATGTACGCATATGTATGTAAGCATATGTATCTTTACATATGTATGTATGTATATGTATATGTATTATGTATGTATGCATATGTATAGCCCATGCAATTACGTATTATATTCACAACGGATGTACTTGAAACTAGTACTTTTACTCAAGTAGTACTCGAATAGCATTTTCATGTACTTGTACTTGCAACCCAGGTACTGTTACTCGTATTTCAGTAATTGCAAAGAAGCAATTGTAGTTCTTATAGCGCTGTTAAATCCACTATCGATCTTAAACCTATTCATGCCTGCCTGCTTAGGCATTGATCTAGTGGAAACTGGATCCACGATATCTTTCATCTTTCACCGTGTCTTTGGATTGATGAAACGGCGATGATGATGATGATGATGAGGAGGAGGAGGAGGAGGAGGAGGAGGAGAAAGAAGAGGAGGAGGATGACGATGATGAAGGTGAACAAGAGCTGAAACTAGAGCCCGAGAGAGTTTGGTTTTCACAAAACTCTGGATGGACATCGTGTTGACAATATCGGTTGCAATATCAACCGGTTGCAATATCAACCGGTTGCAATATCAACCGGACAAATCGGTTGCAATATCATACATGTCATGTCATGTCATACCATATCATACCATGCCATACCATACTACACCATACCATATCATATCATATCATATATCATATCATATCATATATCATATCATATATCATATCATATATCTTATCATCATAACATATCATATCATACAATATCATATCATATCATACAATATCATGTCATATCATATCATATATCATATCATGATTATATCATATCATGATCATATCATATCATATATCATATCATATCATATCGTATGACTAACATAATATGACAGATCAATGTAATTTCGCCCAAGTGTGAAGAACTCTTACTATCGAATTTCGATTTTGTTCCCGACCGAAATGGAAACCGACGCAAAACCAACCCAGAATTTTCTGCAAAGGCAGACACCAGCGCAAGCCAACCGTTGTTCAACAAACACCAGCTTTCGGCGGTCTATTCAGGAAAATACACGAAACTGTCCTTTGCAGTCTTTTACGGGGTGTTGGCAATCTTCAAGGCAAACATTACGAGTCCACAGTGCCTCTGAATTGCCAACAGTTAAGTCTGGATGGACATCTTGTTGACCAGAGTTCGACCGTACGTACGGAACGTACGCTATTTTTTCTGCTGAAATGCGTACCGTACGCGTACGCTATTTTTGGCTAAATTAATAAATAGCGTACGCTAATTTTTCTGCATTACGTGTTAGTCGAAATATTTTTTTTATTATAGAATTAACAAAGAATAACAAAAATTAAAAATTAAAAATTAAAGAATGGAAAACGTTTTAAAACAATTCCGTGAACGACGAGAAAATGACGAGAAAAAAAAATGTGACGTCACGAGAAGCAACTAATATTAAAGGCTGCTCATACGTACGGAATACGAACGTACCGTACGGCGTACGCTATTATTTTTAGTAAATTACGTACCGTACGCGTACGCTATCTTCTGCCCTAACGTACGGTCGAACTTTGTTGTTGACTTGGTATCGGTTGGAAACTAAGTTTTCGTTCTTTGGTAAGCGATTTCTTTTCAAGCATTCAAGATGGCGGCGCCCATAAAATGAAATAGGATTCAAGGTGACGGCTCCTATAAAAGAAGTACGTTTCAAGATGGCGGCTCACGTAAAATGAAATAAGTTTCACGTTGGCGGCGCCCATAAAATGAAATAGGATTCAAGATGGCGGCTCCTATAATATGAAATACATTCCGAGATGGCGAGATTGACTGTTTTAACTATGATCAAGATGGCGGCGCTCATAACATTAGATTGGTTGTTAAGAATCAAGATGGGGGCAACTTTAAAAATTAGATTGGATGTTTTAAAAAGGTGATAAAGACAAAAAACATGTGCATGTACTGTATGTATCAGAACAAATTATATAGCGCCCTTTAAAGGATCTAACCCTATAAATTCATTGAAAAATGAGCAGGGATGAGGCCATACGGTCGCTATAGAGAACCGTGTACATTTACGTTTAGTCACGTGACAGTCACCAACTGATAAACATGTAAGGCAATTAAACCTAACCGAACTGAATTCGCTGAAAATCTGCTTAGTTTCTTAAGTACGATACATTACAATTATACGCCGATTACACCCAACGACCGCGACATATATTATGCATGACGTCTTAAATTATGCATGACGTCAGAATACTTAGCAGTATAGCAACTTGGCACCGACGGCCATCTGCTGAGCCGAAATCAATCAATCCATCAATCAATCATTTTTATTGCCACCAATAACAGCAAACATTCTCAGATACAGGAAGGACAAGGCAGCTTCGAAGGGATAAAGTAACGAAAGTAAAGTAAAGAAATCAGTCATTACATTGTTATTCACGAACACGGTTGATCCCAAGCTCCACATAGCAAGTTGACAGAAGATATTACTATTGAATACTGACACAGCAGGAAGCTGTTAAGGATTTCCGATCTCACTGTTAAAACTAGTAATTAATGAATCCATCATACGAACTCACCAATACTTCACCTCTTTCAGTTTCTGCGCAGGTCTTTCACTCAAGACTGAAAACATTTCTTTTCCAAAAATCTTATCCTGATTCTTCCTCTTCCCCTTATCTCTCTTCTCGCTTCAATTTCAAACATCATCCACCGTAGCCGTCCGACTGTCTGACTCCTGGATCTTGACCTGGAACCGAACCCTTTTTGCCTATCGAGTTTGTTTTGACTGAGCGCCTGTGAATAAGCTGGTTCCCGCGACCTAGCTTTCGTTGGGCGCTGTAGAAATCTCGAGATTACGATTACGATCACTATAGTCTGCCTGCCTGACTCTTGGATCTTGACCTGGAACCGACCAATTCCTTGTTTTGACTGAGCGCCTGTGAATAAGCTGGTTCCCGCGACCTAGCTTTCGTTGGGCGCTGTAGAAATCTCGAGATTACGATTGCGATAACTAAGAATTTATCGCTGACGATATCCACTGAATGGCTGTTACGTTACGTAGGCCGTATGTTGTTATGGAAACAGAAAGACGTCGTGGTGTATTAAAGGTGCTAAAATGAAATGAATAGCAGTCGACTGCAATCAGGCGTTGATGAATTATTAATTATCTTTATGGCAAATTATCTTTATGGCAAAGTTACTTCCAATTATGCAGTCCACGACAGTTCCCAGTGGACATGACTGCGGTTTTACAGCATGTTACAAATATCGGGTCCTGTCTGTCTGACTATCTGTCCGCCTGTCTGTCTGTCTGCCTCTTGGATCTTGACCGGAAGCCGTTTCTAACTCTCCTGCCTAACGATTTTGTTTTGACTGAGCGCCTGTGAATACACTGTGTTCCGCTTACACGTAGAATACGAAAATTTCAGTGATATTCAGTAATTTCTCGGAATAGAATGTAATTTGTATTTGAATTCTTGTTTTTTTCAAAGTGCTTCGGATCCAACCTATAGTAAAATAAAATATCCCATATCCCACAAGTGAGACGCAGGGGAGGCGCTCATTTCCTTTTATTTTGACCCTTGAGCCGGCAATGGACGAATCCCAAGCTCCTGGACACGGGGCCAGTGCATCGCAGGAGATGCCGTTTACTTCCCAGCTTGCACCAGTACCAAATTGTACTGACTGCCTGACTCTTGGATCTTGACCTGGAACCGAACCCTTTTGCCTATCGATTTTGTTTTGACTGAGCGCCTGTGAATAAGCTGGTTCCCGCGACTTAGCTTTCGTTGGGCGCTGTAGAAATCTAGAGATTACGGTTACGATTACTTGGTGACAGAGGCGCGGTGTGCGCAAACAACTTGCCTAGGATCATTAAACGGAGTCGAACCCGCAACCGCATGATCATTGACCAAACGCGTTACCGATAGACCAACGTAGGCGGTATTTATAAATAAACACGAAGCCATTATCCGGATGAATAACAAATTCAATGATCCGCTCACAACGGACTCGGCATTTAAGGTCTTTTGAACAGCGACATGCGATGCGGAGTTCTGTTTGTTTGGGCTGAATTGACTGTGCGTGTTAATGCTATTCGTTTTAGCCTCTTTGGTGTGATAAAGGTATACATATATTACACATTTACGCAGACATAAATATATATACATATATATAAGTATATATCCACATATATCACAAATATACGCTATATTTAATATGCATATATGCATACACGTATACATACATGCATATATACATATATGTGTATATACATACGTGTATATATATGCATATATGTATACATATATATAAGTGGACATATCCACATATATGCACAAATATACTCTATATAAAATATCCATATACACATACATGTATACATACAGATACATACATGTATATATACATGTATGTCTATATATATACATGTATATATATGCACGTATGTATACATATATATAAGTGTATATATCCACATATATGCACAAATATACGCTATATATAATACCCATATACACATACATTTATACATACAGATACATACATGTATATATACATGTATGTGTATATACATACATGTATATATATGCATGTATGTATACATATATATTAGTGTATATATTCACATATATGCACAAATATACGCTATATATAATATCCATATACACATACATGTATACATACAGACACATACATGTATATATACATGTATGTACATATGTGGAATATGGGATGTAATGTAATGTAATGACGACAATTTATATAGCATCGTAAGTAGCAGGCTACTTCTGGGGTGCTGTACAAAGTCAAAAGTCAGCCCAAGTACTAAGAGTTATGCATCAAATACAATTTCAGCTGTTTTTTATACTTTACTTTACTGTATATACATACATGTATATATCTGCATGTATATATACATATATATATATAATTAGGGTGATATATCTAGGTGGTGTGCGCAGTGTTTTGACGGTGAAATGGACCAGAGAAGGCGAATGCCATCTCGATGGCACGATGTTGACTTTCCATTAAATATTAATGAGAAGTCTTTTCGTTACGGATTACACCGTTCCAATCCTTTGTCATCAAAGCCACGATCGGTTGCACCGGTCGACATTTATCAACATTATGACATCGACATGACATCGACATGACATCGATATGACATCGACATGACATCGACGTTTGTATAGTCATCGTCGTCGTCGTCGGCGTCGTCGTCATCATCATCATCATCATCATCATCAATAATATTACTGTTACAATTTCCATCGCTACTAGCCAGGCCTACTATGCTACTGTTTCTTCTTCCGCTGATGTTACTTGCATTCTAGCCCGGTTTTATTATTGCTATAAATAATTTTAATAATAATAATAATATTATTATTATTATTATTATTATCTATATTATAATTATTATTGTTGCTGTTATCGATGTTGTTCTTATTGTAATTAATATTGTTGTTGTTAGTACTCTTATTATTATTAATTAGTAACTTCAATGGCACCGATGTTTAATGTACAAGGCATCGATCGATGGCGCACCAAAGCCAAGCCGCAATCTTTACACGGTAGAGAGAAGACACCGTTAAGAGTGGAATGAGGACACCTAAATCAATTTCTGTTCGTCAAAGTCTCTCCAAAATTAGTACCTACTGAAAATTAATTAGTACAGAAAATAAATTAGAGAGATTGGTGATTATTCTCTCCAATTAGTACCTGCTAAAAATTAATTTATGTAATTATTTAAGTACTCTACTCTGACTACTAAAGTATGCATACTTTTTTCCATTCTAGTACTGTGCTACTGTTTGTTAATTACCGTAATGTGTTGCTTAGAACTACTGAATATTATCACACCTGACAAGGCAGTTCGCTCGCTCGACCTACCGACAGAGCGCGCCACTACATGCGCATGCGCGTTGCTGAGTCGTGCACTGCGTCGTCTGCTTCGCTGGTCCAGCAGACGTTGTCGGTGGGGCAGTGCGCGCGAGAAAGCGAGGAATCGGATTGAAAGTGAATGCGTGGTTTATCAACGAAGCAGAATCGCCGAGACAAAACTCTACGTGTAAGAATGTCGATACAAATGTTTTACGGTTACGTCTGCATTTACAACGGCGTTGGTGGTCGTTAGAGTGTTTAACGACATCTTATGCCGTCAAAGGCCGTTGACTTCGCCCTCCTTCTTTGTCCAGGCTTGGGACTGGCACTACCCCACTAAAGCCAGTGGCGGAGTTTACAACGGCATTGCCTTCGCATATGCCCAAGATTTAACATAGCACATTCTATAACAACATAACATAGCACGTTATAACATACCATAACATAACAACATTGCAACATAAGATAAAATAACATTACATAACATAACATTATATAACATAACATAGCATAAAATGGCATAACATGACATAACATAACTTATCACAGCATAACATAGCATGACAGACTTATCATCACACAACATAACATAACATTACATTACATGACATAACATCATATATCGCCGGATGGTGAACGGAAGAGAAGTAAATTCGGGAAAAGGTGAGTACGATTAGTTTTCCTGTTTTCCTTCTTCCCGATCGTTTACTTTGATCTATTGATTCGTTTCTTTTGTTCTATTTCAAACATGCCGACGCGCTCACGTTTCAACTGCCCTTTCGAGCGAAATTAACAGCTTCCTCTCTAGATTTCAACGACTGTTTATAAATTTTACTGCCGTAAATTTTAAATGTAGACGTTTTTCTTTTGCGACCGTATAGCCTCGACCGTGCTGATTTTTCAAAGAATTTATCGGGTGAGATCCTTCACTACCGCTGCCCGTTTGAATGGGCGCCACGCCATTTAAGGTCCCCGTGTACGGACCGTGTTAAATCTCTTAAATACGTAGCCTATGTGTGCACCTACCTACCTACCTTTAGCGCCTTTGTAAAAATCTTAAAAGGTGCTATATAAATAGAAAGATAAAAACATCTTTAGCTATCTTCAAACCTACTTACCTACCTATGTGCATGCATACATCCATCCATCCCTCCCTCCTCCCTCCCTCCATCCATCCATACATACATACATACATACATGTATGCATACATGCATGCGTACATACATACAAACGTACATACATACATAAATACATAAACACAGGCAAACATCCTACTTCGTATATATCCTACTTACATACATCCGTATATTTAAGAAAATTTATGTGCATAGTCTTAATTCAGACGCTACTGTGTGTCTCTCTGTCTGTATATCTGTATGATGTATGTATGTATTTATGTATGTATGTATGTATATATGATGTATGTATGATGTATGATGTATGTATATATGTATGTATGTATGTATGCATGATGTATGTATGATGCATGTATGTATGATGTATGTATGTATGTATGTATGTATGTAAGTATATATGTATGTATGTAAGTATATATGTATGTATGTATGTATGTATGTATGCATGATATATGTATGATGTATGTATGTATGTATGATGTATGTATGATGTATCTATGTAAGTATGTATGTATGCATGATATATGTATGATGTATGTATGTATGTATATATGTATGTATGTAAGTATATATGTATGTATGTATGTATGTAAGTATATATGTATGTATGTATGTATGTATGTATGTAAGTATATATGTATGTATGTATGTATGTATGTATGTATGGTTTATGTATGCATGATGTATGTATGACAATTTCTCTACCCCGTGGCGTTTACCTCTTCCATTTGAAATTCGCAGGGAATATCGACCGAGACGCCATGCAATAATATGACCGTGTTGTAATTATTATGGTACACAGCGGGCGAAAAAACCGAGGCGCCCCTCTAGGCTAATGAAAACCGTGCAGAGAGAATTTTCAGGTGACGCTAATCTTAGTTGCACGCGGGAGAAAGAGAAAGGAAATAGTCACAGAACGAAGAGAACGGTGAGAACAAGAAACACCCACTCAATCGTGCAGAGGGGTGAAGGATCTCACTCAATAAATTCAGTGACAAACATATGGTCGCTGTGGGAATCATTTACATTTTTTAAAGATCTACAGACGAATATTTTTACAGAGAGACAGAGTGAATTTCGGAAAGGCGCTTCTGACAGACAGAAAGATATACATACATACAGTACATACATACATGCATACATACATACATGCATACATACATACATATGGCAGACAGTCATACCAAGGGGGTAGTCAGACTTTCAAATATGCGTTGTCAAAATATGGCTTTGCACGCTACGACATATATATATATAGACTAATATATATATATGTATATATATGGTATATATGGATAGAGAGAGAGAGGGAGAGAAAGAGAGAGGGAGAGGGAGAGAAAGAGATAGATAGATAGATAGATAGATAGAAAGATAGATAGATAGATAGATAGATGATAGATAGATAGATAGATAGATAGATAGATAGATAGATAGATAGATAGATAGATAGATAGATAGATAGATAGATAGATAGATAGATAGATAGATAGATAGATAGATAGATAGATAGATAGATAGATAGATAGATAGATAGATAGATAGATAGATAGATAGATAGATAGATAGATAGATAGATAGATAGATAGATAGATAGAGACAGACAGACAGACAGACAGACAGACAGACAGACAGACAGAAGTGTTTCATCAAAAAATGAAAGACTCCCAACAAAAATTGATTACCCTGGTTTCACGTTACAAGCTTTTTTCCTACTTTTGTTCAAAGAGCCTTTTAACACATCTATGAGCAAACGCTAGTCTGTCAACAGAGAGAGTTTACACATTTTCTGCTGTACTGTACGGCTGATGATATCCCATCCTAAATCATACGACTTCGGGAGCCGGAATATGATCGCGAAGAATACATAAATTCTGACGACAGACATTAAGGATAAACAGAAGGGGAAGAGTCTCGGCGATTCTGCGATGTTCGGCACTTTCCCCGGGGAGAGAGATCTCCGATGTCTATGAGAGATGCGAAAATTCGTTGTTTTTGAATAGGAAATAGTTCATCAACATTGTGTCGGCAAAATGCCCGACGTGTTCTATTTCTATATGAATTCTCTTTCTGCGCACTCAACATTTCAGTCTTTCTCCGTCTATCTCTTGCACTCACGATGTATTTCTCTCTCTCTCTCTCTCGCTGTCTCTCTCTCTCTCGCTGTCTCTCTCTCTCTCTCTCTCTCGTTCACTGACTCACTCTCTCTCGCATTCTCTATCACTTTCTCCATTTCTTTCTCTAGTACTGACTCTCTCCTTGTCAAAATCTCTCGCAATCACTCTGTCTCTGTCTCTCTGTCTCTGTTTCTGTCTGTCTGTCTCTCTCTCTCTCTCTCTTACTGTCTCTCGCACACTAATTCACGCTCACTCTCTCACTCTCAGTCACTTTCTCTAATGCTCACTCTCTCTCTCTCTCCCTCTCTCTCCCTCAATCTCTCGCACTCACTCTGTCTCTCTGTCTGTGTTTCTGTCTGTCTGTCTGTCTGTCTCTCTCTATCTTACTGTCTCACACACTAACTCACGCTCACTCTCTCACTCTCAGTCAATTTCTCTAATGCTCACTCTCTCTCCCCCTCAATCTCTCGCAGTCATTCTGTCTCTCCATTTCTCTATATTTCTCTCTCACACCCATATACTCTCACTTTCACTTTCTGGCACTCTATTACAGTATCTCTCGCTTTCAGACTCTCTCTCTCTCTCTCTCTCTCTCTCTCTCTCTCTCTTTCTCTCGCATTCTCTGTCACTTTCTCCACTTCTCTCTCAAAGTGCTGACTCTCTCCTTGTCAAAATCTCTCGCACTCTCTCTTTCTATATCTCTCTCTCTTTCTCTCTATTTCTCTTTCTCTTTCTTTCTTTCTTCCTCTCTACCCTCCCTCTCTTTCTCTAGTTCTCTTCCTTCCTTCCTTTCTTTCTTTCCTTCTTTCTTTCTTTCTTTCTTTCTTTCTCTCTTCCTCTATTTCGCACTCTTTCTATCACTGTATCTCAAGCTGTCTATTTCTCCCACACTCACTCCCCCAATCTCTCCCGCTGGCTCGTACTGTTTAAGTGTCGTTTCCGGAATGATCACTAGTTTAGAAGTCTGCCAATCGTAATCTGATAATCCTCGCGCAGCGTTTCTGCGTAATTGTGCCATAAAAGCCGACATAAATTGTCTGGCATTGGGCCACAGGGATTTCGTTATTGTCAGGGGCAGATACGGGACTTAGGGTTTGGGGCGAAATATAGATGGCCTGGAGCAGAGAACACAATTATTGAAAGACGTTAATCCATCACAAGAGAGAGAGAGAGAGAGAGAGAGAGAGAGAGAGAGAGAGAGAGAAAGAAAGAAAGAAAGAAAGAGGAGACGGACACACACAGAGAGAAAAAGTGAGTGAGAAAGAGAAAAGAGAGAGAGGTAGAAAGAGAGAGAGAAAGGGAGAGAGAGAGAAAGGGTGAGAGAAAGGGAGAGAGAGAAACGGAGAGAGAGAGAGAGAAAGGGGGAGAGAGAGGCACAGAGAGAAAGACAGAGAGACAGAGAGAGGGGGTTAATCCATCATATGAATATTGAGCCACAGCTGTACACGTCACTGCTTTAGTAATTCAGTTCTGTCAGTATGTATATACCAACACACGTAATATTTCGCACCTTTTGAGTATCGAGCGAATGCCCTGTGGTGCACTATTTATACCTAGTTTGGTGCGCCATCGATTGATGCCTTGTGCATTATTAACTAGAGCGATAGAAGTTGCCAAGTATTAATGTTGTTCATGGATTACCATTGTTTAGGTAATAATACCGTTTTTATGTAATATCGTTTTTATGTAATACTGGTATTCATGTACAACCATTTTTATGTAATACCACGTTCGAAGCTCTGCCTGCCTGTCTCTTTGATCTCGTTCTGGAACTGAACCCTTCTTGCCTATCGATTTTGTTCTGACTGAGCGCCTGTGAATAAGCTGGTTCCAACGACTTAGCTTTCGTTGGGCCCTGTACAAATCTCAAGTTTACGATTACGATTACTAGTTTTATACCAATTTCTATGTTTCATAGTTTATGTAATACCACTTTTTATGT
>OZ029928.1:17255758-17293864 GCA_964023275.1 Norana najaformis
TTTAGGTAGCCAAATCGGAGTGAATGTAAATATATACGTTTTTCTATAGGGACCGGATGGCCTCGACCCTGCGCATTTTTCAATGAAATTATCGGGTGAGATCCTTCACCACCGCTGCCCCTTTGAACGGGCGCCACACTATTTAAGGTCCCCGTGTACGGACCGTGTGTTAGCTGAGATTGAAATCTCTGAAACAGAGCCAGTGTCTGGCGAAACGAATGAGTTAGGACAATTTACCCTACGTGCGGCAGAAAAGTACGAAATTCATGTAACGAAAGGATTGAGAGAGAGAGAGACAGACAGACAGACAGACAGACAGAGACACAGAGACAGAGACAGAGATAGAGAGACAGAGAGAGACAGGCAAACAGACAGAGACATACAGAGAGAGTGAGAGAGACAGAGAGACAGGTTGAGAGATTGAGAGAGATAGACTGACAGAGAAACAAATAGGGAGAGACCGGGGACAGACAGACAGACTTAGATGAAAGAGACAGACAGACAGACAGACAGGCAGACAGACAGACAGACAGACAGAGATAGAAAGATATATGCAGACAGAGATTCAGAGAGATACAGAGAGACGGAGACATAAAGACATAGAGAGAGAGAGACAGAGAGAGAAAAAAGAGAGCGAACAGACAGACAGAGAGATACAGAGAGAAAGAGAGTGAGACTCAGAGGGAGAGAGAATCGGAGAGAGACTCGGAAAGAGAGAGAAAGAGAGACAGAGAGAGATAGAGAAAGAGAGAAAGAGAGACAGAGAGACAGAGACAGAGAGAGAGATGAATGATAAATAAAACGGAGACTGACTCCATTTGGAGCTAAAGATTCCTTCTTTTGTCTTTCTCATTCTGAGCGAGTGGAGCGTGTCGTAACGATGTTGGAACATCACTCCTCTCTTCAAGTCATCTCATAAATCGTGCATTCCTCTGGCCATGAGATGTTGCTGCTGCAGGGAATTCGTTTTGTAACTGATGAACGCTGTGCAGTCAGTCAGACGAAGTATCCATGCATCGATGACGCTCATAAATCAAGAATAAGAAGAAAGAGAGACGAAGGAGGAGGGGAGTAGGGGAAGTAGTAGAAGAAGAAGAAGAAGAAGAAGAAGAAGAAGAAGAAGAAGAAGAAAAAGAAGAAGAAAAAGTCAAAAAAAAGAAGTAGAAGAAGAAGAAGAAGAAGAAGAAGAAGAAAAAAGAAGAAGAAGTAGAAGAAGAAGTAGAAGAAGAAGAAGAAGAAAAAGAAGAAGAAAACAAAAAAAAAGAAGTAGAAGAAGAAGAAGAAGAAGAAGAAGAAAAAAGAAGAAGAAGTAGAAGAAGAAGTAGAAGAAGAAGAAGAAGAAGAAGAAGAAGAAGAAGTAGTAGAAGAAGAAGAAGAAGAAAAAGAAAAAGAAGTAGAAGAAGAAGAAGAAAAAGAAAAAGAAGAAAAAGAAGTAGAAAAGAAGAAGAAGAAGAAGAAGAAAACAAGAAGAAGTAGTAGAAGAAGAAGAAGAAGAAGAAGAAAAAGAAGTAGAAGAAGAAGAAGAAGAAAAAGAAGAAAAAGAAGTAGAGAAGAAGAAGAAGAAGAAGAAGAAGAAGAAGAAGAAGAAGAAGAAGAAGAAGAAGAAGAAGAAGAAGAAGAAGAAGAAGAAGAAGAAGAAGAAGAAGAAGAAGAAGAAGAAGAAGAAGAAGAAGAAGAAGAAGAAGAAGAAGAAGAAGAAGAAGAAGAAGAAGAAGAAGAAGAAGAAGAAGAAGAAGAAGAAGAAGAAGAAGAAGAAGAAGAAGCAGCAGCAGCAGCAGAAGAAGCAGAAGAAGCAGAAGAATGAAGTCGCTAACATTTCTTACCCACAGTTCTCAGGTTAGCATTAAGCTAACCTGAGAACTGTGGGTAAGAAATGTTAGCGACTTCATTTTTCTTAGCCTCGGCACATGAGGGCGGGTGACCAGTTCTATCCCTCGCCGCCTGATCTTCCCACTAACAGAGTGCGACCAATGTATTCATTGTGAGACGGGGCGCGAGTAGAACTGAAATCTCGAAACAAATTTCTGTTATGGCGGGGATTTGAAACCCCCCGACCTCTCGATTGATAGTGTAGATGCTTACCACTAGATAATTGTGGCCATAAATAGAGGCGCTATATATGGCTGCCTCTTGAGGCTTGTTTAATAGACTGCTTTTTATATTATATTATGTTATGTAATGTTATGATGTTACGTTACGTTATGTAATGTTATGCTTTGTGATGTTATGTTATGTTATGTTACGTTACCTTATGTTACGTTATGTTATGTTACGTTATGTAATGTTATGCTATGTGATGTAATGTTATGCTATGTTATGTTCTGCCATATTCAGTGTCAGGTTATGTTTTGTTATGCTATGTGAGGCGAGGCAGAGGACTGCTCATACCCCATCGCGTCATATGCCGAGGCGAAGAAACGAAGTTACCAGCTTCAACCCCTGACTCCCCCTAAAGGGTTGGCTGAATGAGATCATCTTCTTATCTACTGTGCTGTCATAGTTGTTTAGATAGCAAGCCTTTGATGGATGCATCTGACCTCTGACCTCCAACTCGCCAGCGGGCGGAAATCAGCCGATGATGCCCGAAGTGCCGACTGACCTCGTGAAGCGATGACCTTTAAACTCTTGAGGTCGCATGTAATGGAGGCGGGCGCGGTACCGAAGGGAAACGAACACGGGAAGTGGAAACAGACTGGGTTCAGAGGTCATGACGATGATGACAACGAGGACGAGGACGATGGACCGAGCTGAAAGACAATTCCGAGTTGATGGATATCAAGCTGACGGATGAGGTTCGAATTCTGCAACAAAGTTGTGAGATTGTTGTATCGTTGTTCAGTTTTAGGATTTCGGTTGTTATGATTAGTTGTTCGGTTATTTTGTTGTCCACTTGTCTGATTATTTGGTTGTTCTTGTTGTTAATGCGCCCCTGTGTAGCCAACTCTCGTCTTATCCTGCCTTATACCTTACTAAATCTTTACCTAAAGTTATCTCTTCTTATTTTAATCAATTTCTTAAAGCCCTACAAAATATTCAGATGTGCAAACTCTATGTAATCGTTTGCTTTATAATAACGACATATAATAAAAAAATATATAACAAACAATAACAACATATAAACAAACAATAACAACATATAAACAAACAATAACAACATATAAACAAACAATAACAACATATAAACAAACAATAACAACATATAAACAAACAATAACAGCATATAAACAAACAATAACAACATAATAACAAACATTAACAATATATAACAAGCATGATCAACAATTAACAAACATTAACAACATATAACAAACAATAACAACATATAACACAAAATTTCTAAACTAACCTAACTTCTCATGTCTTATACCTTATCTTACCAACTGTTACCTTACCAAACCTTACCTTGGCAGATCTTACCTTGCCATACGAAATCTTATATTGACTAGCCAAACCTTATGCTTTATTACCTTTAATTACCATACTTTCTGTCCTACTTACCTCAACCGTGAGGCGAATAATAATTTAAGACGGACAGAGAAGAAGGGAGGAAATGGAAAGTGACGTCCAATTAATAAATCTTTCCAACGACGTTAACTGTGCTAATTATCTTACTTATTTGCATTCGCCAACGCCATCTTTCGTCCATTATCTGCTTCACTGATTGCTTGCTGAGCAGAGATATGTCTTTGTTTGACGGACGGACGGACGGACGAAAGGAAGAAAGGAATAAAAGATGGAAGAAAGTAAGAAAGGAAGAAGGATGCAAGAAAGGATGAAAGGAAGGAAATAAGGAAGAAAGGAATGAATGAAGGATGGAATGAATCAATGAAGGAAGACAGAAAAGCATGAAGGAAGGAAGGAAGGAAGGAAGGAAGGAAGGAAACAAGGAAGGAAGGAAGGAAGGAAGGAAGGAAGGAAGGAAGGAAGGAAGGAAAGAAGGAAGGAAGGAAGGAAGGAAGGAAGGAAGGAAGGAAGGAAGGAAGGAAGGAAGGAAGGAAGGAAGGAAGGAAGGAAGGAAGGAAGGAAGGACGATGCAAGTTGGTAGTACTTAGGAAAAAATTGCTTCTCGACTGTGTATTTAAATAGAATGCGGGAGGGTGGGTGGGTGGGTGGGTTGCCAAGTGGGAGGATTAGGGTGAGTGAGCGAGCGAACGGAGGACACGGGCAAGCGGTCAACCCCTAAGCATGACAGATTTCATTTACAGAAGTGACAGCAAGAAAGCAGAGGAAGAAGGCCGAAGGAGGAGGAAGACAGAAGGGAGGAGGAAGGATTAGAGTAGGAGGAGGAGGAGAAAAAGAAGAAGAAGAAGAAGAAGAAGAAGAAGAAGAAGAAGAAGAAGAAGAAGAAGAAAGAGTAGTGGGAGGAAGCGAAAAGGAGGAGAAAGAAGAGAAGAAGGAAGAGGTAACAAAGAGGAGAAAGAGGTGAGAAAGAGGAGGGATATGAAAAAAGGAGGAGGAGAAGAGAAGAAGAGGAGGTGAAAGAGGAGGAGGAAGAAGATGAGGTGAAAGAGGATTACGGAGAGGAGAAGAAGGAAGAGAAGCAGGACAGTGACGAGGATGACAACGAGTAGGAGACGAAATAGGATGAAGAGGACGAAGAGGAGAAGAAAAGACAAACAAGAAGAGGAATGTAAGAAAGAAGAGGAGGAAGAAGAAGAAGAAGACAAAGAGCAGGACGAAACGAAGACAGAGAAGTAAGACGAAGACGAGGAGGAGGAGGAGAAGGAGGAAGAGGAGGAAGAAAAGGAGGGGGAAGAAGAGGAGGAAGAAGAGGAGGAAGAGGAGGAGGAAAGGAGGAGGAGAAAGGGGAGGAAGAAGAGGAGGAAGAAGAGGGGAGAAGGAGGTGGAAGAGGAGGAGGAGGAGATGGAAGAGGAAAGGAGGAGGAGGAAGTGGAGAAGGAAGAAGAGAAGAAAGAGGAGCAGGAGAAGGAGTAGGAAAAGGAGGAAGAGGAGTATGTCTTCTTCTGGCTGCGATGTGTTTACGCGGCTTGTATCGCATCAGCTGCGTGATGGATCGCAGTGCGCACTATAAATGGCCCGTCCTCGATGCTAAATGAATAAACAGCCGAACGGCTAAATGATGCAGTCCTATCAGTCTCCGTATCAACATCACCAGCAGCATCAGCAACCGGGAAATCAGATGAACGCTGCTATCTTTCGCGCATCAATAACACACGTGCGCGCACTCATGCACGCGCAGGCACAAGCGCACCAACAAACAGACACATCTGTGCACGTAATTCCATGACATGTAGACTCATCGGTGCATATGTTATGTATTTATGCAATACATGACGACGACGACGATGACGACGACGATGATGATGATGATACTTATGATTATGACGATAATAATAATAGTAATAGTAATGATAATAGTAATACTACTACCACTGCTACTACTACCACTAGTACTACCACTACGACTACTACTACTACCACTACAACTACTACTACTACTACTACAACTACTACTACTAATAATAATAATAATAGGAATAACCGCTCCTAGCGTAATTTCCTGTTACCGAGAGACTATATTTGCCTCGGGCAAAAATGATGATGATGATGACAACGACGGCGATTTGTCTGATATTGCTTTTCTACGTATTATAGAGAAGATACAGGAAATTAAGATAGCACAGCATAACTAAGATAACACGGCATAACATAACATAATATAACCTGGCATAACATAATATAGCCTGGCATAACATAACATAACATAATATAACGGCATAACATAGCATAATATAACATAACATAACATAATATAACCTGGCATAACATAACATAATATAATATAACCTGGCATAACATTAACATAGCATAACATAATATAACCTGGCATAACATAATATAGCCTGGCATAACATATAACCTAATTTAACATAACATAACACAACTTACTAGATGCAACTTATTATACTTACTCATCACATCGCATACCATTGCAGTAAATTTCCCTATCTTACAGAACATTTACATTACGCGTCTGCTTCACCCGTCCCTCCCTCCCCTTGGGGATTACCAACAGTCAGCAGCTGTTCCCCTTGGCCGGGATTATCCCACGGCTTGTTCCATAATTGCCGCCCTGGGGTAACCTTCACCTCTCTCCCCATAATCTCCTCCCCTTCTCTGCTGGTCCGTCCTTTCCATATTATCCTCAGGCTTCTTCATTCTCTCAACACAATCTGCATCTTCCTGGAGATCGCGTTCTTTTTTCGAGATCTCGTTCTTTCGGCGAGATCTCGTTACGCTCGGTCGAGATTTAAGCGATAAGCATGAGAAGACGTTGCGCTGGAGGCGTGCGTTGCGAGTCAGTGAAAAGCGCTGGTTGCAAGGTTGTTGGCGACACGAAACGCTGCACGATTGATTTAAATTAGCGTCAAGATATCTGAGCAGTTTTATGTCTGTCTGCGTTTAAATGGCGCAGCATTGTCACGTGATGCATAAATATTCATAAGGCGCAAATTTCGGCTCTCCTTCTCCCTCTTCCTCTTCCTCTTCCTCTCCCTTTCCCTCTTCTTCATCTTCTTCTTGTTCTCCTTCCTTCTCCTTCTCCTCCTCCTCTTCTCCTTCTTCTTCTTCTTCTTCTTCTTCTTCCCCTTCTTCTTCTTTCTCTTCCTCCTCCTCTTCCTCTTCCTGTTCTTCTTCTTCTTCTTCTTCCTCCACTTCTTCTTCTTCTTCTTCTTCTTCTTCTTCTTCTTCTTCTTCTTCTTCTTCTTCTTCTTCTTCTTCTTCATCTTCTTCTTCTTCTTCTTCATGATCATCTTCTTTTCTTCCTCTTCTTCTTCTTCCCCTTCTTCTTCTTCTTTTTCTTCTACCAATTCCTCATTCTTTCTTTCATTCCTTCGTTTTTTCGTCCGTTCTCTCGTTAGTTCTTCAAATTGCTTTGTGATTTTTAAGAGAATCCATCCTCATCAGACGCTCAGCGAGACGTCATTAGTCACCTACGACCGACCGACAAACCACCTGTTCGCGTTAACCGACTAAACGGCTCAATCCGACTGGACTACTTCAGTACATTATACATACGAATAAATACATATATACATGCACAATCACACACACACACACACACACACTTACACACATTATATATATATATGAAACACACGTGTATTTATGTATCGTGCGACAGGTGGTCTATCGGTCAATGATCATGCGGTTGCAAGTTCAACTCTGTGTAACAAGTTGTTTGCGCACACCGTGCCTCAGTCACCAAGCAGTATAAACTGGTTCCCGGCGTAAGCTGGGAAGTATAATGGCCCGTACTGCAATGTACTGGCCCCGTGTCCAGAACCTTGGGATTCGTCCAATGCTGACTCAAGTGCCTAAAGACCTTGGCATTCGTCCATTGATGGCTCAAGTGCCTAAAGAAAAGGAAATGAGCGCCTCCCCACGTCTCACTTCTGGGATATGGGATACACTACTTTATGTATATATCAAGATACTTAACATTGCGCCTTCTAAGGATCTCACAAAGGCGCTAACTTAATGGTGTTAATGTCATTAAGCGCAAAAATTTCGTTTAGCGAGCAGTGTTCAGATTACCAGAAATATCACCAGTAGCAGACTCGCGCACAGCGCTGAGCACAGTGTCGCCTCCAGGATTGCTTGCTTGGGGGCAAGAGCATTTCCAGAGGGGCGCCACATTCTAGCGGTCCATCAAGCAGTGGTCTGGTCTGAGGGGCGCCAGCATATAACCAAGAGTGGGGCGTTTCATCTGTTTTCATGGGTAAGTTCATGCAGACATAGAAATCCCTCGCTCCCCTATCCCACAAGTGAGTCGTAGGGGAGCCCTGAGTGGGCCCCATGCCTCTAGCTAAATCCGCCACTGGCTGAGCCCAACCAACAGGTTTCCATCCCGAGGTAACGGAACTGTTTCGATCGTTCGTCTACCAGACTGGGTTCAACCTTCAATCAAACATCTCTTCGTCACGGTTTGACCTGGTGGGCGAAAGCTGTCTCTGCTGCGTTCTACAAGAGACGTCTTTGGACGGGTGGGGTGATTGTGCGCCACGGTAGCTATCATCGCCCGTTCTCGTTCTACGTTGTCATCCGTTACACGGGCTATATCTCCCGCGGCGCACGATTACCCCACCGTCCAGCGCCGTCCTTTATAGATGGTAGCAGAGACAGCTTTCGGCCACCAGGTCGATCCATGACGGACAGATGTTTGATTGAAGGTTGAACCCCTTTTGGTAGACGATCTAAGCAGTTCCAGACCCTCTCATCGCTTTTTCAGATCGGTCAAAAGGTGTGAGCCGCGACCGGCAATCTGGAACCTGCCACCCCTTGAATGAATAATGGACTATCCTAATGACAAGGGGCGTCAGTCACGAGCGGGAAAAAACCGTCTGAGAACTGAAAATCAAGGACTGTCTCGTATAAATAACGCGGGAAGGTCAAGTCTGAACAAGAAAGAATTATTGAACAAATTTCGCTTTTAAGATGAAGTCTAAGACTAAAGGACAAGTGGCGAAAAACGAAGCCACATCCAGGCCACCGAACATGCGCAGACTCGTGCTGGAACACACACGCGCGCGCACACACACATACACACGCACGCACGCACATACACAAACAGACTTTTCACCTGTATTTATGTGTAAGTATATGCAGATATTCTCTTAGAAATCCCTCTCTGCCTTTAGGAAGATTTCTTCTGTATCTGTCTCTGTATATCTGCCTTTCTGTCTTTCTGCCTTTCGATGTCTGTCTGTGTGTCTGTGTTGTGTCTGTCTGTGTCTGCGTGTGTCTCTTTGTGTGTCTCTGTGTGTCTCACTGTGTCTCTCTCACTGTCTGTCTGTCTGTCTGTATGTGTCTGTTTGTCTGTCTGTCTGTCTCTCTTTCTCAGACTAATGTTGGAAGGCCAAATTGGTCGGTAATGCTAAGCAGAGGTGTCATGTTGCTCTTATCCTCTTGAGGGGTCTGCACTTCAGCGAAATACACAAATTATATGTCTATCTACTGTATCTATATATATGTACGAACATTTATACATAAGCTATGTGCAGATTTCATATACAACTCAAAAGTTACAGAAAATATTCTATATATGAATATATATATATGACATGTCAGTTCGTTTAGAAGGGAACCCGACTATTTATCCATCCACCCACCCACCCACCCAATAATCCCGCCTCCTTTCCTCTCTCCATACCTCCCTTCCTCCATCCATCCATCCGTCCATCCATCCACCCGTCCATCCAACCACCCATCCATCCATCCTTCCATCTATCAATCCATCAATCCATCCATCCATCCACCCACCCATCTATCCATCCATCTATCCATCCATCCATTCACCCATCTATCCATCCATCCATCCATCCATCCATCCACCCAACCATCCATCCATCCACCCACCCATCAACACATCCATCCATCCATCCATTCACCCACCCATCCACTCATCCATCCACCCATCCATCCATCCACCCAACCATCCATCCATCCATCCATCCATCCACCCACCCATCCACACATCCATCCATCCATTCACCCACCCATCCACTCATCCATCCACCCATCCATCCATCCATCCACCCATCCATCCATCCATTCACCCATCCATTCATCCATCTATTTGTCCTTCGCTCATTCATTTATTCATAATTCCAGTCATTCAGCTATGAATTCCTAAATTCACTCGAGCTTCAACGACCATAATTAGCTCGCTAGGATTCGAATACCTGACATAGCAGGCCAAATGGCTCGAGTTCTACCACTGGGCCACACGAAACGACAAGATCCAACTGTTGCGTCCAAAACTGCAAGACTTCGTTACCTACTGTATTCCTCAGATGTCATACGCACATTCACTTCGATACCTAGATCTTCTGATACTTTATATAGCGCGTTTCTACCCTTGGGATTTGAACCCCATACTCTGGGTTGACAGTCAAGCACCCTAACCACTAGACCCTCCTGAGAAAAACGTTAGTTCTCACAATTCAGCGATCATGCGTCTGTTGCTTTTCGAAATCCGCCGCACAGAATTTGTGCTGATCGGCGGACTGATACAAAAAATAGTTCTCGTTCCGGCGCATTAATACCTGTCCGTTGGACTGCATTGAAGTCTGCCACTTGATATCAAAACCGGTCTGGTTGCCAAGGCGACCAACCGGAAATGCTGATGACGTAATGCTGGAATGGCTTTGAGTTTTTCCAAGTTTTTCTGTTTTTTTTAGAAATCGTTCTGGGTAAAAAGCCATTAGCAATTTTTCGTTAAACCGAAGATCAGCTTTTAAAAGCTTTCGTTATCTGCTGCTTATGTCAAAACATTCATCCATCTGTCTGTGTGTTTATCTGTGTGTCTGTTTGTGTGTCCGTCTGTGTGTCTGTTGTCCGTCCGTCCGGCCGTCCGTCTGTCTGTCTGTCTTTCTATCTGTCTGTTTGTCTGTCTTTCTGTCTGTCTGTTTGTCTGTCCGTCTGTCTATCTGTTGTCCGTCTGTCCGTCCGTCCGTCTGTCTTTCTGTCTGTCTGTTTGTCTGTCTGTCTGTCTTCTTCTCTGCGCTTGAAAAAGGGATGTAGGCGGGGAGGGACAGACAGTCTTCCTGCTGCTGTACCTCTATACCATCTGAAGAAATGGTTTCCGATTCGTGATCTTTCGAGCGCTTGAATGGTAGGCAAGTCCAGACTTCTGCGTGTGTGCATGTCATGTGACCGTTTCCATACTATATTTTTTCCATATTAACGATATTATTATTTTTTAAATTTTATTTTATATTTGTATTAGATTATTATTAGATTATTATTATTATTGTTATTGTTATCGTTATCGTTATCGTTATTGTTATTGTTATCATCATCATGATCACAATAATATGATCATAATAAATCAACATCGCCATCGTCATCGTCGTCGTCGTCGTCATCATCATCATCATCATCATCATTATTGAAACAATTCACTATTATCCTTCCTCTCTGTCTGTATGTCTGTAGGCATGCCTGCCTGCCTGCCTGCCTGTCTGCTTGCCTGCTTGTCTATCTGGCATTCATGCCTTGTGTGTGTGCGTGCGTGTGTGTGTGTGTGTGTGTGTGTAGGCTTGTATCTTAGATTTGATTAGGTTCGATGAGCTTAGCTTTAATGTAATATCATCACTGAAAACTCTTCCTTTAATCTTCTCCATGTCGCATTCTCCTATAAGTCGTTTTCGCCGACAGATCGCCGTGTCCTCATTTTCGATCGGACTCTCCGTCGATTTTAATCAGCACAGGCCGCCAATTAAAGACTTGCGATTTATTACAGTGGCGCTATATAAGTTCTTAAGTCTACATCTGAAGACCAGGACGTTGAAAAGTAACCACCTTAGAAGCAGTACTGTAAGATGTCTTTGAATTACGACAATTGTCTGATCCATCCAACGAAATCACCATCACTTCACCCCTTGCAATCTCTGCGCAGGTCTTCCACTCAAAACTGAAAACACTCCTCTTCCACAGATCCTATCCTGATTCCCTTTCTTCCCTTTATATCTATCCGGCAGGTCCAGTTCAAAACATCACCCACCGTAACCGTCCGACTGTCTGACTGCCTGACTCTTGGATCTTGACCTGGAACGGAACACTTTTGCTATCGATTTTGTTTTGACTGAACGCCTGGGAATAAGCTGGTTCCTGCGACTTGGCTTTCGTTGGGCGCTGTAGAAATCTCGAGTTTACGATTACGATTACGATTTACAGAATGAAAACCACCAAAGACAGAAAACGTTTAGTCAGACAGAAGAGTTGGGTTGGATACGATTTTCCCGGCTAGCTCCATCGGTAACAGCCCTACATCGCACAGCCTCTATGCACGAGGATACCGCTTCGCATACCGATCGTAACTATATCTAAGAATTTGAATCTGGGGCTAGCACGGCCCGTACTCGGGAACATAAATGGTGTGGCAGTCCAGAAGCTTTGCCTATGTTGGTCCCACTTGATGGAATCGTCTCCCTCGAGAACTGCGACTTGACCTCCTTTCTCTTCCCCTCTCAGTGTTCCGCAGGCGCCTGAAGACTGTACTGTTTAACAGTGATTTTACTTTTTCGGGTCGGAAGCACCTCTGCTGAGTTTATCCTCTAAGAGGCGCTTTATAAATCTCAAATTACAATTACAACTACAATTACAATTACATCCATTCAAAGGGGCAGCGGTGGTGTAGGATATCACCTCATAAATTCGTTACATTTTAACGGTAATTTAAATCAACGTTATATCTACGTGAATAAAAGCCGGCTAACCACAAGACGTGCACTAGTAACAATATACTTTATTGCTTGGATGTATCATCGACGCACTGTAGCTTCAAAACGTACTGCAAGATCTTTAGTGTCCAACTATTGTTATTAGCCAAACGATGCTACAGTGGATTCAATTGATGACCCACACACAAACACACACACGCACACACGCATACCACACACACACACACACACACACTAATACACACAAAGTTATATATATAGTAGTTCCATTGTTTAACGACATCTTATGGCATCAAAGGCCGTTGACTTCGCACTCCTCCTTTATCCAGGCTTGGGACTGGCACTACCCGACTAAAGGCAGTGGGGGAGTTAGACACACACACACACACACACATATATATATATGATTAAATAAATAGGCCAATGTCATATATAATACATAAATTCAGCCGTAAATTCGCCCATTATTCGGTCAGGATTTATTTCCCAACATGCACCGTGATGACGTCGGCGATCAAATACGTCGACGAAAACATCTTCGATTCATAAACTTCACATTACAATAAAATGCTCGTTAATGTCATCGGCAGCCATAAATGTACGCAATGTCAATGGACACATGATGTTTTTATTAACGCATTTTGTTCGCTGGGCTTTCTTTACCACGATAAAGCACCTTAAATGCATTTTCGTGTTTAGTTGTATAGTGCCTACGTCATAATTTTATGTGTACGACGTCATCTATATGTGTGTTATCGTCTTCTGAAACTAAATGTTCACTGTCAGTTATTTGTTACCTATTGACGATCATTTCTTCCGATGGAAGCCATTGCTTGGGACTGTGAGAACAATGTGCATGACAGTTAGGCGTATTCCTTTAGAAATGACTGTGTATTGTATCTGCTTTGTATGCCTATATACGCATGTATGTATGTATGCATGCATATATGTATATCTGTCTGTATGTCTGTGTGTCTGTCAGTATGTATGTATGTATGTATGTATATCTGTCTGTATGTCTGTATGTCTGTCTGTCAGTATGTATGTATGTATGTATGTATGTGTGTATGTATATATGTATATCTGTCTGTCTGTCAGTATGTATGTGTGTATGTGTGTATGTATGTATGTATGTATGTATATATGTATATCTGTCTGTATGTCAGTATGTATGTATGTATACAAGAATACATTTATATGTTCATCAAAGCATGAATGTATGGTGCATGCATGTATTTATGTATACACAAATACATTTTTTTATTTGCACATAAATGCATGAATGTGTGTATTTATATCGTAACATACATACCTATGTTGTATGAATGTATGTATTTATGTATGTATGTATGTAAGCATACTTGAATACAATTAGATGTACATAAATGGATGAATATGTATGTATTTGTGACGTAATATACATAGATCCATAAGCGTTCATATGTTGTATGAATGTATGTGTCTATTTATGTATGTATGTATGTATGTACGTATATATGTATATGTATGTATGTATGTATGTATGAATGTATGTATAAATGTATGCATGAATGTATATGTATATGTATGTGTGTCTGTATATATGTATGTCTGTATGTATGTATGTATGTAAGTATACATGAATACATTTCTATGTATACATATGCATGTATGTGTATATACACTTAACATACATATATATGCCTATTTATATTGTCTTATGTATGAATGTATGTATGTACGGTGCACGCATGCACATAGCCAGACAATTCATTATATAGCGCCGTTTCCAAGTAATTTTTTTAAAGTTTCACAGCAATCGACTCGCTGTGCTGAGGACGCAACCTAAAATTTGCGTGACTTACTTACTCACTCACTCGAGTTTTTCCTTCTTCGCTCTCTCGTTCCTTCCGTTCCCTGAGGTCATGACCTTTCAGGAGAAACTGTCTTCGAGTCGTCGGAAGTCCACAACCGGAAGCTTACGTCTGGTCCTCTATATCCGCTTACCTGATAATGGAGACTAGTCCAGGCACAAATAGCCTGTATACAAAACGCTGATGATATTCGATATATATATATATATATGCATATATAATCGTAATCGTAAGTTCGAGATTTCTACAGCGCCCAACGAAAGCCCCGCCGCGGGGACCAGCTTATTCACAGGCGCTCAGTCACAACAAAATCGATAGCAAAAGGGTTCGGTTCCAGGTCAAGATCCAAAAGTCAGACGGAGAGACAGCGTGGCAGCTACGGGGCGGTTTGGGGTTGGAGAGGAGAGACAGATAAGAGGAAGTGAGGATAGGATCTATGAAAGAGGAATGTTTTGAATGTCACTTTGAATATATATATATATATACAATGAACTGTAGTTATATATATATATATATATACATTTATATTACATAAATGGTTCGTCTTACTTTGGGCGACACGATCGTAGCTCTATCTACGTCAGGCATGGATAGCTACATTGGTTAAAGCGTACGTCAAGGTTCCTCTGAGCGTGAGTGTGCCGGTTCGCATACCGATATTGGCTACATTTCAGAGATTTGAATCTCGGGCTAGCACGGTCCGTACACGGGGACCTCAAATGGTGTGGCGCCCATTCAAACGGGCAGCGGTGGTGAAGGATCTCACCCGATTAATTCATTGCAAAATGAGCAGGGTCGAGGTGTACGGACCGTGCTAGCCCGAGTTTCAAATAAATGAAATAAGACACGATCGGTAAGCGAACCGGCATCCTCACCCTCAGAGGCGCATTGTTATTAAATAACATATCGATGACATATGTTATTATGACGTTACTGATTTCGTAACGACCATCGTAATCGTAATCTCGAGATTTCTACAGCGCCCAACGAAAGCCAAGTCGCGGGGATCAGCTAATTTACAGGCGCTCAGACAAAACAAAATCGATAGGCAGGAAAGGGTTCGGTTCCAGGTCAAGGTCCAGGAGTCAGGCAGGCAGACAGTCATAAAAACTCAGTGAAGAGGGCAGTTATAAAAATAATGATGATAACTGCTATTTCCTGCATATTTTCAGTAGATCAATAAATCAATTTTGCTAGATCTTCCCAAATGTTGTTGCTCTAAGTTCTCTAACTATAACTATTTTATTAAGGTGTCATTTAGACCCTATTTTACATTACGTTTATTTTATTGCTATATGTTGTAACGTATGGGCTTTTGACTCATGCTAATAAAAGAATACTTACTTACTTACTTATAACGTCGAAGCCAGAGACCGTTAACTGCTCTAGTGTTTAATGCAGCATCGACTGTAGTGGTATCTTCCGTTCGTTGATGGACTTGACCATTTAGCGTAGAGGGGGGATGGGTTGGATGGCGCTACCATCATGGTCACCGCCGCTTGAATAATGGATGCGACCCGCGAGGCAGCGCCGCGTCATTCGCCAGGTGGCGTTTCATAGTTTTCCGCGGAGTTTCAATTAGCGGAGGGTGTTGCGTCACTTGGTCGTCGTTGTGGGGTTTCGTTGTCGACTGGCGTCACCTGGCGTTCGACGTTCAGTTTCGAATCCGTTCAAGTGCAGCCTTTGAAATTGGCAATCCGTCGATGTTGTCTAGCAGTGGAAGCGTTGTCCTGTTGTCGGACCGGTTGTTTTGCTTGCAACCGGTTGCTATGGTGACCATCAGCTGTCATGCGATCAATTTGGGAAAGGTCGTAAAACCGCTATGTTTCTTCGAGGGTATCCACGTGAATAGGCGAGTCCGTGACTCTGGCTACAAAGGCCATAAACTAAACATTTTAGTTTATTACAGGTACTTAATACCTATATTAATAATGACGATGCTGATGGTTGTGGTGGTGGTGATGGTGATGATGATGATGATGAAGATGAAGATGATGATGGTGATGATGATGATGATGGTGATGGTGATGATGATGATGATGATGATACACTGTCGGCGGGAAAATCAGGCGGCGAGAGTAGGAATGGACACCCGCCCTCAGTTGCCGAGGCTATGAAACTGAAGTCGCGAACACTTCATACCCATAGCTGCCTCTCGCAGTTTAAGGGCTGCCTTTCTTTGCTATTATGTAATCATCTCTGAGAAAGTTAGAGGTTCAATCCCGACTCTGTGTGTGTGCGTCTGTGTGTCTGTGTGTATGACTGTGTGTGCCTGTGTGTATCTGTGTCTGTCTGTGTGTCTGCATGTGTCTGTGTGTGCGTCTGTGTGTCTGTGTGTCTGTGTGTGTCTGTGTGTGTGTCTGTCTTCTGTCTGTCTCCAGTCTTGCCACTGCGCGTTCTTGTCACGAAGTGCTAATTCTAAGCTGTCAGTTGAGTAAAATAATTTATTTTGCGCCAGTTTTAAGCTCCTGCCTGAGTCAGCGAACCTTCAGTCAATGGCTAATCAGCGCCTACTGTCAGCAGAAATTACCTTCAAGCTTCATGATTTATTTAGCGCCAGCCGACATTCGAGGTCGTTTCGAGAAGGACTATGCAATCAGCGGACGATTTCTGTCATCTCCGCCAGGTGGCTTCGCCTGTCGCTGAATCTCTGACTTTGAGGAGTTGAGAGGCAACTCCGGTCCTTCCATCTTCCCCCAGCGTGATGCTATGTCCGTCCGTTCCTAAGACGGCTGTGATGCGCAACACAGCGAGGGTAGGCGTTTTCCTCAGTACTCTTTTTTTCTAGAAAAAAAGGTTCCGGAACTGAACAATTATGGAATTTTTGTGCTAAAATTTCATTATTTTTATCAATCAATAAACACAGAAAACAGTGTAACGTTGTAAACACTGAAATTGAATTTTAAAAAGTTACATTCTATTACATAACTAAAATAACTTAGTAATTCTTTTATTAACAGCTAAATTATTTTTTATCAGCCGAAAAAAGTTGCCGGAAAGCCGTTCCGGAGCGTTTCGTCTGAGAGAAAGCATTGGATTTTCTTATCCTACATCATTTCTGTCTTGACGACATTGATTCTATTTTTTCCCTTGCTAAAATATGTCCTACTGTTACTTCATCTGTCCGTCCTTCAGTCAATCCGTTGGTTCTACTCTTTAGTCACCCCTCCATCTGTCCATCCGTTTGTCTGTACATCCATTTACCTACCACTTTCTCCTTCTTCGGTCCTTCCTTCCATCCGTCCGTCCGTCCATCCCTTCATCCATCCGTCCGTCCGTCCATCCGTCCATGCGTCCGTCCTTCCATCCCTTCATCCATCCGTCCGTCCGTCCATCCGTCCATGCGTCCGTCCTTCCATCCCTTCATCCATCCGTCCGTCCGTACATCTGCTTGTTCATCATTTCTCCGTATTTATCCATCCTTCCCACATCCATCCCTCAATCCGTCCATCGCTTCATCCATCCGTCCGTCCATCCATCTGTTCTTCCATTTCTTTGTCTGCCTCCATCCTTCTCTTGTTCAGCCTTTAATCAGTCCGTCCGTCCGTCCTCCCCTTCATCCGTCCGTCCGTCCATCCATCCCTTCATCCGTCCGCCCGTCCATCCATCCCTTCATCCGTCCGTCCGTCCATCCATCCCTTCATCCGTCCGCCCGTCCATCCATCCCTTCATCCGTCCGTCCGTCCATCCATCCCTTCATCCGTCCGCCCGTCCATCCACCCCTTCATCCATCCGTCCGTCCGTCCTCCCCTTCATCCGTCCGTCTGTCCGTCCTCCCCTTCATCCGTCCGTCCGTCCATCCACCCCTTCATCCATCCGTCCGTCCGTCCTCCCCTTCATCCGTCCGCCCGTCCATCCATCTTTCGCTCAGTCCATATTTCCGTTCCTCTGTCGTCTATTTCCTCTCTTCATCGCTCTCTCCCTCCCTCCCTCCCCGGCTGTCCAAAAATAGACGGAAGTCAGAGAGTGCCGACTTCCCGAAGGTGAGCCTCGGTTGAGTTGTTGCGAATTAGACGCGTAATGGACAGCTATTAGTCCGGAAAGGAGGAAGGCATGGGAGAGAGACGGTTGGACGGGGAAGGTTTAGCACGGGGTTTTATTTTAATTACACCGCGTTTCGATGGCAACGCTAAAACGTTTCGCTCGTCATTTAACGTTGCAGATCATATCGCGTCTGGGGTTGAGTGACGAATGGGGAGGGAATGGGTGAGGGGAATTGGGTGGGGATCGGGTGGGGTTTGGGTGGGGATGGGTGGGGAGAAGAACGAGTGGACGGTGCCGTGTTTTGATTACGAACGGCGATGAACAGGCGCTACATAATTGATTGTCACGTTGCGTCGTTTGTTTGTTTTTGGTAATTTGCGAGTCGGTGTTGACATTCGATTTGTGATACGATATTGCCCTGTCGCACTGAATGATTAATTAGCTGGTTGAGTGGTTGAATGGTTGGTTGAATGGTTGATTGAATGGTTGACTGAGTGGTTGATTGAATGGTTGATTGAATGGTTGATTAAATGGTTGATTGGATGGTTGATTGGATGGTTGATTGGATGGTTTATTGAATGGTTGATTGAATGGTTGATTGAATGGTTGATTGAATGGTTGATTGAATGGTTGATTGATTGGTTGATTGAATGGTTGATTGATTGGTTGATTGAATGGTTGATTGACTGATTGTTTGATTGGCTGGTTGATTGGTTGACTGGTTGGGTGATTGGTTAATTGGTTGACTGATTGATCAGTTAGTTGAATGATCGATTGATTGGTAGGTTGATTGATTGGTTGATTGACTGGTTGATTGGTTCTTTGGTTGGCTGGCTAGCTGATTTATTTATTTGCCAGCTATTTGGTAGGTTGATTGGCTGATTGTTTGGTTGATTGATTGTTTGATTGATTGATTGTTTGTTTGGTTGATTGATTGTTTGATTGATTGTTTGGTTGATTGTTTAGATTGCTGATTGGTTTTTTGATTGGTTCGTTGATTGGCTGGCTAGCTGATTTATTTAATTATTTCCCAGTTGTTTGTACCCGATGATAAGTTGTTTTTCTTTAATAATTATTTTTAATTTCTCTGAGATTCCGCTGCGTGGATCGGCTGTCGTCAACATTAGTTTCTTTTTCAATTAAATGAAGTCTATTTAAGTATGAGAATCGCGATGAGATTTTTAGGCAAGATTCATATCCGCGAGTAGGCGAGAACTAGGCCTATATAGATCTAGATAGACAGACAGATAGATGGATGGATAGATGGATAGATGGATAGGTAGGTAGGTAGGTAGGTAGATAGATAGATGGATGGATGGATAGATGGATAGATGGATAGATGGATGGATGGATGGATGGATGGACGGATGGACGGACGGACGGACGGATGGACGGATGGACAGATGGATAGACGGACAGACGGACAGACGGACAGACCAGAGAGATAGAATGACCAGATAGATAGATAGATAGAAACAGTTCCTTCCTCGTGTTGCGTTGGGGGCGGTTCGTCTCTCGCCCCTTTTGGTTATATGCCATCTCCCCTCAGACCAGACTCGCGAGAGAGCGAGAGAGAAAGAGAGACAAACAGACAGAGAGAGAGACAGACAGAGAGAGAGACACACACAGAGAAAGAGAGAGCCCTTGTTTTGGAGGTGAAGTTCAAGCGACCCTTCTGTTACTACTCCCGTGCATGAATGTTGCGCTCCTCTGGAAATATCTCTTCCCATCCACGCAAGCAATCCTGGAGCCGCCACTGAGATCGTAATCGTAATCGTAATCCCAAGATTTCTACAGCGCCCAACGAAAGCCGCGCCGCGGGGACCAGCTTATTCACAGGCGCTCTTGTGAGATGCGACTTGTGCATGACTGTCGACTTATGCATGAGATTTACAGAAGAGATTTAAAGATTAGATGTTTCCTCATCTTCAGGAGATAGTGCGATGGGGTGTTATGCAGATAACGAAAACACCCACCCTCCTCGATGGGCTGAGTGGAGTGGTCTGGGGTGATCGCCGAAAGGGGCAAACGACGGCGAAAACGTACAATACACCTATTAAGTTCTTCTCTTACTTAGTATCGGGTTTTCTCATTAGCTTGACGAGGCAGCCTCTTTCGGGTGTCGTGGGGTAACGGGAATACAATACAATACAACTTATATTTATAACGCGCCTTAATAAAACAATGTCTTACTCAAAGGACGCGTTACAACATAATAATTAGTTATAGTACTGAGAGAATAAATGAGTCTTAAGTTTTAATTTAAAATTATCTATTGAAGAGCATCTTCGAATAGATTCAGGTAAAGAGTTCCACTCAGCTGAATATTGGCAGTCTTTTCGACGAAGAAATCCAGCAGTTCATCAGATGTAAGGGAAGATGATGAGTCGGTCGGAGGAGAAAGCAGTGAATGTAAGGTAAGCTCTTCCAAAGAGTCTTACCATTAGTCGTAGCCTCATCAATACTACGGCGGTAGTAGCAGGAACACTTCTGTTGGAAGAAACAACGTTGAAGACGAATCTGAATACGTCATTGTTCCTCTTTCAAAGTGTCAGATGGTGCTTTTAAGTAGATCCTCTCAAGTTTGCACGACTGATATTAGACTAAAACGCCTTCTTCGAAGTAACATGACCGCGTGATGACAAAACAGGGACGTCTCATGACGGATTATAACTCAATTTGATGACGTTTCGTGGCTGAGTATGACGTAGACGTTATGAAGCCTCGTGGAATTTAATGACAGTAAAACGCCTTTGAGAGGTTTTTAAATACGCTATATAAATGCTCATATACATACGGCAAATAGTGTGACGTCTCTGACGGAGTGTGACCGTGTAAAGGTAAACAATACCTGGATGAATATACAAATGGTCTGTCTGTCTGTGTGTCTGTCTGTCTGTCTCAATGTCTGAATGAATGAATGTATGCATGTATGTATGTATGTATGTTTGTATGTATTTAGCATGTATTATGTATATTATGAATATATGTATGTATGTACGCATGTATGTATTTTGTATGTACGTTGTATGTTTGCATATATACATGAATGTATATATGAATCTATGTATGTATCTATGTATGTGTGCATCATGTATTTATGTATGTATCTGGTATCTGGTATCTGAACATTTATCTGATTCCTTTATATACAGCTGAAGAGGTATGTCTCGCAGTGTATGGCAGACATTTCTTTTACGAGTCTAGATAAAAATGTTTGGCTATTTTGTTGCTAATTTTTTACAGGACACTGTGATGACAATTACGATAATTATTGGCGTCAGTTAACTCTGACCTCAGGGGTAGAGAGGTCAACCGTCAAACTGCGGTAGTGGAAAAGCGGAACAACATTCTGGAACGCAAGGGACGATGATGGAGTCATCGGGCATATCGACAGCAGTTGGGTTGATCATCGAGGCGTCGAACCCGGGGCGATACGAATCGACAGCCGACAGCAACGAATCACTCAGCAACGACGTTCTGAGTCCCGAGGATGTGGAACGAATCATCCGCGACAGTCACGTGATCGGCACGAGCAACTTCAACTCGGTCACCCAGGCGACCCTGATCGCCGCCTTCGCGGTCCTCATCGCATTCGGTACGGCGGGAAACAGTCTCGTCTGCTACGTCGTACTCGCCAACCGTCACATGCGTACTCCCCGCAACGTACTCATCACGAACCTGGCCGCGTCAGACCTCGTTCTGTGTCTCTTCACGCAGCCTTTCAATCTGATGAAGGTCTCGATGCCGACCTGGAAGCTTGGAACTGCGATGTGCAAGCTGGTTCCAATGGCGGCAGGAACGAATGTCTTTGTGTCGACGATCAGCATCACCGCCATCGCGCTGGATCGCTTCCATCTCATCGTCCATCCGACGGAGACGGACCTCCTGCTGATGAAGTCCGGATCGTCCATCGCCCTCGTGTCCATCTGGATTCTGTCGATGCTCATGGCCACCCCGATGCTCGTCTTCAGCACGACCCGCAGCGTCGAACCGATCCCAGGGCTGAAGCTCTACGAGGTCTGCGTCGAAAATCCCGATCACCACTACGCAAAGGCGGCCTACTCCGTCGCCTCGATGCTCGTCCAGTACCTTGTACCAATCGCGATCCTCTCCGTGGCCCACGCGCAGATCTGCAAGAAGCTGCGATACCGGATGGCGACCAGTCGTCCCATGGTGAACACGGGACCTCTGGCCGCCGCGCGAGGAGTCCCTGTCTCCACCGCCGCACCGACGACGGCTCTGTCCCCGTTCCAGGCACGGAAGTTCCAGGCGGAGGAAACCCGGAAGCGGAAGACGAACCTGCTGCTCGTGATGATCGCCGTCGTGTTCGCGTCCAGCTGGATGCCGCTGAACGTCATCAACGTAATCGCCGACTTCGACCAGGCCTGGATCCTCTCGTTCGACAAGAACGGTCTCATCTTTGCCGTCTGCCACCTGCTCGTTCTCAGCTCCGCCTGTGCCAATCCAGTCCTCTACGGCTGGCTCAACGACAACTTCCGGCAGGAGTTCCTGCGAGTCCTGTGCGGAAGATGTCAGAGGACCCGAATCCAGAGCGGGGAAGAGGGGCCCAACATGGGGTGCGTCCGACAATGGGGACTTCCCTGCTGTAGGAGCCAAGAGCGGGCCTCGCCGAAAGAAACTCTGCGCCTGAACTGCGCCAGTTCGCCCAGGGCGGTTGCCTCGAATACGAACCACTCCCTCGAAACGACTGTCCACCTCAAGAACCTCAGTGTCAAGGTCGAGCCACTGACGAACTCCAGCTCAACGGATCTGTGAACTTCGGCTGAAATTCAGGGCCGGTTCTCGAAGCAGTAAAGGCGATCAGCTTAACGCCCCTATGTCCGCTAGTAGGAGGCGTTAGTATCTTACCAATCGGCCCTTGAGCCGGTGTAGCGAGAGATCGGTTCCGGGGTGAAAGTAGTTTCGAAAAGTATTGTGATTGGTCCACGTGACCGATGACGTCAGATAACAGTTTGTTGCCACTTCCTTCGTCAAAATAATGCGCAACTCTCCCCGCAGGCCTTGTGCAGTTAACGGTGATGTGCGCGAAAGTAGTTCCGATAAATATTGTGATTGGTCCACGTGACCGATGACGTCAGGTAACAGTTTGTTCCCAATTCGTTCGTCAGAGCAACGTTTTGTCCTGATTACGACTGCGTAATAAGTACAGACTGCTTGGGTGAATGCTTAGACTTCGATTTCTCCACCTACTGAATTATTGTTTTGCATTGAATTTTTCTATCAAGACAACAGAATACTTAAAAATTCGCTTCACTGTGTCGTGCCTTGGCAACAAAAAGCTGGCCGAGTCGGAACCGTTTTCGCCCCGGAAGCGATCTCGCGCCACACCGGCATTGAACGAATCATAAAGTCCTGTACAAGGACTTGTCGTTTGGCTTCCCAGCTTACGCCGGTACTAAACTCTTCCGCTTGGCGACTGAGAAAAGCAGCGCGAACAACTTGTTCAGGGTCATTACACGGAATCGGCTCAGCAGGCTCAAACGCGCAAACGTTGGATTACAGATCAGGCACGTTACCGAATATACCACCGTTCCGCATAAGCTTCATATATATATAAGGTCATCTATATAAATGTAATTGTGTATATATAAATATATATTTCATATATATAGATGGACTAATATCTCATGAAGAGCTCAGCACAGCGCTCGAGTAGCGCTTGATACGAAACTAAGCTGTGCTTACGAAAGTGACGAACTCAGCGAACACAAAAACAATTAGGCCTAAAGCTTAGCGCTTAGTATCCAGCGCTGTGCTGAGCGAAAAAGACAAGCTACTCAGCGATCGAAAGGCGCTTAGCAATAGTGTTCAATGCTTTGTAGGGCTTTCTAATCGCTTCTATCGCTTGAATTGAAAGCTGGCACTGGCAGCCGGTTTTTCTTTTAATAAAGTACAGAGTGGCCCAAAAATCGAAGTTATGTCTGTTCTGCGAATTTTGGTTGGTTTTCTACAAAGTCGAAATTTCTGCAATTGTGCTCTGCACGCGTAGGATAGGTAGGTAGGTAAGTAGGTATGTAGGTAGGTAGGTAGGTAGATAGATAGATAGACAGACAGACAGGGAGGGAGGGAGGGACGGAGGGAGGGAAGCACGGACGAACGGACGGACGGACGGACGGAGGGACAGAGGGAGGGACGGAGGGAGGGAGACAGGGAGGCAGGCAGGCAGGCAGGCAGGCAGGCAGGCAGGCAGGCAGGCAGGCAGGCAGGCAGGCAGGCAGGCAGGCAGGCAGGCAGGCAGGCAGGCAGGCAGGCAGGCAGGCAGGCAGGCAGGCAGGCAGGCAGGCAGGCAGGCAGGCAGCCCAAAGTAAGTAAGCAAATGCTAATCACCCAGCAGCCAAATGATATACGCAGCAGGATGTTTGCCTTGACGCGGGCCAGAGGAACAGCAAGGGGCCCCGGTTACCTTGACCTGAACTTAAGCCAGACGTACATTCCACTGAAATACACATGTTGTAAGATAAGAGAAAGTAAACCCAACCGGGCAGTTGCAGCTAGCTACTAAGTAAATCCCGTAAGAAAACGCAAGACAGACTATTTACGCTTAGTACACTGCAACTTTACTGTATGGCTTTTACGAAAGCAATGCTAAGGTTAACGAAGCTTTTGACTTTGTTATTCTTAACATGGGGCGCCCTCCCGTCGTTAGGTAACGATTGAGCCACTAGGTAAATCTTAATTTAACATATTAAATACTGCCTGGAAGCCAAGTGATTGTCATTACGAAAAAAAGAGGAAATTTACACAGTTTATGAAAACATTCTGAAATCACAGCCTGCCTGCCTGACTCTTGGATTTTAATCTGGAACCGAACCCTTTTGGTTTGTTTTGATTGAGCGTCTATGAATAAGCTGGTTCCCACGACTTAGCTTTCGTTCGGCGTTGTTGAAATCTTGAGATTACGGTTACGATTAAACAGAAATACCTACATAAATTGTGTAGCGCTAGTTTTTGTGTTTCCTTGTCTGGCGTTAGCTTGTGTTGCAACGGCGCACGTATCTTCAAGAGGAAGCAGACGAAGGTCGTCTGAGACGAAACATTTTTATTCTAAAAATCTGAAAATCTGTTCAAGTAAATGTGTTTCAGTCGAAATTGCAAGTTATAAATAGCTCTTGCTTTGTAAGTATAATATATAATATAGCACAACTTTTGTATTATGATCCCGAAAGTATCGCTTTACGGGATTTTGCGGAAATAGTTTGCACGGTGATGTCTATCTTTAGCGCAAAAACAACGCTTAAGGGATTAACCTTTGCTTCGGTGACACGGGTATCCAATTGCTAATTTGAGTGGGGTTTGAACGATAGGCAGCGTAATTGGCAGCTTTGCCGACATCGTTGGTATCTAATGGAATCGTGGAATAAGATTCCCCACGGAAATCCTGCCAATCTTGTATCAGTAAAGTTCATCGAGTTTTGTATAAATATTTGCGCCAGGCTATTATTTTGGCTATAAGCTTGTAATACATGCAGTTAAAGACAAGTCATGCATTCATAATCAGTGATGCATTTTGAGCAGTTTAAAGATAATTAAAGTAGGCCTAGTTGACAAGCCCGATAGCCCATTTTGATCTTACTTGGTGGCACGTAGACTGAAACTCATCTCAAAGCACTCTGCTATCATTATTGAACTGTAACTTTTAGGTAAATTACTTTTAGGAGACTCTAATGCTACTGGCCACAAAATCACACGAGATATGGGTAAACACAAGCTAATGATGCCTTCCGAGCAGATGTTTTTGGTACCATTCAGAAAGAACGAGGACAATAATCCTGCTGATCCTACAGATGACCAGACTGCAGGGAAGAGACTTTACCCGCAGGATCAGTTTGTCGAGCAGCAAGAACATTGTGATGACAATAAAATTAAACGCAGACTTTGTGGTACCTCCTCTACACAATTCACTGATCCAAGATCCTCTGTATTTCCAGCTAACTACACCGTGCATGGTGGAAAATCTTCTACGAAAATCTTGCAGAAGAGTAGTATAGCAACACTATCTCCATCCTGTCTCTTTCCTTCCAAACAACAGGACAAGAAAATGGCAGAAATTTCAATCAGCAATCATTCGTTCAATGCAGAAACCAACAGCGATGCAGAACTGGTAAGAAGAAAGAAACTGTGTCGACGAAAGTATGCAATTCCTGACCGAAAACCATCTGGGAGGCAACTGAATCATACAAAAACAGTAAAGAGCAGATCAACATCACAGGTATTTACAGATCTTCTGAAACAGAAAAATCTTAAAGAGGATGTAGTCAATAATGAATAAATTTAGCAGCAATTAATAAATAGATATTTACTAGTCATTTCAGAACAGTAATGTCCATAACATATGCTAAAATCATGCGAAATCATGTTTGAGCATGCCTGAGAAACCCAAACAAAGTCGAAAAAGGTAATTTCCAAGAAATGCACTGAGAAAGCAAGTAGGTGTAAAATGGATCAATTGAATTCTTTGCATACTTATATCTCCTGTGGCTTTAGCTATCAAACTCTAGGTCTTTATTTACAGTTTTGTTGTCTAAGTATTTTACTTCAATGTTATTATGATGCCCTGAGGCAAGCACTTAATAAAACACGACCCTTAGGGCCTTAATTTGAAGTCGTGTTTATCAGTTATTATGCAAATGAATAGCATTTAAATATTCACCACAACCAGCTTTTATGGAGATTTAATTAAGGCAGCCACGGTCAATTTCTGTGCAAATGATCAAGTCGGGTAAATATGAATCTTAACCAGTTTTAATGGAAATTTAAAAGTTGGTAGCCTCATAGGCATATGAATAGTTGAATACTCTTCAATTTACTATCCACGAAGCTTAAGTACAGCTACTTAGGTCGAGTTATAGTTATGGCACACTTTAACACATGCTTTCTCAAAAGTAGCCTTAGGGAGACCAACATCTTTAAACAGTTGTAACGTTTACTGTATGTGATTGAATCATGCGTTTTTCACCAAATTATTCAACAATTCCAGCCCCATTTAGTGCAATATCAAACCTGGTTTCTATTTTGTCCGACTTTGTGAGGGTGTTCTCAGGCTATGTTCACATATGCAGGATTAAAACTAAATAATAAATAGTATTTCCACAGTTTAACGATATCTTTGGGCATCAAAGGCTGTTGACGTCGCCCTCCTCCTTTATCCAGGCTTGGGACTGGCACCACCTGAATAAAGGCAGTGGCGGAGTTAAAATAACAAATAGTTCTTATTAAACAATGTGTTAGAGTAGTGCTATACATAATGGCTGGTTTCTGCCGGCACTATTGTGGCCAGACTGTGCACAGACAGATTGGTAATAAGGACAGGACAAGCACCTCTCTGTGAGGACAAGCACCTCTTTGTGAGGACAAGCACCTCTTTGTGAGGACAAGCACCTCTTTGTGAGGACAAACACATCTTTGTGAGGAAAAGCACCTCTTTGTGAGGACAAGCACATCTTTGTGAGGACAAGCACCTCTTTGTGAGGACAAGCACCTCTTTGTGAGGACAAGCACCTCTTTGTGAGGACAAGCACATCTTTGTGAGGAAAAGCACATCTTCGTGTTTTGTGGTCTGTATAGTAATTGGAAGAAATTCTGGCTGTAGACTGTGTTCATTTATCTGACCGTTTATGCATTTTAATTTAAGATTTTGAGGTAATTTGTTTCATGACTATTTAGTTTAACTTATACAAACCTAATGACTATCAAACTAGCACAGATGGGACTGTTGTTGGCAATTTTATACACCTGTGGCGTGCACAGTGCACAGATCACGTGCATTCGGATTTTCTTATTAGAAACACGGCATCAACATTCCAATTGAATTAACGTGGGTGAGGTCAGAGAATATTGTCGTTTGCTGTAAGTAATCTATTCCAATTTAATCTAATCTAAAGACTTCTGTTGCACCGTTGTCATAATGCCCAAGGCATCAGTCAATGATCGCTTCAAGTCAAAATCGCAATCCAAAATCATAATCCATTGGAGAATGATAAGTAAGTAAGTAAGTAGCCTCTTTTAGCACCTGACATGCAGACATGCATCACACTGTATAGATCAGTTAAATACGTATGAAATAATTTATAACATGGGCAGATATAGTAGACAGACGTGTACAACTAAATATAACTAAATATATAAATATAACTAATGATACATCAATTCACAAAACTACTTTTAAGCAGTTTAGATTTAAGAATAGGAAACATGAGAAAGTGTGTCCTCTCTTGCGAAGCGAGTGCTTGTCCTCGTGAAGAGGTGCATGTCCTCACGAAGAGGTGCTTGTCCTCATTAAGAGGTGCTTGTCCTCATGAAACGGTGCTTGTCCTTACAAAGAGGTGCTTGTCCTGACGAAGAGGTGCTTTTCCTTATGAAGAGGTGGCACGAGATGATGAAGGCAGTGCCAAGGAAACTGCGATATCTGGAAGAGCTGTTGGTCTACTATTTTGCTGTTATGATGTATTGGAGACATAATCTGTCGCATGTCGGATGATGTAAAGTTACAGAGGGACCTGCTTTTATATTTAACGCAATTTTCCTTGTATGGCATGGCGTGGGAAGCAATATTCACGTCGTGTATTAATCAGGATTTTACGTAACTCAGCTGGTCTCTGCAGGTAAGCTGTTTGAAGCGGTTCAGCTGCGGATTTCATGCTTTTCTGAACATTGTAATTGTAATCTGACATTTATAAAGCGCCACTTCAAAAATAGACTCATCAGAGGCGCTCCCGACCCGAACCAGTAAGACCACTGTAAAATAATACAGACTTCAGGCGCTTCCGAAACTGAGGAAGGGACAAACTGAGGAACTCAAGTCACAGCTTGGCTCTGATTTCAATCGGTGAAGTGCATTGTAAGTGATTTTTATAAGGAAAGAATTTTGTCTTTCCATATGGTGCCGGGTATTACAATTGAGATCGATTTGATAAAAGTAGACCACAGCGATCCGAGTAATCCAAGAAATGAAATTGTTTTAGATCGTCAACAGCTCTGGGCAACAAGTCTTAGTTTGCTGATCGTGACTGACATAATGTCTAATATTGCTACACATGGCGCCATTTGGAAAATTTATTACTTCTTTTGCAGCTGCTGCTGATTTTGTTTCCTGTTTTTCAGTGATCGAGATATGGAAATTGTCTGAAATCCTCTGCTAGATGAGAAAAAGTTCAGTGTT
Source organism: Norana najaformis (assembly GCA_964023275.1). Classification (NCBI taxonomy): domain Eukaryota; kingdom Metazoa; phylum Annelida; class Clitellata; order Crassiclitellata; family Hormogastridae; genus Norana; species Norana najaformis. Next base: position 17,284,984 of record OZ029928.1, read on the forward strand.
TATATATGCATATATGTCTATATATGTATATAGTGTATATATATCTGCTAGATGAGAAAAAATTCGATGTGTATATATGTGTATATATGTACATATCTATCTTTAGCCCAAAAACAGAGCACTTACGGGATTAACCTTTGCTTCTACATATGTCTATTTATGTATATATAGTGTATATATAGTATATTTTTATATAAAACAACATAATGAATAATATACTAGGTGGGATGTAATATGATGAATAATTTACTGGGTAATGAACAATATGATGAATAATATACCGGATAATGAATAATGCAATGATTAATTTACTGGGCAATAAATAATATAATGAATAATTTACCAAGTATTGAAAAATATAATGAATAATATATCAGGTTATGAATAATATATCAGGCAATGAATAATATAATGAATAATTTACTGGGTATTGAATAACAATGAATAATATATCAGGTAATGAATAATATAATGAATAATTTACCCGGTATTGAATAATATAATGAATAATATACTGGGTAATAAAGAATATAATGAACAGGGTAATGTATTAGGTAATGAAGAATATCTACATGTACGTAACAATATGCGGTTTCGTCTGATTACAGAGCCCTGGAGAAAAATCTTTGTTGATTCTGATTGAGAAAACGATGAGAGAAATCAGTGACTTACACAAGAGACAGCAAGTCTTATGCACCAATCAACTGTCACAAAGCCTCGATGGTAAGCAGCAGGGCAGGAAAGGAATACAAATTTACTAGCCGGCCAAATATCAATTCTGGGGGAAAGCTATTGTTGCACCCTATTGGTTGCAACCTTCCCCGCGCCCAATTTCAGTCCTTTCCCTCCCTATTCCTCTCCCACATCCCTCTCCCGCCTTCCTTCCCTTCTTCTCTCTCCGTGTCTCTTTCTGTCTGTCTGTCTCTCTCTGTCTTTGTCTGGCTGTCTGTCTGTCTCTTTCTCTGTCTTTTTCTCACTCTGTCTGTCTGTCTCTCGGTTTGTCTGTCTGTCTCTTTCTCTTTTACTCTCTCAGTTTCTCTCTCTTTCTCTGTCTGTCTCTCTGTTTCTCACTCTGTATTTTTCTGGCTGTCTGTCTGTCTCGTTCTTTCTTTTTTTCTCACTCTCTGCCTCTCTCTGTGTCTCCTGTCTCTGTCTTTGTCTGTTTGTCTGTCTCTCACTCTGTCTGTGTGTGTGTCTGTCTGTCTGTCTCCTTTCTTCCTCTTCCTTCCCTCTCCTTCATCCCTTTCCCGGATTCGTCTCCCTCTTCCTTTCTTTCCCTGGACAAGTGCTAAAATTGCCTTGTTTTCGTCATTTGCCGGCGTTATATGTTCTAGTTTTGCTAAACAGACCACGTAGCAGATACGTGTCTAAGCCTTTTATTGTTTAGATATAGCGACGATGCAAGCGGTACTAGCAACCAATGTTAGCAGCATTTTGCAAAAGCAGATGCTCTTGCTTGCAGCCCAACAACACAACTCTTGCCCAGAGAAAAACTCAACAAAATACTGATGTAACATTTTATGATTGCATTTTCCTAGCCACTGACCGCTGTATAAATTCTCTTTTATGCTTATTTATCAGCTGCCTCTATCAACAAAATCCATAAGCAGGTGCATCATTTTGCTTGGTGGTGAACAAGACAACTATTCTGCAAGGGGACATCCATTTTACTTGCACCTCTTCCTGTTATCTCTCTCTCTCTCTCCACTCCAATCCAAAACACCACCCACCGTAGCTGCCACGCTGTCTCTCTGCCTGACTCTTGGATCTTGACCGGGAACCGAACCTTTTTGCCTATCGATTTTGTTTGGACTGAGCGCATGTGAATAAGCTGGTCCCCGTGACGTGGCTTTCTTTGAGCACTGTAGAAATCTCGAATTACGATTACGATTACTTAGACGTTCTCTTTGGAGCAATTTCTCCACTAAATGTGTACATATTGCTTTGTGTGACTCAGTCCAACATCCATTATGCATAACTTCCACTAAGCCGAACCTATGTAGATCAGCTGAAAGCCAAGTACGTAGCGCATTCTAGATGGTTTTTAAAAGGCGATATGTAAATTGCCACATACATACATACACGTGAAACTCCGCCGTTGGCGTGTTCTGGTGGTGCCAGTCCCAAGGCTGGATAAAGGAGGAGGGCGACGCTAACCGTCTTCGTTATGACACAGCGTCGTTAAATAACAACTACACACTGCGCAAACACGTGACATCGTTAGTCACTGGGATTTGTGAATCAGCGCAATTTACTGAATACCGAAGGTAAACTTAAGTAATAAAAGTTTATGCACTTAGTGCTTCCCGAGTGCGACAAATACCTGATTAAAGTTGATGTGCAGCCAGCATAATTTGATTTTGCGATGACTAAACACGTCGTTGAGAGGTAGGCGTGCGATGTCCAGCGTCGGAATCCTTCGCGTCGCCTGAGATGCCGACAACTTTAATTAGAGAAATTGATTCTCGACAAATTAGTCTGTGAAAACCGACATCAATTTCGTTTAATCTATAGATCCAACGCACCTGGGCTACGGGCGAGATAGCCAGCAGTGAACGGTAACGTTTCGGCGTCTTACGACTTGCACTGAGTTCAATGCTATCGTAATTGTAAGCTCGAGATTTCTACAGCGTCCAACGAAAGCTAAGTCGCGGGAACTAGCTTATTCACAGATTCGACGGTGTTAAACGCCTTTCAGAGCTCAATAGTCTACCGAGCATGCGGCATCATTCGGCTTTCTTAACCTTTTATGAATGGGACTTTAGGGATTGCTTTTGACTTCGTGAACTTTTACATGTATTTTGTGCTGTTAATTTATATGAGGAACACGTTTTCATGGACATCTTCACACTCATCATCAGCCTTCAACTGAAAATGCAAACTTAACCAAACAAGGCAGCGCAAGAAACATTGTTGTCATTAAGTCACTTTCTTTAGATCTGTTAAGACATTCATGCTTCAATGCCTGTTAGAGGTTAGGTATTAGAGGTTCTTGGTTTTAGTGGTTCTACATTTCATATGTCCTACTATTTCGAGGTTCTAGGGTTTAGAAGTTCTAGGTTTTCAGAGGTTCTCGGTTTTGGGGGTAACTTGTAAGGACAAGTCACCCAGTCGTACATTAGGTTTTCATGTTTGTGCCTGAGCCAGATGATCTGTGAACTTCAAGCAGCCAAGTTAGAAAGTGTCAGCAAGGGGTGTATTGATTAAAACCATTAGAATCAACCTAATTGCACATCTTGTTTTAAGCCCAACACTGTTTTCTATGAATTGTGTACTTTTTGTAGATCTTCCAAGACCTCAGGGTCTTCCCGGGCAGTCAGTTCAGAAAACGTCAGCCAGCGAAACTAGAGTATGTCTGTTTATTTGCTGTTATTTATCCAGTGCAGATAATAAATGACAAGGCTTCAGTTAACAGTGCTACAGAATTTTATATTATTATTATTGCAAAAATTTACGACTCATTCACACAACAGTGTGAATCTGAGGATTGAGGATTTTTTGCTGTCGACTTCCCACCACAGTAACCAACTCAAGGGAAGACTAACGCGTACAAGGAAGTATTTACGAGAGGTTTATGGAGTGAAACCCCTGAAACTTGTTTGATTTTGCTGACTGTTTGGGACTAAAGAAAGGGGTATAAAAAACCGGGAAAGTAGAAAAATATTTATCATCAAGTATTTTATAGAGTGACTAAACAAGGTCAAGATTTTTTATGCTTAGTAAACCTAGCAAATACCACATCTACAAAACCACCTCATAATTTTTTTGTATGTGGCTATGTGTCCAACCAATTGGCCTAGTCTTACTATTATCTGAGAGATACGCAGTATCCCGGTAAAAGAGAGCTATATTATTTTCCTGTATATACCTGCAGTACTTTAAAAATAGCACAGATCTAGCATGGTAGCCATATATTTGAATGCTTGCCTTTGCAAAATTATGTATGTATCAATCCAGGGGCAGTAGCTGTGGGTCAGCAAGTGTAGGGGCTTTGGCCTGACTCTGAAAAAGGGAAGCCTAATAAAGTTCCTATTGTTACTATCAGTATGTCTTGGGGGACCAAAATTTGAAGGTACGCCACAGTCTGAGGGGCAAAGACAGTGACCGAGTCAGAATGTTTGATATATATATATAGATGTATGTGTGTATATATATATATATACACATATATATATACATATATATATGTCCTATTGCATGTTTGGTTGATGCTTGTCATCAGATAGTGATGCTGTATGCACAAAATTTAAAATATAAAAGAAATAAAATGTGTAATATGTCTTCGTATATACTGCACACCCATTAGTTACAAAATGCATTTAGGAGAAAACAGAAACAGGCCTAGTCTTACTATTATCAGAATTCCAACCATGGTTATTTTCCTGTTATCTCATCACTGTTACTTACAGATGAACTTACTTGTGAACGTTTTGTTGATGATGAACTTTAACACCACTTTTACTTAGTATAGGCAGCACTTTTGTGGGGTACCTAAAAGGTGCTATATAAATTGTCTAGATACATACATAACTTTGCAAATGTTTGTTTAGGGTGATGAAACAGAAGAGTGACGGTGCCAAAGTCTTGTCGCTGCAGTAGTTGTTCACGGTTCCTTGGACAAGACTTTTATGCTTGGTTCACACAATCCCTGTCTAGTGCGGACCTTCTAAGTACTGGGCAGGAGTTTTTCCATGATTCTTTAAAATATTTTGCACAAAATATCCATTTATCACAATATATATGTTTATATCACAGGTTAATGTATTTATGTATCTACAGATGTTGGGAATATGTATCTGCCTGAACATTTATATAGCACCTGCTAAAAACTTAGTGAAAGCCTAGTATCCAAAATGCATACATATATTAGTGTCTGGCCTTTCCAAACATTACTTTTATTAAGAGTGTCTTGGATCGTTAGCGGCAAGTTATTTTTTTCAGTTGTAACATCTGCTGTGAACTATAACGTCTTAAAAGTAACGTTTGCCAAAAGGTAACAGTAATGTTCCTAGAACACGAATTGTCTGGTATCAAACTGTATTAATTATTCCAAATACCAGACAGTTTTGTCTAAATTACTACAAGAAACCACTTTTTTACTGTCTGGGCCGCAGTAACTGCTTTGTTACCAGCTGCAGACAATTGATGTCAAGAACATTCTAAACTTTGCCAGTACAAGAAATATTTTCAGCCCATACTGTAAGCCTACCTATTTGGATCTGTTGGATAGACAGGCTTCAGTACTTTTGAGGCCTACCTATATGTACTTTATCAGGGTTTGAGTGGGTCCTCTCTTTTTCAGATTCAGGCCAGGGCCATCTGGAGTTGCGAGCCCATAGTTACACTATTGGTGGCGACATTTTAGTTATGATTTTCTTAAATTTTAATGACAGGGTATAAGTCACAGACATTGTGCATTGTTACATTCCTCAACACATCTACACAAATCATTTTGGGGAGCTCCAAACTCATGACATGTACAAATCGAGTGCTACATCATTTAGCCACTACACCTCTAGCTACATTTTCATTATTTCTGTCGGTGCCAAACAAAACTACACGAGAGCATTACTAACTTATTAATAAGGTGTTATTTAGTCTACTTTGTGCATTATTGCAAACTGCAATTATATTTGTTAGCATTGTCACTGTTGTTGAAAAATAATACTACCTGATCATTTTCATAATTATTTATTAATTACAGAGTTGGCACATTGGTTAATTAAGTTTGTTTTGTCTAACTATGAATTAAAATCCAAGCAACGGCAAATAGTAAAAGCTCAACTTCTTGTTTCATGACCTCAAGCTCTATGCTCTACTGATTAAAAGCACATTAAACATCTGGATAACAATACCATTTATTCATAGGACAAAGTAAAACATATTCGAGACCTGTTTAAAAACACCTAAAAAGCAGTATGCAAATATCAGACATTCAACGTGGCAAGCATTTTAAAATACGGGCTTTCAAGTAATGCCTACAAGTACCTTTTTTCAGCCAGCACATCAAAGTGCTCATCCCTCTGCATTTCTGGAATCTCCGCTACTCTTTCTTCACAATTCTTTTCTTCTTCCCTTAAAGCCCGAAACTCAGTGTTCAAATTTGTAGAAATACATCACAACATTCAACACTTTGTCACATTTTTGGTCAGGATTGTATAATTTGGAATGTAACGGTTCCACAGATGGAAGTCAGTTAACAACGCTAAAAAAATAGCTGATTGCCCATTTAGAATTTAACATTCAAACACCAAAGAACGCAATAACGATTCCCACCAGCCTGGATTGTACACAAATTCACCAGTAACCAACAATCAAGAAAATTAGACAAAATGTAGGATAACATATTCTGATTTAATGCTAAATGTGTACTTTTGCGTCGTATTAATTCCCATGTCCGTTTCCCAAGATATAACTCATGTAGCTGAAAGTCTACACAACATAACACTTAACACACACCGCTTCAAAGTTCTTGAAGTTTAGCACAGTGTCACATTCAACGATTTCCTCTACATCTGTGATATGGTAGATTGCATCCACTGCCTTAAATATTGTCAACAAATTTGCAAAGTACAATGAAAATGTAAACTACAGGATTATCATCACAGGAATATTTGCTCACGTAAAGAATAGGCCAGAGGGAAATAATTACAGACAGAATTTCAATCTCAGGTAATTTACCAAGTCCACATCTAATATCAGCAATATGCATTCCAGATAAACTGAAAAGAAAAATCAATCAATTAATGACACAATTTCAAATAGTTCCCTAAAACCAAATTGTTAATTTTAATTTAGTGGTCCACATAAGTAACAGTACCAGTCTAGCATTATGTAAATAGTCGTGGTTCTCATGATTTTCACAATCTTGAAATCCAGGTTTTGTAATGACCGACTTGTTGCTTCACAGGAATGCAAACTCTTATTTAATAATTCAAACCTGCAAATCTTAGTTTTGGTAATTCATTCGACAGCTGAAAATAGAAAAATAACACCTCCATCCACTGGAATATTATCTGAAATTGTAAAAAGTAAAAATTAAATTCAAGTAGCCCAACAGCTGCATAGAGGAATGTTGTACTTTAAGGCATGCACTACCTGTGTCATTTGTCAACATCTATTTTTCTTCTGCCCTACAAAAATATAAGTGGCTTCTAGTATTAACTTGTCCTAAAGTGCAAAATTAGCTTCCATGGGACGAGATGCTTTCGTTGAAATATTAAGGCCGAACTGAAGCAGTGCATTCTCTGATTGCCTACTTCACCATTTTACACATCACCTTCTCCGTTACATCTTTCAGCGACAGATCTGCATGTTCCGTGGCCTGAATCTCGTGACTAATTCCAACCAGCTTCTTTTTCAAGGCATCTTTACTGGCAGCGTACAACATCTTTCTCCTCACGCTGGCTGTCTCAGGACACCTGTTGTGTAAGAAAAATAACACTCAAATTTAAAAATATGCTCCAGAAACCTTTTTGAAAATTCTAATTGTAATAATGCTCAAAATACATGTTCACTTGTAGATTGTAAGCTGACCTAAAGTTAATAAGAATATAATGAGCAATTATGACATGTTTCGTTGTTATATTAGCTAATTTAGCGCGAATATAATAAATAAGTCCTTTAGCAGATTTTAAAAATTATTCAAAAGTTCTCAAGTCCTTAAAAGATAATAAACTTGAGCACACGTGTAAAACAGCACATCGATCATAAGACGTTTATATTTACATAAAGTCCGTTCAATAGTTTTGTCCAATGAATTTTAAACAGTCACAATTCTGTTTTAAGAATATTTAAATTTTAGAAATGCTGTTAGCAAGACTGTGGCAATCGGACGCAACCAGTGCCTTGAAATCTAAAAGTGTAGGTGCTCATCTGTTAATTCTTTTAGTTTTGTAGAAAGTTACTTCTGGTTTTACTTCAAAATGCCTTTAAAAGGTTTTTAAATACTGACAGATGGTTCTGTTTCAAAATTTCATGAATGCACAAATTCCAAATAGACCCAACTGCTATTATCTGGATTTTTGACACAGGAAGACACAGGACTTTCTACGGCTGTTTATTGCAATCTTGCTACTGCTTAAATTTTTTAAATGCGTTCCACAAAAGTACAAATGTATGGTTTCTGGTCAAGCCCTACTCCGTGGCAACTTTAACAGGCCTGGACCCAAACGATTGTAACCAATTTGGCTCACAATGCCCAATGACGCAGTGGCCGATTGGATAGAACTGGCTTGTAACGCGGAGAGTATGCATTCTAGCTCTGAGATGGTTACTGTTGTAAGGGATCTTGAGCAAGTCCTTCACTCACAATTGCTCAGCACCACTGACTGATGTTTAGTCATTAGATAGTAGCATCTAATAAATGCAGAAATAATAATAATGGCAGGGTGTAGCTAGTAAGTGCAGACTTGTCCCAGTTGCATGGCTGAAAGGTTTGCAAATTGAGGAAGCAAACGGTGATTAAGTTTTTAATTTTCAAAATTTATCTTAGACTTAGGACACCGGGGTACAGATTTTATGCCCTCTTCCCCGGCGCGCAAGAGGTTAATTACGCCACTGGTCTAGGGAACCGCCCTGGCTCAAATCCACTAAAACTAAAATCACGACAGTATACTAGCGGGCATGTTCGCGAGACCTTAGGTACTTTGACCGCAAAATATCACACCCCCGACACAAATTCTCGATAACCAACAACTGATCCCAACCCGGAACTGTTTAGGGAAGGGCGTTGCACTCTCTTACAGCAATCGCCCAGGCAACCGACCCACGCAGCGCTCGGGCACCGAATGACAGCGGAAGGACTGTTGGAAAAATTACCAGACGACGAATATCAGCGCTCCCGCTGGCCCGTCGAAGTGGAAGTCGTAGACGGCATAGC